>CM033748.1:5265988-5718079 GCA_019671005.1 Hibiscus mutabilis
AGGTTCTCTCATTCAAGAAATTTTCAGGTCTTTCTCCCCGCTCTTGCTTTGTATGTATTTCTACTTTGTACTCTTGTTTCTCACTAGTTCTTTTTTTATACGTATTTCAACATTTTCTAGAGTTGTGAATGAGATTCATAGCTCAGCAACTAAGAAGAACAAGGAATGGCAAGAGAAGCTCCCTGTTGTTGTCTTAAAAACAGAAGAAATTATGTATTCCAAAGCCAATTCTGAGGTATTCTTTTCCACTTTTTGTTGAAATTCAGCACTGTTTATTCTCCTCTGCAATGCCATGTTAAGTTTTGCTGAAAGGACTCGCCTTGGTCATGATATTTTATGTTGTTTTGCTAATTAATGAGTTAAGACGTTTCACAATTTGTCTCCTGCTTTTTGCTTGTATATTTGGGAAGCCAAACGAACATTTTTATAGTATTCTCATCTTCTTTAGGGGAGGGGATTGGTTATGTCAAGCTCATATGTTTTGCATTCTAATTATTGCATAGGCTGAGTACATGGACATTAAAACCCTCTGGGACCGAACCAATGATGCCATTAACACGATCATTAGACGTGATGAGAGTACTGAAACTGGAGAGTTTCTTCAACCTTGTATTGAAGGTACTCTTTCAATTTTGTGCCTAATTCCCTCTGTTTGAATTTGCAGCCGAATAATGCATATTTACTATTGGTTCTTTCTTGTTTCTGGCTTCAATTATGAAGACCACTTTCTTCAAATTTTATCTTTTTATGAGTTGTAATATATCTGTTTTATTGTTGGTTAGCTGCTCTTAATTTGGGCTGCACTGCAAGAAGAACTTTGAGGAGCCAACGAAATTGTAGTCGGAGGTTTTACCTTAACCCAGACACTCAAGAAGCAGAGAACACTACTCAAGGAAGTTTCTTGACTAATTCACACTGCATGTCTAGTTATTCCAGCTTCATAAAACATACAACCATGAATGTGGCACGTATGGGCAATGAAGTTCAGAACAGTGACCGTGCCACTGACAGGTTTTCTTTTACATCTAAGAATGGTCCTCTTCCCAGTAATGCAGAGAAGAATGCTCCAAGTATGTTTTCAGTTTATCCTCTTTTCTATGGCAACCACCGTAAAGTTGAAGAACTGCAGCATAGCTATGGAAACTCCCTGAAGTTGATTTCTAACACAGTAGAGCCCACTAAGGTGGGTGTCATTCATAACATCTCTCCTGATGTGGACTCTTCAAATAAGATGAACCATACAGATGTTAGAAATACTTCTAACAATCCACATGAAATTACCTGTGATCTATCGTTGCGGCTGGGCCCTCTTTCAACACATTGCCTGAGTGCTGGAAACAGTCGGCCCAAAGAAATTGAAAACAGTGGTTCCACCTTTCTAGAGTGGAACAAGTTCAGTCATCTGACACCACCAATTGATAAAAGTTTATCATCCTGTCCAAGGAGCAACAGAGATGTCCCCTTGAACTCATCTTCAAACGAATGGAGCCTTGAAGGTGGACATGTGAATTTAGATGCGACAACATTGAGAAAGCGAAAGACAGTTTACGGTCCACCGGCCGATCAGCAATTTTGTTTGCCACCAAAGCTCCCTTGCTGTGATTTAACTGGAAGAATGAAGCGTGTAGGATCCTAGACTGTCCCTTAAGACCATTGACACTGTCTTGGTGAGTATGTGCTGCTGAAGCTCTTTTCCCTTTTCGCCTTCTTTTGTAGTTAAAGTTATATGTTAATGAGCAGTGTGTTAAAATGTTGCAAGAAATATTTGAATGAGTTCAGTTAGACGAGGGAATCACCAACAAAATGATCGAAGAGACTCTTGAACTGTAACGTACAAAGAATGTTGTCTTACATGTTGCTGCTTGTAGAAATATAGCCCTATCATGTTCACTTTTGATACACCATTCCATCTGTCTGCTCCAAAATACATTTGGTAAAAACTCACCCGTGAAAAACAGTTAACCGGAAAAGCATGAGATTATAAACGTAGCCATAGTCTTTTAGTGCGATCAAGTCTGTTTTGTTGTGGTTGTGGCACATCAACTTTATATTATTGTGTATGATTTGTTTGATTAAGAAGTAGGGAAAGTTCTAATGAATGTAAATCTGAAGAGACAAGTGTGCGTTTGTAGGAGTAGGGGACAAGGGACTCTGTTGAAAAATCTACCCAGTATTATTTTGGGGTCAATATTCTTGATGCCTCTTGTGTGGACCCTTTATACTTGGTCTAATTAGTAAGGCTAGAAATCATTAATGGATGACTCTTTTTTGTGTTTTGGATTAGGTAGTTTGTGGCTACTGTTTGTGAAGGCATGTGTGCTGGCTGCTGCCAATGGTGGGGAGCCAGATTCTGATCTCTTTTTTTTATTGGTTTCATCAAGTTTCACAACCTTGAATGGGGTGGAGAATATGAACCTCTCTGGTGATGTAAATTGTGTTTAAAAAGCCTAGGGAGATAAGTTCAAAGGTTGTTTTGAACCGACCGACTCGTCACCTAATCCATGAGAGTCTGCATCTAGGAACCTCAGGTATCAGAGTTTTAGTCCACATATTGCTTCTTTCTTTTCATGGAAGAAATGTTGGGCGGTAATGATCAAAGTTGCTCACTTTAGTTAGTGGGATTTGATGGGAGTTCAACAGGTTTTTGTACACGCATGTGATCAAAGAAAAAAGTGCAGTTTATTTCCCTGAGCATTTGACTCCATTTTTTATGATGGAGAGCATGCGTTGAATAGTATTAGAAATGGGAGCAAAACTGACCCAATTCTTAGTTGGAATGTTCGCATGAATTAATGCTGTTGATATAGGGTGACAAATTCATAATTTGTTGTACCATGTTTGATCACTTATGAGAATGAGAGGTTGGTTTTTCTTTTTTGCAAGAGTATAAAATTTATATTCGGTGTTGATTGAGTTTAGCTCAGTTGATTGGTATATTATAGCGGCATGAGAATGTGAATTAGAAACCGTGTGGCGAGTTTTCAATGGATGTGAAGTTGCAAATGCCTGTCCGTCGAATAAAAATCTTTTGCCCCTAATTATGTTCTTTTTTATGCCCCATTTAACTAAATTCTACACCTTAAAAAATACATCTTACCCTTAATTTTCTAAGCTCTAACTTAAGCCTTAACTTCAAACTTATTTTTTTAAATGAGACATCAAAGTGACGTAATTAAGGGCAAACAATTTCTATCCCTGTCTGTCACGTGTCTGATCTCAACTATGGAAACTGGGCTTGCGTATTGAGAAATAGCATTGGGTCTGAGTGTTTTGAATAATTGGGCCGAGCTTCTTAAAAAGGGACTTCATAACAACGCAAAGCTTCCAAAATTAAAAGAGTTCAATTGATTGTAATTTTTGCACGAGTTCTCATTTTTTTTTTGTTGAGAGCCTTTATTATCATTACCCTAAAAACAACAACAATATATTGTAAATATAAAAACTTGATTCACTAAGTAGAACCATTAATTCGTTCTATTAGTTGAGAGTTGAACTTTTCAAAAGGTTTGTAAGATTAAGTAATGCATGCTTTTGGGTTTTTGCTTTTTGTCCACTATTTAAAAGGTTATCGAAAGTGTTTACTTTCGAACTATGTAAACGAAAGATTATTATATGGTCCCGATCAGTATGACCTTTTTTAATCACACATCTTTTATTTTTATTTGTGTTGAAGATCGTAAACATCTAAGCCCTCAGGCACAACTATTAATTCCAAGTTAATTAAGCAGATCAAGAGATGTCATCTTGACAAGAACATGACCAGACCAATGGAAACAATGTTTCCTCAAGGCATCATGGGATTCTTGTGTTACCCATGTCTATGCCCTAATGCCCTCAGGCTGTCAACTATGAAATTAAAAACTAAATATTGAAATTACATTTTTTTTATCACCGTTAACCGTCGGATCTTTTTGCTTAATCAAAGTTAAAAGGTTATAATTATCGATTTATCACTCTTAATCTCCGGACCAATTTGAATCTAAACTGTGTTATCTTCTAGTCAAATGAAGCCTTATCGTTATTGGATTAACCGATGACCATCTATTCATCGAAAAATTTCAACAACAATGACAATAATAAAAAGCAAATTAAGAGATCCACTAATTGGTCTAATGGCTAAAGATGCTCATATTGCTCTCATCTCATATGAATTCGAATCTCAATATGAAAATGTAATTCCTCTCTATTTACTAAAAATAATTAAAAATTTAATAACTTTAATGCAAATGTTATTTTTTAGAAATAAAAAATAAAAATGCCCTACAAGTTCAGCACTATTAATGCAGTTTACCCTTCAATAAGAATATTATATTAAATGTAAACAAAAATCAAAGAGTTAATTAACAATCCTTAATTAGTGTTTATATATATCAGCAGTTGACTCTTCTTCAGAAATGACAACAGACAGGTGCGGATGGCGGAAGAATGAAGATCCATGAAATCATGAGAGCAAACCAAACCCGATATTACCAACATATATATGTCCATGTGAGAAAGCCATGAAATGCTGATTCTTTGCCGTGTGGCTCCCAGGAATCGGATCATCGATCGAGATTCGAGCAATATGCTGTATCAAAATCGTCATTTTTGGCAGACAGCCTAAGCTAACCAAAAACATCACTTCATTTTTATTCTCAATCTCATCGATCACGGTGAAAGTATCTGTCAAGTCGGGGCAGCTTCAAATCTATTTATCTATTATCAAAATAATTAGTTTAGTTCCCATCTATTGATTCACCTCATAACTAAGGACACTTTTATATATATATATATACTCAAATTTCGATAAAATAATATAATATTTTTTATTTAATAGAAAATAATTAATTTAGTTTTTGGATGAATAAAAATAATCAAATATATCCGAAAAAATAATCGAAATAGTGCTAAATTTTAACGACGTGAATACTTAATATTTCAAAAAATAATATGAAAATTGTTTGATCACTTTCCCTAATAAATAAATTAAATTAAATTATTTAATAGTAAAAGAACTAATTCGAATGATTCCTAATATTCATCAATGAATGCTAATGGTGAATCATATGGATTTTACTAAATAGTTAATTGAAAAGGTTAAGGCAAGAAAGGATGCAAATGGTGAATTAAAAAGAATAGAAGCCGAATTATTAAAGATAGCTTAACTGTCAAATAGGTGCCAAAATTATGTTTTTTTCAGTTAGGCGTCTAAACTATTTTTTAGGTTAAATTGGGACTTAAAGTTTCATTCTGACCTATTTAAGGTTCACCGTTAATTTTCACCATTAAATGACACATGTCATCTCCTAAAAATTTTAAAAATCATATTAAAAATAAATAAAATTACTTAATTTCATAAATTCTCTAAATTTTATATATTTCACAAAACAGCCCCAAATTCCAAAATCCCTAACTTTCCAAAATCTAAATACCGATTTGGGCCGATTCTGTCGTCGATTGTCACGCCGCCGCCCACTACATCGGTCGTCGGACCATCACGGCCATTTCCCCTACCATCATGTCGCCGGAAATGGACCGACACCGTGCGAATCTCCGAAATTGTCAAATGGTTCTTTCGAACAATTCTCGACGAACGGCGGCCGAAGGGGCATCGAACGATGTGTGGGTTGTTCGGCAAGAGGAGAGCGCTTCATTTCATTGCCGGCAATACGGCTAACGTCGGCGAGAGTAGTCGGATTTGGGGTTTAGAGATTTGGGGACTATTTTGGGAATATTTTAAAATTTTAGGATATATTTTTATCTTGTTTTATCAACTTTATTTATTTTTAATATAATTTTTTAAATTTTTAAGAGATGATACGTGTCATTTAATGGAAAAATTAATAGCGAACCTTTAATGGGTTACATTATAATACTTTAAGTCTCAATTTGGCCGAAAAATAATATGAGCATCTAACTGGAAAAAAAGAGCATAATTTGAACACTTATTTACCTATTAAGCCTTCAAGATATTAATAATTAGCAGCTCAAAAGTGAAGTTGCCCTTATCGTATATTTATATTAGCTGGAGTCAGCATAGCGATATGCGATTCATCGTTCTGTGGTATAACTGTCGAATTTTAATATAATTCATCGTTCTGGAGTCAGCATTTATAATGTTATGGTACTAATTAGTTATAATTTAAACTTTTTTATATAAACATATAAGATTTACATATGTATTTTTTATTTTTTTCATATGAGATGTACATATAGCATGCAATGTTGAAAGATTCCCTCAAACTTAAAAACGATCTACTAATTATTAAAAAAAATGAGTTATTTTATTTTATTTTATAAATTATATTTATTTTTTAAAAAAATCAAATAGAAAAATTATACTTTCTTAAATCAGTCGAGCTTTCGTTTTTTAAAGGAAAAGAGTGCCAAGAAAACTTTATTAACCCGAAGAACATCCTCGAATATAAACACAAAACCTATGCCCAGACCACATAGGTGAAACACCCACCACTCGAGCTTTCGTTCACCCATGTTCACAATAGAGAGGTCCAATTATTGATTATAATTAGTTGATGTGTTTGATTAAATGAATTATAAACAATATATATTTTTATTTATAGTTGGTACTGACATTTGTGATGGTCTCTGGTGATGTCAATTACTTTATTTTAAGTACCATCAAAAGTTCTAAATGGCATATTATATTGAAATGCTCAAGTATTGAAAGTACAAGGGGAAAGGAATTAATTGGATAAAAAATGCAACTTGTAATTCATAAAGATTTTCCTGGTTTTAAGAGATTTGTTAAATTACTGTTTTTTGCAATATATTATATTAAACCTGATAAATTAGGGCGGTTCAAAGATTTAAAGGGTCTTATGCAATTTATTAAAGTAAGATCATTAGTTTATAGTATGTAAGAAGTATTTTAAAAAAAATATCGTAATACAAAAAATTGTTTAATTACCCTCTTGAATAACAAAAGTTTACTTATAAACATCTAAAAATTTAACATTTTTACTTAAAAGTGTTTTTGTTTTCGCATATTTTAAAGCAAAAATCATTTACAACATTTCTAATATCAATTTTTTTCTAAAAGATCACTCTCGATTGTCATCAAATCAAGTTCATTTAACTTTTCTTGCGACATAGTTGTCTGTAAGTACAACTTCAATTTTGAAAAACTTTGTTAAGTAGAAGCAACAATAATATAAATAGTCAATAAAATTCTATAAGCAATTGTCACAGTTGGGAAACAATTAAAACGTTTTAAAAGTTTAATAAATCACTTTTCTTAAGAGTATTTTCAAAATTATTATAATGAGTTGTAAGATTAACAACATCCAATAAATGTAATTTATCAGAATGAAACAAAAGCCAAAAACATTGTCATATAATTGATATTGTTCAAATTTTGTATCCAAAGAAATAATGACTTGATTGAAAATATACAAAAAGCATTCAATTTTAAATGACTCCTTAGGAGATATTAATGTTCGTATTATGAAATTAATTTGAAGTACGTTGTAAGTTGTTCGCAAGTTATTAATTATCGAATATAAAAATTTATGAGTATTTAATTTATGTTTGATCTTTAATTTTGAGCCATTCTTTTTCAAGAATCCTGTGCGGTCGCTCCACTTGCACATATCTAGAACTAAAACCCCATTGTAATAAATAATAATTAGTGAAATGAGTTATATAATAAGTATCTAATATAATGGCACTTAAATTATGTGACAATGTAAACCAGTTGGAGACATGTCAAAGAAGATCTGTTTAGGAGTAACTAGGAAAATTCATATATTAACAATATTTGATTCCTTTTTTTCTTCAACTACACAATAACCTTCTACAACTTCTGAACACAGCCTTATTTTTTATTTTAATATACATTTTATATATTTTACAATCGAACAAGGCAACGACTAGTTGGTAAAATAGTTGTGGATTTGTGACTCGGCAAATAGATGATTCATTTGGATATTATTACACGTAAATTTCGGGGGTTAAGGAAAGGAAGAGCTAAGCTAGAGTAAATAAATTATGCAACTGTTATTAGGGATAGTGTTAAGAATAAAGATTGTGAAAATAAAATATAAATATTTAAATGTGAAAGAGTAAATTTATAAATAAATTATTCTTAAAAATATATAATATAAAAACATAAAGTAAAAGAAAAATTTATGTACGTGGGTAATAAGAGTTCTTCCCACGTAAAGCACAACTCTGTCACTAGCGGCCACAACACCTTATTTAATAATTGAGTAAACATATACATAATTCTTTTTGAATATAAATATATTGTCGGGGGGTTAGAGTCTGGACCGACAGTTCATGACAATATACATATCTGATTTAAATACGTCGCTATGATTATCATGACATCAATCATACAATTTCTTTCACCATAAACATGCACTACACGAGTCTTTCAATCTCTCAAATTTGTTTGACTACATCCATGCTCAAAAGTAACTGCTTAATAGTTCTCAGGAGAGCGTTATGGTCAGTGGCGATTGACCCATATAGTTTTGAGCCATACCACTAACATCACGTGACCCACTAACCACGTTATTCGAAGAAGTAAGATGTGTAGTTGATTTATTACCAGAAGACCCAACATTTGATTTAGCCAATTTTGAATGGTCGTGGCGCCCACCACCTTCTTGCCATTGTCACAACGCATATATAGTGACTGGGGTTTTGCATGGTAAGCTCCTTAGAATTTAGTGTCGTGCTATGAATATATACATAAGATTCTTATTTGTTTTGGTCCTTTGGATTCCTTTTCCGAGATCCATTGCGCCTACGTCGACCAACTACGTGTATATAAAGACTAAAGTAGAGTGGTTATCGGGGAGGGATCTTGACAATTTAGGAGATTTATTTAAAAAATTATAGATGTTTAGATTTAAATTTTTAAACTTTTGAAGCTTAATGAAAAAATTTAAAAATTATAAGAGAGAAATTAATTAAAAATTTTCAAAAAAATTATAATATAATAATTATTTTTAATTTTTTTAAAGTGACAAATTTAAGATATTGAAATTTTCTAAAGACTAAAAGTTGATTTGCTAGAATTTGGAGGAACAAGGCCCCATAATGACAAAACCAATTCGACATTAAGTCAAAGTGTATAAAAATATTTTTAAAATGTTTATTATTGTACTAAAATATATCATTTTTTATCTTAAAAAATTACTTATCATCAACAAGTACTAAAAATAGTATAAAAAATATATTTAAAATAATGAATAAAAATAAAAGGTGTTTTATGTTTTTTAAAACACTTGCTTTCCACTACAATCACCGTAAGTATCTACTTCACCGCCAACTATCCTATGATATATGATTTAATTTTCTTAATTATCATATTTTAGCTTATTTTTTCTCTCCAATTTTTATTTTTCTTTCTTGCCTCTTTAAAAAGATTGACGATATCATTTACGGTAAGATATTTTTCTTTCCTTTTTTATGTCTTTTAGTTTTACAAAATACCATTTATGTATTTATCATCATATTTTACTATTATGTATGATGTCAAACTTTTATTTTTTTAAAAATAATAAATTGATTGTGCTTCCATAACTATTTAAAATGATGATTATTTGATTGATTTTTTTCATGTTTGTATGTATTTAATTTTATATTTATTACATCAAATTGATTATGTTTTTATATAGTTATTTAGAATGATAATTGTGTTTTCAACTGTTTATTTTGTATATTTTTCATACCATTAATATTGTTTTTAGTGTTAGATTATTTTTGAGAATTTACCTTGTTCTCTCTTTGAGGCTTGTTTTATTTTGTGGTTTTAATTGTTGATTAGTTTGTTTCTATTTGGTAAATGTGTTGATTAATGCATCTCAGTCAAATTAATTAAAAAATTTTCGTTTTTAACTAATTTTATCTCAAATGACAATTAATTTTGTATACTAATTAACTTATTCTTTCTCTTATTGTCTATATTTTGTAGGAAAATGTTGAACAGTGAAATTTGGTGTGGAGTACTTGGCTTGGACTTCTATTTAGATATTTCGATATCTTAAGATTAAAAATATATTATGAATTATTTAATTTTTTTAGAATTTATTTTCGATGTTATTTTTTATGGTTTAATATTACTTACAATTTAATTTACTTATTTACTTTAAAATACTATAATTATCCATTCGTTTTGAGAAAAATGAAGAAGTGATACACTTTTATGCAATCATATTTTTATTCATGAATGATATTTTTAATAATTTAAAATTTTTAAACGTAAAAAATATTTAATTAATTGGTGTGAAGATAAATTTAAATTGCTCGTGCATAACCAACGATGAGGCATTTACCTATAATAAAATTACATATGTGACAACTTTTCTATAATTATTGGCAATACAATTAGAGACAATATATTCATCACAAAAAATAATTATTGTGACGAGTTTTTTGTCACAACTATATTTTTTTAGTATCAAATAAATTAGTCGCAATTCAAAAAGTTATTGTGACTATTTAATTTATCATTATTGTTAATGATTTTAATGTCTAATACTTGCTCACAAAAATTGTTATTGTGATTTTTTTCTTTGTCACGAAATATATTTTCTGTGACAAATACAATTATCACAATTGCTAAAGATTATTGTGTTAAATATTTGGCCACGAAAAATACTTATTGTGGCAAAATTGTTGGCCACAAAATATATTTTCAGTGTCCAAGAAAATTATCACAATTTCTATTAATTGTAGCGTCAAATATTTTGTCACAAAAGATAAAAAAGCGTGACAATTTTTTATCACAACATTTGTTCCTAGTGTTGAAAAAATTATCACAAAATATAGAGCTATTAGTGTCGAAAATATGGTCACAAAAATTCACAATTGTGATAATTTTTGGTATAACTGTCACTAATATACTAGTGATTGGATTATTAGTAACGACGAGTGACGACTTGAAAATTTTGTTATTATGCATTTTAATGTCTAAATTTAATATTTTTAGTGACCATTTTCATTGTCACTAAAAGTGCTTTTATTATCACTAATTTTTTTTTGAAAAACTCGATTAAACCTGACTTATTTCGAAGAAAATTAATAAAAATATTAAATATAATATATAATAAATATAATAAATATATATATAGTTATAAATAAATTAGGGTGGAATATGGCGATTTCCGCTCTAAACTCGAACCCAAACAAACCAACTCAAACTCTTTTTTAAATCTAACACCCGACCTAACCTAAAAAATAATAATTCAAAAAAAACCAACCTTATTAAATCAGGTCGAGCCGAAATTCGTCGAATCTAATTTTTTTTTTTTTTGCCATCCCTTCTTGTGATAAAAGAAAGAAGGTTGGCAGACCTGACCCAAAGAAAGGGGAATAAATATTGAAGAAACAGATAAGTCTGAGCGTTTGACGCCTTCCGCGTAACTTTAGTTCCCACTTGGCAATAAATAACGTCCCCAATCGCCATTTAATTCCCCAGCACCACTCCCCACCCAACTCCTCCTAATCATTCAATTTAATACAAACAAATTTTACAATCAAACAAACCCCATCTGTCTTACGTCTTAAAATTACAAAATTACCCATTTTATAAAAAAAATACATTTAAAAGAGTAACACGTGTCTTTTTATTTTTTATTTTAAATAATGAATCAAGTGGATCCATTTAATATTGAGGGATATTTTAATTGGATTATCTCATGTTGTAGTATGGATAATAATATAATAATACTTTATTTCCACAAGATTAGTATGAATAATTTTCTCTTAAACCGTAAGATGATGTTGTTAGCAATTCTAAATTTGGTGTTATATATGTCTGTTTCTCAAGTTAAGATAGTTTAAAGATTAATTTAAAAATTAAATTTTAATAATAAATATTATAAAAATTGGACGAATCTGAAATTTGGCTTCATGATTTTCTATCGTATGTGCAATTGTCAATGTATGCAAGCTAACTATATCTAAGTTTTTTAATTATGGCCCTAGATAGATTATCTTAAAAAGAATATCGCGCCTATATTTCGATAATATATTTTTTGAAAATGTTTACGCTGTTTAATTTAATTGGGATATTTATTTGTAGTGTTATGTTTTCAACACTCAACAGCAACAGAGTTCCATCCTTTGTTTTTGTTTCACAACACTTTTGACATGTGCTTTTTCATTTTATTTTCTTTTTAATTTAAGAAAAAAGAAAATTAGGGTTGTAAATTTTCCACATATTTTTCTTAAATTCATATGTTGGATCTATCAACTAAACCCCACCCCATCTAGAAACTAGAAGGCTATGACAGTTTCCATATCATCATCTTCTTTTATTGGATAAATAGTTTCTATATCATCTTTGGAAGACCAAAACACTAGAAAAAAAAAAAAAAAAATCTTCGAACCATAAAAAATAAAATAAAATAAAATAAAGCTTGAAAAGGATGGAACGGTAGCTCAGATCTCTCTTCAACTTTATGACAGAAGCAGAAACAGATTTAGGAAAAAGCCAGAGACCCATGTTTGCAAATCCACTTGTTTATGCAATCTCATCCAGCCAAATGTGGTGAGTGGCTGCGAGCTACCCCTTTTCTTTCATCTTCTCTGTTCTCTTTAATTGCCCATGTAAACAGGGGAAGTTCTTTTTCTGAGTTTGCTTCTCGTTTTTTAATATTGTATCCAAAAAAGCTTCCTTTCATGGCCGTGTGAAGAGCATCCATCAATTCTAGTCGGTCGGGTCTTTTTGTACGTTCCGTTTCATGGTCAAATGAGGAGTGCCCATCAGTTGTCAACTTGTCCTTTCCATCTCTGATTCTCTTCCTTTTGTTTTGATCCTATTATACAGGTAGGTCTTTCTTAAATTTTAGGGTTCTTTTTTTCTTTTCTTTTGAGCTGTGAGACAAACCATTAGTCTGGTTTTTCGCCCCCTGTTTTGAAGTTTCTGCCTTTTCTCTTTGTATTTCAAAACCCAGACTTTGAAGTTAGCTTAATATGTGTATATCTTCAAATCTGCTTCCTCCATAGCTTAATAATGTTTTTGGAGGAGTTTGGTGGATTAAATTCCTGAAACCCAGTAATTATCCTCCTTGGTTCTAGCCTCTTAGGGTCAAAAAGATTTCCTTTTTTTTTTTTTTGGCTCATTTTGTTGTTCTCTGCTGAGAAGATCCCTTGTTTTGGTTCTCAACTTGGAGTTTTCTAATGGAAATTGTGGGGTTTATTCGTTTGCTGGGATTTTTTGCTCTGTCTGCACTTTTCTTCTCAGGAATTTGTACGGCTAGCATTAGAAGAACTGGGTCGATTGAACCGGGTTTGAAGGAACTCAAATGAATTGGATCGACAGGAATGGGTTGTTTCTTGAATCTAACAACTCAGCATTTGGTTTTGGCCTTACAACTACCTCAGATGTCACATTGTTTCTCCTTGTTGTCATGCACATGGAGACCACACAAGTGATCTGGGCGGCTAACAGGAACTTCCCCATTTCGAATTCTGATCCCTTTGTGTTCGACAAGAACGGCAACGTGTTGTTGCAGAAAGGAGGAAAAGTTGTTTGGACGACAAATACTGGTGGCAAAGGAGTTTCAGCAATGGTGTTGCTGGATTCAGGGAATTTGGTTTTGCAAGGGAATGATGGCACAGTAATCTGGCAGAGTTTTGCTCATCCTTCCAATACCCTTATTTCGAACCAAGAGTTTAGAGAAGGAATGAGACTTGTAAGCGATCCTAGCTCCAGCAACTTGAGCTATATTCTTGAAATCAAGTCCGGCGACATGATACTTTCGGCCGGTTACTCGACTCCGCAGCCGTATTGGTCGATGGGGAAGGACACACGAAGAAACATTAATAAAAATGGTGGGGTGGTCACTTCAGCATCCATTGATGGAAATTCATGGAGTTTATTTGATGAAAGCAAAGCCTTGTTGTGGCAATTTAGAATCTCGGATCCTACTGATGCAAATGCCACTTGGATTGCAGTGTTGGGAAATGATGGCTTTATATCTTTCTTCAATCTCCATGCTAAAGGGTCCTCAGCATCAACTAAGATTCCAGATGATCCTTGTGGCACACCAGAAGCTTGTCAGCCGTATTTTGTTTGTTCAGGACCTCGGGGCAACACCAGGTGCCAGTGCCCGTCACCGCTTAATTCCGGCTCCTGCAAAACAGGCATTGCCTCTCCTTGCAGTCAGGGGAAGGAATCCGTAAGCCTTGTAGATGCGGGAACTGGGCTCGATTATTTTGCAGTCAACTATGTTTCTCCATCGTTGAAAACCGATATGAGTGGCTGCAAAGAATCCTGCTTGCGTAATTGTTCTTGTATGGTTATTTTCTATGACAATAGCTCAAGGAATTGCTTCCTTTTCGACCAGATTGGTAGCTTCCAAAACTCTAAACAGAGATCTAATTTAGTTGCTTTGGTCAAAATGTCAAGCAATGGAAATGGGGTAGGGGGCGGAAGCGGCAACAAAAGCTTCCCATATGTTGTGATTATAGCTGTTGCTACGGTTCTTGTCATTTTGGGATTAATCTTTGTGGCATATCGATACTACAATAGAAAGAAGAAAATGCCAGGATCTCCTGATGATAATTCAGAAGAGGATAACTTCTTGGAGACTTTAACCGGGATGCCTACTCGTTTCACTTACAATGACCTTCAGACTGCCACGAATAACTTCTCGGTTAAGCTGGGGCATGGAGGATTTGGCACGGTATACCGAGGAACTCTTCTGGATGGAACTCAAGTTGCTGTGAAGAAACTGGAGAACATCGGTCAAGGAAAGAAAGAATTTCGAGCTGAAGTCGGTATTATCGGCAGTATCCATCATGTCCACCTGGTGAGATTGAAAGGCTTTTGTGCTGAAGGAAACTATCGACTTCTTGCTTACGAATACATGGCGAATGGTTCCTTAGAAAGATGGATCTTCAAGAGGAACAGAGAAGATGCCCTGCTGGATTGGGGAACAAGATTCAATATTGCAGTAGGAACAGCTAAAGGGCTAGCTTATCTCCATGAAGATTGTGATGCAAAGATTGTGCATTGTGACATAAAGCCAGAGAATGTATTGCTTGATGACAATTTCCTAGCCAAAGTCTCGGATTTCGGCTTGGCGAAGCTAATGACACGAGAGCAAAGCCATGTTTTCACCACTCTAAGGGGCACCAGAGGGTACCTTGCACCTGAATGGATCACAAACTACGCCATATCAGAGAAGAGCGATGTTTACAGCTACGGCATGCTGCTACTCGAAATCATCGGCGGAAGAAAAAACTTCGATCCGGGAGAATCTTCAGAGAAATCTTATTTGCCATCCTATGCTTTCAAGATGTTAGACGAAGGGAAGCTGAAAGATATCCTCGATTCGAGGCTGACCATAGAAGGGGAAGATGAGAGAGTTCATACTTCAATCAAAGTTGCATTATGGTGCATACAAGAAGATATGCATTTAAGGCCATCCATGACAAAAGTTGTTCAAATGCTAGAAGGTCTCTCTCCAGTTCCAACGCCACCAATGTCGTCTCTGTTGGGATCTCGCCTTTATTCAGGTTTCTTCAAATCGATGACGATGAGCGGAGAGGGGACATCATCGGCCTCAGCTTCAGCTTCGGCACCATCGGACTGCAACAGTGATGCTTATCTTTCAGCTGTACGGCTTTCTGGTCCAAGATAACAATCACTTAAAACAGGAAAGGTCACTGGAATTATTCTACGGATTTGTATTATCAAATATGATGTTTAAGATCTGGCCTGTATATTCATTATATCATTATTCAAAAATTTTGTAATATCAGCTATTAGCTATAATCCAAATTAAGCCTTAGTGTTTATAATATCAGTGAGACGTTGGCAAAGGCGAAAAATATTTTTGTCATAAAACGCTAGATTTGAGAATTAAAAACGATAAACAAACATTTTATTTAAAAAAAACTGATAATTAAGTTAGTAACAAAAAATAATTTAGAAAACAAAATAATTTATAAACGATTAATTAATTTAAAATTTAAAAAATTAAAAAAAGTATGCAGGCTAAGCTTTAGTGTTTTATTTTAATTTTTATTAAATAAATTAATTGATTAATAATTAAATTATTAAAATTATTAAAAATGATCAATTAATTTTATTTTATTTAATAAAAAAAATAAATTTTTAAACAATAATTCAAAAATTATAAAAATAAAATATAACTAAATTTTTTTAAAGATAACTTTTCACCTTTTTTTTATAAAATATTTTAAATGCATATAAAAATATTATAAATTAATTAGTAATAAAAAATATTATAATTATTAAAAATCATCTTTAATTAATTTTATTTTCATTATTTACTAATGAAGACTGAGTTTACCTTTCGGACTAAAAAAACGTATTTTCGTAACCGTATTTAGACGGGGGAGTGCCGTTTTCCCGTGGAAGAGAGAGTTTACCTGGAAATGGATTTGAAAGCAGCTCGTATAAAATACCTTTCAGACTTCAAAGAAAAAGTATTCGTACAAGAATCAGAGAAAGAAAAAAAAAAAGTTCAAATTCCAATTAAATTTTGATTCTATAAAATTTTGAAGATCTTCCTGTTTAGGGGCTTAGATGCTTTAATCTTCACTATGTACCTTACTTTCTTCCTTTTACTCAGATCCTTCGCATTTTCTTTTACTACTTTCTCTCGTTAATCTTCTTCTCGGCTTCATGGAGTGTTGATTTATCGCTCTCTTTACGAGGTAAGAAAGAAAACCTTTCTTTTCTTTTCTGAATTTCTTGTTTGTTTCATTCCTAAGAAAGAATGAGGGTTTTAGTGTTTGTTCTCTCTTTACGAGGTAAGAAAGAAAACCTTTCTTTTCTTTTCTGAATTTCTTGTTTGTTTGGTTCCTAAGAAAGAATGAGGGTTTTAGTGTTTGTTCTCTCTTTACGAGGTAAGAAAGAAAACCTTTCTTTTCTTTTCTGAAATTCTTGTTTGTTTGGTTCCTAAGAAAGAATGAGGGTTTTAGTGTCTGTTATTTGGTAAAAGTTGATTAATGTGAAGCGAAATGTGTTAGTTGTTTGGTAAAATTCAAAGCATGTTTTTATTTCGCTTTTTGTTTACTATTTATTTGCAAATAAGAGATCTAATTTAGTGTTCTTTTTTTTTTCTTTTTCTTTTCTTGAATGTTATAGCAACAATGAATTTTATAAACGCGTTAGGTATTTTACGAATATCCATATTTGATTTCTTAGAAAACTGAACGTAAATTGGGGGGTGGGGAATAGAAAAGGAAAAGCGTTAACCAATCGGAGCCATATTTATCCTATAAGAAGTTGAAATAGATAGACGTGGATAGACATAGACCAATTAAAATTAGTAAATACTGAAATTTGTATTGCTCTAAGGGTTTTGAGAAATTTTAAATTAGGATTACATTTTTGTTTGTTTTATTTTTGTCAGCGTGATGGATTCAGAAAATAACATGTCTTCGATTGGGCTTGAAGCTGCCCAGAAAAATGGTGTTAATCCGCAACATTGTGTGCCTGGGGATGATTGTGGTTCAGATGATGTGAGTGGCAATGTTGAGGAAACCATTGAAACTTATTTGCAGAATGGAATGGATGACAATGGAGCAACGGAGGAAGGTAGAGAACAATCCAATGACTTGGTGGAAAGCAGAGGATTGATTGATTCTGAGGTATTAAAAGTTTGATTGTTCAAGTGCTTTTATTAATTACATTATTTTGTATCATATTCAGGAATGTGTCTGTATTTTTGTAGGAAGGAGAAATAAAGGATAATGTGAAGCAATCCAAACCTCAAAAGGTTCAAGGAAAGACCAAGAATGAGAAGCCATTTGGTCCCAAAACTGTTCATTCAGCTTTGGCAAAGAAAAACAAAGATGGAAAAACTACAGAGGTGACATTAACACCTTCAAATGGTGGTTCTGTTGCTACAAATTCAGGTCCGAAATTGCCTCATAAAAATAGACCATTTAATGAAAGACAAGCCAATGCATCTAAGGTTAGAGTTGTTAGCATTTCCTCTTCTGATTTATTATTGTTCCTGCCTTTTTGAACATTGCTTTTCTTCTCTCTTCTTCCGACAGCAATCTGAAATCTCTGATGCAGCCTCCTCTGAAGGAACTATGTACGTGCTACTCATACTTATTTTTCAATTTCTTAGCTTTCCGTTTCTTTCATGCAGCCTTTTTGCCCTTCTTATTTGATTTTGTTAACCAACTGAAGAGGGAACTTCATAGTGGTCACCTTTTATCTGTATATTTTCCCCTGAAACTTTATTGGTAGATGATGACAGATTTTTCTCCTGTCATTTTTGAACTGTTCTATTGAATTGCAGGGAGAGATCCAAGCTGAAGCCTCTCAAGAAAAAGCCAGTTACTAAATCTGAAGCAGGCTCAGAACCCTCGTATCCATTCAAGTTTGAATGTTTTTTTATTACTTTCTGACTGGGAGTGTGGGTTGAAACATGTTGATATTTGAGTTTCATTTGCACTGCACTCTATAGGCTTCTATTTCTCAATTCACCATGTTTATGTTCATCCTTAATTGCTTCATAGAAGTCCCACTTCAACTGATGCCAAACCTCAAAGGGTTGGTACTCTTCCAAATTATGGTTTCAGTTTCAAGTGTGACGAACGGGCTGAAAAAGGAAAGAGGTTGGTGCTTATATTATGTTCTCAAGATATATTGTGTATTCTTGCAGCACTTTTACTGAAGTCTCCATCATTGTATTAAACAGTTCTACACTAAACTTGAGGAAAAGATTCATGCAAGGGAAGTAGAAAAGAGCAACTTGCAAGCTAAGTCCAAGGTGTTATTTTGTGAACCAATGGTTTATGATCCAGAATTCATTCTTTCTTGCCATAATAATACTTCAATTTTCTTCCAGGAAACTCAAGAAGCTGAGGTTAAAATGTTTAGGAAGAGTTTGAACTTTAAAGCAACTCCATTGCCAAGCTTCTATCAGGAACCTCCACCTCAGGTGGAATTAAAGAAGGTTAGTTGAATTTTATGATGAATAAAAAACTAGATGATCATTTCAATATAGAAATTCGCATGAAAAATTTGTCTCTGTATTTCAATTTTAATGACAATGGCATGTTTATTCATATTATTTTGTTCTTTATTCTTTTTTTCATTTGGGTAGGGTAAGGTAGGGCTGAAATTTGAACATGCAGGTGCCTAGGTTACTTTCAAGGTTTTAGCTTTAGGTTTGCCACCTTTTCCTGTTGTACACATTTGTTATTCAGGCATTTGCATATGTCTCTTCCCATCATCCTACAAGAACCATTTTCTTTTCTGCAAAATGCTGTTTTATATTGTTGAGGTGCGTTTATATCTCTCCTTTGTCAACTGACATTGTTAGTTGCAGTTGATACATTTAACTGATGGATAACTTTGAATTGAACTGCTTTAATTTGCTTTGGCCCAATCCTGACCTGACAGACTAATTTATTGGATGCATTCATCATTTTATAATAATATATTTCATGCTCTATTTTGGACGATACACTTTTCAGCCAGTATGACTTTATTTCTGTTTTTCTTAGTCATATGGCAGCATTGAGTTTCTCAAGATATGCTACATTGATCTTTTTTTTTTCTATTGCCTTGATGCAGATACCAACAACAAGAGCTAAATCTCCAAAGCTTGGCCGAAGAAAAAGCACAACTTCTTTAGACTCTGATGGTAACAGCAATAGTGGCCTTCAATTAGGCCGGCTAAGTTTGGATGAGAAAGCATCTTCGAGTATCTCTGTCAAAGTAATTTCTCCTGTTCGTTTTAAAAAGCCACGACAGAAATCACTTCCCAAACTGGCTTCCCAGAAGACTAGTTTGCCCAGTGCTACAGATGAGGAAAATACATCTAAGGCATCCAATCAGCCATCTGTAACTGCATCCAAGGCAACTACCAAGGGAAAGATAGCCTCAGCCTCATCTAAAGTGACGGACGAGGAGAATGCCACCTCTTCCAATGTGACAAATGAGGAATTATCTCCAGTCCAACAGCAGGAGGCAGTTTCTAAAGCTGATTCATTTGGAAGTCATCCTGAAACTGATCGAGGGCCAGTGATTGAAGAGCAAGGACAGCTGGAGTTGGTTCAATAGCGTCATTGCAACGAAGCACTAAGCATGGCAATGATTTGAAGTGGATGTTCATATACAAAGCTCTTGACCTCATTTCATGTAAATAAGGACGAGGCATTAAAATTATTATATATTATGGGTTATGATGTTTTCACCAATGTTCAGCAGCTTTGGTTGTTTCGTGTGTCAGCTTTGCAAAAGTTGCTGAGCTTCTTGTTAGAGTCCTTCATTCCTGTTTCACCCAACTGTATGTCAATCCTCCTTTACTGCCAAGTTGTCCTAATTTATGTATGTTGTTTTTAAGGATGGCTTATTGAATATATATACATATGTTTTTTAAATTTTGGAGTCATATACTGTACTGTTTGATGATCCGGTGATCGAACAGGGTTTGTCCAAACCAAATGGAAACACTTGCTATTGTAAATTAATGTCCATTATAAAGATGAGTCTGCTACATTATGTAAATATGCTTTTTTTGTTTGTTCTTATGAAATTAGAGCCTACATTATTTGCAGAGACTATGCATCGGCTAACCTTTAAGAAATTAGAGTCTACATTATTTGCATAGACTATGAGCATCGGCTAACTGCCGCAATCAATCGACTTTCAGGCAGGGGGCAATAGAATTTTTATTGTTTTCCTTTTTCTGAAAGTAATATTGTTTTGATTGATGTCAAACAATCTGCAGTTATAGCATTAGAATTATTCACTCAAAACAAATTGGTGTAATATTTGAAGTTTGTATGGAATTTATATGAAGTGATATTTTGAGGTGATTAGGTAGGGACTAGTTTAGGTCTTGGAACCAGACTTTTTCCAAGTTATAAAAGCATTGAATCCAATTCATCTTATTTTCTTATTTAAGGACAAGATTTGACAAATCACTAAGATGATCGATCAACAGTGATTTCACGTTTAATTTATCTCTAACAGTAGCATTTGGAGATAATGCATCGAATATTTAAAGATTAATTGGAATTCAAAAAGTCTAGCTTTATATAATTGAGATGCTGAAATATATTTGGTTGATAAAGGAAGATTATGTTTCCACTTTATTGGATGCTGTCTCCAACAACTCTAGATTTTTTTTTTTTTTGTTGGCGAATGTAGCCTTGTGATTATCATCTAAATAAATTTGTAGTTTTTATTTTTACATGCTTGGAGCATGAAGTTTGATCATTCACAGGCAGAAGAATTCCCAGGAAGCTGAGAATCAACAGTTTTTACATATATAAGCTTTTATTGATCATGGCAACAGAAACATACAAGACTTCCAATGGCGGGTTTGATACTCGTTACATTGTTGAGAGAGGTTACAAACTACAGTTCAAAGCAAATGAAACCAGCAAAAGCAGGGCTTGGTAAAAAAGAGGAAAAAACAACTCCAAGTGTTGTCATGGCAGACTATATAACCTGGCTGCCATGGCCAAAGCCCGTGAATGCTGGACACCAAACTTACTTTGAACCGCCAAAAGCAAACCATAACTAAGACAACTTGAGGTTTCAATCCGCCATTGAAGAGAACAAAAAGACCCAACCATCACGTGTTCGAAAACGATAACAGTACGACAAGCTTAGCCAAATGAACAAAGCTAAGCAAAAACACCATGCGCCAGAAACCCAGCAAACTGAAACCTTTTTAACATAGAGAAAAGATACCCTAAAATCCAGAACCCAGCAGCAACTGTATCCTCAGGGAAGTTCGGCCATGAAGAAACCAACACCCAATTATTGGGACTCAAAACCTGGTAACAGATCTCGGATGAAACGAAACCTGCAAAAAGAATTAAGGAGAATGGCCGTATTCCCTGGAAAAGGGGACTGAGCTCTGGACTATAGAAGACCCATAGCTGATGGACCCAAAAACTACACAAACTTCTGCTACTCACAAAGGCTAATTCTCAATCTTCTTGGCTTGTTGATATTGTTCAGAAAAGGATATCACACCTCCATAGCTGTTCCACAAGAATGTCAACTGCACCACTGCTGATTGCCTTGCATTGCTGCAGGTTTAACCCCAAGAGGGTCTGACCCAATTTTCCAAGCGATGGCAGGCTTTTGTCTGAGATCATAGAGCAACCAGAGACAGATAGGATCTGCAGATTGAACAGATTAGAACGAGCAAGAGCTGCAATTCCGGAGTCGGTGATTGCGCACTTGGAGACATCAAGATCACTGATCAACTGACAGTTCTCTGCAATTGCAATCAAGCTGGCATCACTGATCTTACAACAACCATCAAGATTCAGCATCTCTAGAGTCCACCCATGTGAATCAGCCATCTTGCAAACAACTTTGTCACTCAAATTGAGACAACCACTGAGATTAACCTTCACCAAACCAGCCTCACAATTCTCGAGCAATGGGAGAAAGCCAACATCTGTTATCCCATGAAGCCCACGCAACTCCAAATTTTGCAGTTGAGGGCACAACTTCCCCAATGCAGCCAAGCTAGCATCACCAAAACCAGGGCAGTTACGAATGGACAGCGATCTGAAGGGATTCACAACGGGCTAGAGGAGGCAATCCCAAGTTTAGGTCCCTAATACCCAAGCAGTTCACAAGAGAAATAGCCTTGAACTTTGGACCACAGTTAAGAAGGGAACCAAAAAACCCAAATTGGGTGACCCTGTGGCACTCCTCCAGTTCCAAGCTCTCTAGTGAACCCGCTGCTTTGGCAAAAGACACCAACCCATTATCGGATAAGAAAGCACATTTGTTGGAGGCAGAACTGCTTCAAATTTGGGCAACCCTTTCCAACAGCTTCAAGTCCAAGATCTGTCACTCCAAGGCAGGCTTTAACAGTGAAAGACTTCAATTTCTGTAGCCCATGACCATTACCCATTACCCAGAAGCCCTTCTCAGTCACATTTGGAAGGCTAGTGAGAGTAAGGTCGGCCACTGCCTTGCCATAGTGTCCAATAACAGCAAGAGAGACATCAGTAATGTTCAAGGCCTGAAGCTTTACTTTTGTGAGGGAAAATGAGGCTGATGTCAACAGGCTTGCAATTCCTTGATCTCCAACAAGGGGGCAATCTTTGATTGAAATAGACTTTAGATTGGGACAGCAGCGTGCTACAGCCTGGATACCTTCATTTCCAATGTTTGCACAACCTTCAATGGTCAGATCAGTCAAATCAGGGCATCCCTTTGCAAGGGCGAGCAAAGAGTCGTTAGTGATAGCAGGACAGTGGCAGAGATCGAGCTTCTGTAGCTGGTGACACCCATCAGCAATCTCAAACAGACCTTCATCTCCAACAGAAGACAAATTCCACAAGGAAAGAACCCTTAGAGAAGGGCATCCACGGGAAATGGCCCTGAGGCCAACAGTGGTCACTCCACACCTGGAATTGCTTCCTCGGATCAAAAGCTTGCCCAGTCCTCCACGACTAGCAGTTCCAACAGCAATAGCAGCAAGTCTAACATCTGTTGCTTTCTTCCCTTCCAAACTCCTAGAGAGGTATCCACCTCCCTCAACATCCTGATCTTCAACCTCAGAATCAACATCCTTGAGATTCAATGCTTCAGTGGTCTTGTTGTCACTGATTTCATCTCTGCGGATGTTGCTTACAAGTGTAAGCCAGCGCTTGGAAACACAAGCACAGGCACTCCTCTCTTGGCCTCCAGACAACCGTCTGAAGATTTCGAATAAGCATTCATCAGGGAGAACCTCAATTGATGGCTTCTGCTCAAATCTCTCTCCAGAGAAAACAAATGGAGCACTGATGCGGGACCTCTTGTTAGAGGGAAAATAAACATCCACATGACGTCCAAGGGACAAAAGGAGACTAGATTCCTTGGGGTTTGGGTAGATCGAACTCCCAGGGAAAAAATCATCAGTTCCTGAACACCAAGAAAAAAATTGATGAGAACAGAGAAGTCTACCAGAAATAATCTAAGAAAATCAAGTTAAAGAATTGAAAGATATTTCTGATTATCTAACAGTTGTTGATGGCATAAATCAAGTCCAACAGACACAGAGAAGATGAAAAGGAAACAATGAATATTTTCTTAGAGGCCAAACTTTAGGCTCCAAAGGTTCAGACAGATCCTCATAAGGCAAATCCAGAAGATCCATGAACCAGATGGAGCTTTGAATCTAATAACTCACAAATCCATCTTAAGATATAGTCCCAAGAGAACCATGTATTCAGAACAAACAACCTAAAGCTGAAAAGAAAGGCATCTAAACCTTAAATCGCAGCTGATCTATTAAGAATAGACCGGATCTACAACCAAACACCTCTATAGTTCTCAACTTCAAAGAAGCATAAAACACAGACAGATTCAGCTAAGAAACACCCAAAATCTCATATAAACTAAACAGCGAGGACAGTTTATCAGAGAGAAAAAGGGATTAGTTCTAGGGCGATGATCTACGATTATATCAACTTCACAAACTTGGGTTTTCAAAGAAACAAAATCAACAAATAGAAAAACCTAAAGTCAACTAAGTTCTTCCCTAGATCAACCTGAATTAACGATTTTACAACCAAGACTCAAAATTCAACCTTTACCTAATCAACCAGATACCATAATATAAAGATCAGTACCCTAAGATGCCAACATAGATATTATCAAAAGATCTCAAATTTGTTCATGTTCATATATATAACTTTATCATATCCGATCTGCAAACCAAGTTGAACAAAAAACGAAAAAAAAGATACCCAGATAGAAAAACGAAAACAAAGCTAAAAACTATCAAAGATGAAGAATTTACCACTAAAAAAAATGAGCTTTGACATGAGTAGAGCTCAAAAAAAACCTCGGGAGGTAAAATATTCACCGTTCGCAGCCCAAAAACCCTCCAAAGAGAGAAAAAAGAGAGACCAACAAGTAAGAAAGCTAAGACTTCAAAGTATGTAGCTTGAAGACACGAATGCATGAGATGGATTGGAGCTAGAAGGACATGGAAACCCTATCAAATAGGGTAAAAAAAGAGAGAAAAGAAAAATGGGAAGTGTGGAGGAAGAAGAGCAATGAAAATAGATGGGAAAGGAAAGGGGGTTGGTTTTTATGATGAGGAGAGAGAGGTTTGGGTATGCGACAATACACATTAAAAAAACCAACATGCAATGTATTTGAGCTAAGAAAGTGGCGAAGCTCTGCCGTTTCCCCGTAAATGTTCTCTCTCCTCTCTTACCGCCTTTTGCTGTTTTTTTTTATTATTATCTCTTTACGTCATCGCCGTGTTTGGATGCTCGTTCAAGATAATCTCGTCTTCGGTTGTTGAATCCTAGTAGAAATAAGGTACACAAATAATAGTTCTACGCGTCGGTCTATATTTTTTACAAGTGGACATTTCTGGTGCTTGACATATCATCTTTTAGAGTTATTTAAGTAAAATTATTTATTTAGAATGTTTAATTTTATATTTAACTAACTTTACCCAAGTAAAATAAAATATAAAGAAACGTAAATTTGAAATTTTAATATTTAGTATAATAAAACTAAAATTGCATGAATAATCGAAAGAGTAATTGCAACTTCGAAATATCATATCCGGTTATTAGAGAATTTTATCACATGTTAATTAATTAACTAATTGATAAAATTAGTTAAAATATTATTGAAAACATATTTATCAATTAATGCACGTGTCTTTGTTTTCATATTTTTTTTTTATACTTTTCTAAACAGCTTTTGCACAATTTCTTCCCCTAAAGTTTTCTATTCTCCTCCCATCTAAATAGGACTATGATTAGAATTAGAATTTGTCAAAAGAACTTAAACAATACTACTATGATTTCTTAAATATTATGATTATTGGTTTTGTTTGGTAAATAGCTTTTTGAACTAAAATTATAATTTGGAATTTTTAGAATTTGACAGCAATGAAAATGGCACCCATAAATGGAGGATTAAATAGCTTGAGACCCAACCTCTCATTTTCCTTCTTTTAGGAGTTTTTTGGGTTAGAATTTGGATAAAAAACACTAAAAACTATTTTGGGTTTTATAATAATAAAAAAACTCAAAATAATATAAATTTGATTAACTAATAAAATTAAAAAAATAATTTTATAAATTGTTTTATATACAAATTAATAAATAAATATAAATTTAATAATTAATAAAATTACATTCAAAATATAATTTCATATATAAGAAATTAATATAAACATCTAAATTTAGTATATTAAAATTATATTAAAAAAATAATTTTATAAATAAAAGTTAATATGTACATCCTCATGTATGCTCAACGATGATATTAAAAAAATTAATTTTTATAATCTAATTAATATTAATAGATACAAAACATTAATAACTAATAAATTATTCAAACAAGTATCAAATATAATAATGTCCTTATATTTATTTTGCTTGTTAAAATAATCAAACAGCTATAAGCTATTACTTAATTTTACTAAATATTTTTATACAATTATAATATATAGTAGGATATAAATTTAATCGTATTTAAGTGAGTAATCTATAAACGAAATCATTGAGGAAATGGGATGAGCTCTCTCAAAAAATGATATTTAAATATTTGTTAAATTAAGTTTTTGTCTAAAAAATTAAATTAAATGATTTCAAAAATATGTTAATTGGATCAATGAAAACTAATTAACAACAAAATCTAATAATATATCATCTCTAGGCACGTGTATACTTGCATTGATCTTCTATTTTCTAAATGGTATAAACATCCCAATAATTCATTTGCATATATGTATTATATGTTCATGTTCAAGTTGAGTTTATACAAATTATTTAGGAATTAAATTGTCCTGATTTTAATCATTTTATTTAAGGATGATTAATTAATAATTAATTAAAATTTTTTTTTTTCTTTTTTAATCACAAAATTATCCCAACCCACTCTTTTTTTTATTATGCTGGTGTAATTATAAAATAAAATATGTTTAATTTTCTTAACCATTTATTAATTAATTAAAGGGTTTGTTCAGACAACACAAGTAAAATATATTATATTTTTTTCATGAAAAAAAAACCAACCACTATCAAATAATTATTATCATCACAGATTATATTAAACAAAAATTTTAATTAGGGTTAATAATGTTTGAACAATAAAATGTAATTATATCTTTTCCCCCCTATAAAAACATCAAGAATTGTTTTAAAAAATCAAACATGCTTACTTTTTATGTGTTGAAAAAGTGTATGTAATATATTTTGTAGGTCTAAAAATATTTGAGGAAAAACTTTTATATATAAATTATTTTGAAGTTATATTATATTTAATAGTAAGAATTATTAAAATATGCATTTCCGACTTGGTTAGTACAGTTATTATTATAATATATAGAAAGATATAAATTTGATCGTATTTAAGTGAGTAATTAATAAACTAAATCATTGAGGAAATGAGATGAGGTCTCTCGTAAAATGATCTTTCTTGGTTTGTCCAGACGACACAAAGTAATTACATGAAAATGTAACTATTATCATAAAAAATATATCCTGATGCAATTACAGCGATTTTAATTCCTTGGAGATGTTTGAACAATAGAATGTGATTATATCTTAAATTTGTATATTATGTTTAACAGTATCGACCGCAAATATACAACACAAGTTTGAATTATAAAAAATATCAATAATTATTTTAAAAACTAACATGCTTACTTTTTATTAAAAAAAACTGTGTTGAAATGAAAAGTGTCGTAATATATTTTCGTAGGTCTAAAAAATATTTGAGGACCTTTTTATTAAAATTAAATGTTTTGAAATTATTTTAGTGATTTATTTGTGAAATTTGTGACAAGTGATCATCATAAAAAACAGTAAGTGTGATTATCTATATAATTATACTAATTTTCATCCTCTTAATTTTTATTCTAATTTAATTATAAATATATAACTACATTTAATTCAACCAAACACCAAGTATCTAGAGATGTTTAAAAATATCCGATCCGACCGATCTGATCCGATTATTCGTTGTCCGATCCGAAAATTCAGATATTCGATTCGATTTTTATTTCCGGATCGGATATCCAATTTTAAATTTTCTGGATCAGATATAGATCGTAATATTTCAATTTTTGGATTATCCAAAAATCCTAATTTTTATAAATATTAATTTTGTTATTTTTTAACAATTTAATGCTTGTTATATCCGAAAATTTAAAAATTAAAATTTGTATAAATGTTCATCCTCTTAATTTTTATTCTAATTTAATTATTTATTATATTTGAAATTTAAAAATTTTTATAAATAAGAACTTCAAATTCAAAAAATTTAAATCAATATATACGTTTGTCACTAATCGGTGGACCAACAAAATTCAAATATTTAAATATCCGATTTTTTTCGGATCGTAGTACCCTACACATTTATTATATTTGATTATTCAAAAAAAAGTGATATTCCATAAATAACGTACTAAAACGATCAAATATCCGACAAAGAAAAAAAAAAAATATCAATGGAAAGGCGGGAATGCGGTTCAGGATAATGTAACGTGTTGTCACTAATTCGGTGGACCAACAAAATAATACGTAAAAATTTTATACGGACCGTAATTTTTAAAGATATTTTTTTTGGTTTGATTAAAAAAAAAAAAAGATTTTTGTAAATAAAAATTTTATAAAACGGCGAAAGTGCTAAAAAAATGAAAATTCTATTTTTATAGGTTTAAATCCTGACATAAAAATATAATATTATCTCTATTTTATAAAAAATATTGAAAATAAAATTTTCACAATAATTCAATTACAAAAGCATCACTAATTGTTGTACAACTGAATGCGAGTTGCAAATTGCAATGTATGTGGGGAATGGAAAGAGATTGATGCCAACCATCTTGGCCTTTGTCAAATGCATATATTTTCCACGTCTTAAATTTCAACCACACCCGCTTGGAATATTATATACTCCAATCTTGAGGAATAATTTTAAATTATTGGAATTTTATAAAATTATTTATAATTCTATTTTAAATAATATCAATGCTTTTGAAATGTAAAAGGGAGTATTGGAATTAAAATATAGCAATTATAAATGTATTCTATGAGATAAAAATGTTGAGTTAACTAATCACACTGAATAATAAAAGATATTTTTTTGGAAGGGAAATAAAAGATATTTTAAAATTAATAAAAATTAGAAGACGTTTTCTTTTTAATCGTGTCTGGTTAAGGTACAGAATCGAAAGAACAAAATTTGGGACATGTTCATTGTACATTGTTCACTGTCCCATGCCATGGACAAAGCAAGTGTTGGTCGGTGGTATCAACAATCATTCAATTTTTTTCCGTTAGGTTTTCGCTTGAACAAAATTTATTTAACAAATATTATATTGTAATCACCTTTAAACTATTCAATAAAAAAAAATAAATTTTTCATTGTACATTGTTCGTTGTTTTAAATCATGGACAAAGCAAGTGTTGGCCTTAAAATATATCAATCATTCAAATTGTTTAAATTATAAACCTAAATCCTAACAAAAACCTGATGTCCATTTTTATGTTCTAACATTATAAAATTAATTTTTAAATTCTTATCCTAAATTTTAAATCATAAATTTAAACCTTAAACCTTAAAAATTCACCTTACCTCAAATTCCTTAAACTATAAACTTAAATCTAAATTTTTAGTATGAGACATAAATAAGAGTATCAAAAAAGAACAAAGAATTTCTATTTGTATTCACAAGAGCTCAGATTATTGTATATTTTTATTAGGAAAAAATTTTGAAGAATGTATAATATTTTGATACACAATCTTTTTAAAATTTAAATTCATAAACCTAAATCTTACCTTCAATTTAGGATTTATGGTTAGAGTTTAGGGTTTTAAGTTTGAGATTTTAAAGAAAAGATGTGTAATATTTTGATACACAAATTGTGTAAAAAAACTATACAATATTTTTAAAAATCTAAATCCCTAATCTTAAAATTACCTAAGATAGAATTTGTTAAAAAAATTAAGGGTTTATAAAAAATTTTTAACATAAAAAAGTAAATGACGCAAATTCCTAAAACAAAATCCAATCAAACCAAATTAAATAAGAGAAGCACCAAATTATCTAAAGTATTTTTTAACATAATTTTTTTTTTACACCCAACATGAGTATTACATAATTTAATTAAAGATTATTCGTGTTTATAAAAAAACGTGAAGATACATAGATTCTTCTTTCCCAGGTTCATTGATTTTGAGTGGAGGCTAATAGTAATAATATATTCTTCACTTTCTTTGACCAAAGATTAGGGTTTCCTTTATTTGTTGTTTAAATTTAACTTAAAGTAACATGGAACTTGCATCAATATACACAATGCATGAATTATTTTCCCAGGTTCTTTTTATATTGAAAGTTGAAACCAACCACTTGGACTGAACATCTTCCATGATATCCATGAGGGAAATTTTATATTAATTTTATAAAATGACAAAATTCATAGGTCTTTCTTAATAGTCTTCATCTTATCATTCAAACTATATAACATTTTTTAAATGTGCCCAACTCATCAAAGTTGTAAGTGCATGTAATGTACATATTCTCCATTTGACTATATCCACTTGCTTCCTTTCAAAAAAAAAAAAAAACATCCCACTGCTCTTTCATAAATGTCAAAAATATGGTAAAAATGATTTGACAATATAGTCATAATTGTTAGGTGGTAGAATTACCTGACGAGTCAGATAAATTTGATAGTCATCATATCGATAGTCTTATAGTTCTATGATAAAGTTTCATCATGAGTTTTTAAAGAATTTATAATTCTGCGCTCGAAAGAATCGGAGTAAAATTATTGATATAGGAAGAGTTGCAGAGAATTTGAGAATGAAGATATAACAAATATCATATAAAAATATATGTGAATAGAATCAAGAAACAAAAATTGAGTTATTAGGGAGGGTTGTTGTTGAAGACAAGTTGACAATGGCTTTGCCTCAATTGATGTGGTGAAGAAAAGGATAGAAAAGAAAGGGTGACCACTTGTGTTTGAAAGGTGGCAAAGGGAAAGAATGGTCAACTTCGGGACAAAAACGCCCACTTTTATATGTCAGACAAAATTTTAGATGTCTCTTTCTTTAAATTCTGTCAATGTAATTCAATAGATGTTGAGTAAAAAACAGTCAATATAAGAAGACCCGTTTTACTTTTATAACCCATTGGTAGGATCTCCAACTTCCAATTATTACTCTAGGTTAACGCCATCATCAAGTTAAACGTGACATTGTCTGGCTTACCAAGAATTTTCCAATGGCTTCCCGACATGAAAACCGGTAGTTCTGCCGTGCAACATGCGATTAAATTAATGCGGCTTCCAATATAAATTTTTAAAATTTTATATGATTGGTAAAAATTTAAAATAAAATATAATTTAAATTTTTATCTAATTAATAAAAAATTATATTATAACATAAATTCTTATTTCAGTTGATTGATTTCGATTCTACATAAATTATTCTTCAATTGATAAATTTTGTGTTATACTCTAATATAAATTCTTTCCAAATTAATAATAATTTAAATTTTACCTAAATTATTGCTTTTTAGGCCCACCTTAAACCGGCCCCACTAAAACAACACACCTTGGGAATTACTTTTACATGTGTAAAATAGTAAATATTCTCGTGACTTGTGTGTGCATGTGCATTGATTATACAAATGGGGGCCACTTTGATTTTTGTGGCAGAACAGAAGAGCCCATACTGTTAATGTTTTAAACATGGGCAGAGGACAACTGTTATGGAGTTTTGAGACACAGTGGGCTGGAACTAGGCCCCTTTATGTGGTTATTGATTGTTGGCTTTGAATACCCTACTGGGACAAACGACAGTCCATTGTTAAATACTGTAAACTATATTGTATGTAAGAATCCAGCACTGGACAATTCAATTGACAATCTCAGTAAATTATGAGAAAATGTTTCTCTCTAATCTTGTAGCTCTTTGTGCATCATCCAGGTTAATTTTATGAGCCCTCTAGCTCCCAAATATCAACTAGAAAATTCACCATTTCCTGTCACAGTGAACCCAACAAGGGTTGAGGAACTCTACAAGGAGGATAAACAGTAGCTAGAAGGCAAAGAGAACTTACAGGAAGCGGAATCGGATGGGGGAATGGCGTATAATCCCCATGTAAACTCTCGTAGATTGTATTCCAACTGCAACAAAATGGTGTTAAACAATATGCACCAGCAGAATGAACAAGGCCTGTTTTTAACAGTGGTTTAAAACAACTAAAATTACTAACTTTATCTTGAGTTCTTGAGGTTTCACCCGTTTCTCAGGCTTCTTATTTCCAAACCATTGTTGCCTTGTTTGGTTCCAAAGAAGAAGGCCTGCAAGCAAAAGTTCCATCACGAGAAAATTTACCTCGCCGATATGGTTACGAAAAACTTGAAACAGCACATGAAAACATATGAAGCAATGGGATGCTATTCAACTATATTTAGTGGTATATAGAAGCTAATATATCTCAACTTGCCATGATTTACAAATTCAGAACGTTGACTTGTGCTGCTAGAAGGATCAAGATTCGATCCGTTGTTCAATGACATGCTTCTCGGGGACTGGACTCCGCTATGTTCCATTTCGCATGCACTGCTATTCCAGAAATCATCAGACAAGCTAGATCTCTTCACTTTCTGGCCCTGAACCCTTAGACCTTGCGATGGATCATCCACCGCAGTAATCAGTGAAGGTTTCATGAAGCACCCAAAACAACCTCTGCTCTGTTACAAACCAGGATTAACCAAGAGCATAACTGGTACTGAGTACTAAATATATCAACTTAATCCTTAAATCTAGCAGCTGGAAGGAAAAGCCATCATTTTCACAACCTCAGCAGGGAAATAATCATATAAAATAAAAATATCAAAATAATTGAAACTTCAAAACGTGTTATGTTGAACATAATCAATGAGGAGTCGCACTTGAAACATAGTAAACATCGATCATTTTGCTGAGTCAACATGACATGAACATGAACTACATATATGACCGTAGGGCAGCTGAATAATGCAAAATTTTGCCAGCTTAATCTCCGGCAAGTAGGGAATCAAATTTGTGAAGGAACTAAGACCAACAACAAATGCCATTCAAACCCATTTTCCCTAATACATAAATGCCGGGCAGGTAAATAATGCAAACTGCACCAGCTTAATCTCCAACCAACATGCAGGGGATCAACTTGTGCAGAAAAAAGAAGCAACTACAAAGATCACTCGAGCCCATTTTCTTGAAGTTTCAATGCAGAGAATTTATGAGCCCTTATAAATTGTTGAGTCTACATAACAATAGTTTACATATATAACCACTAAATCTTGGGAATGCACATCTAGTCCATTTCTAAAACGAACAAAAGAACATAAGAAAGAGTAGTTCCTCACACTGAAAAGAGATTTGCATTTAGCCTTGAATGCTTCCATTAGCCAGAGTGTTAAAGCACGCACATAAGCTCCAGAAAACAAAACAAGAGAACAAAATGGTTTCTTCCCAAAACATCTCTCGGTCTGGGCTAATAAACAACACCTAGGATCCATATCTCCCGTAGAACCCCAAATCCCAAAAGCAAAAGCAAAACTCTTGTGTCATGCAATCAGCTGCCCAATGCTTCAAGCAACAAATGCCCCAAAAATTGAAAATTTCCCCTCCCCTATGTATATGTAGTCTGTACGTCTAATTTGATAGCTCGCTTATACAACAAGTAAGAACTAAACATAACCCAAAGATTCCATACTTGAAAGAAAAAAACAAACTTGAACTACACAAAAAAGCATTAACAACTTTGTTTTATAAACAAGAAGCTTAAGAGTCAGATTTGTTAATAACCAGCTTAAAAGTACAAAACTTTTATTCCTTGCAATAGAAAAAATGCAGAAGAAGAAAGAAAGTCTGACCCCATGCAGGCAAAAAGGGCAGAGATCCAAGTGGGAAGGTAACCAGAAGATTGCATCTAAAATCCCCACAGCAAAACCAAAATTCCAGGAAAGAAATGACTTAAATTCCTGCAAGAATTAGAAAAAAGGCAACACCTTTATTTTCCAAATCTTTTCCCTGGAAGTTTCAGCTTGAAAATGAAACTAAGAAAGGGGGAAAAGGGTCCTCTGGAAAGAAAAAAAGAAATGCAATTAACACCTTGAGAACGGCATGTTCAGAATAGAATAGATATGGATATTTCGTGATGAAAACGTAATTTTTGTTCCTGGAAAGTGGTTGGTTTCCAGCTTCTTTTAGTTACCAAAGTCCAAATGGTCTCTCTTTTATTGCCTCCAAAATTAATCTGTTTCTTGTGTTATTGAATGGCGTGAAATTGTAAGCTTTTTAAAATTTTATCTTCCTTAATCTGTTTTTTTTGTTGCCTCCTAAATCTTATCCTCAAAATTGGTTACTTTTAGATAAGCTATTCCTTTCTCTGAAATTTTAAGATTATAATATATACTTTATATTTATGTCAAAAAAATAATATATAGTACTTTATATTTTAATACATAAATCAATTCCCATTCCTTAAAAGATTAATCTTGAGAGGTTCTTTTGCTGAAATTAGATTTGCAATTTTAGAACTGTTACAATTACAACTATTTTTCAAGGAAAAACAATTTCAGAACGGCTATCAATGAAAATAAGTAGTAAATAGTGGAGGAAGGATGTCTGATTTGTTTCCAAGGATGGAAGCTTTGGTTTCCAGAAAAGTTTCAGTCCCTGGAAGTGATGAAACTGAGCCATCTTCCCCAACATTAATGGGGTAAAGAAGCAGCTGATCCGGCAGATCCTCCTCAAGTGTTTCACTTGACTACAAATTCCAGTTTCTTTCAGCAATGGAATTGACTTCCCGGATACAATTTTTGGTTTCTGGAGTAGTGAAAGAGTCATGAAACTGTCCAAGATTTCATGCAAAGAGCCATACGAAGACCAAATATCTGACCCCCTAGCTAAATGGTGTGGTTGAAATTGAAAATTGCAATCTCAGAGTACAACCAGCCATTGATCTTTCATTGATGTTGGCAATTCCAGTTTGTTTTTCATCGTCAATGTTAAAAAACATTGTTTAAAAGGTTTTTTAAAATTTCTTTTAAACTAAAACTATTTTCAGGATAATCATGTTTGAATGAACATAGATCAGAATATATACCGTCCTAAACCAGGGGAAAAAAGTAGCAGAAAATGGCTGGAGTAAATTACTAAAACTTTTGGAATATCCTAATGAAGAAGAGCTGGTTTTTTAACAATTATCATTTTAAATCAATTCACTTGATTAGAATAATGATTACACAGGTAAGAATCAAAGATTCGTGAAAATAAATACTGAAAAGGGGAATTTTCTGATGAAAAAACTGGTTTAACAATGCATTTGAGGGCATTAAGCCAATAATGATGAAACCAAAATAAGGAATATAAATAGGCAAGGAAGTCTTAAAATGAATCTTTTCAATTCTTAGCCAGGCAGGAAAGCCTGATTCAGATCAAAAATCAAACAACAATAAATAACTCATTCTTATTGTAAGAGATGCATAGTAAGTTTAAATCTTTCATTAGCACAGAAAAGGCCATCAAAGATGTATAACGGAGGACCAAAATCACTTGCTAATCTACTCACTGAAACAATACCATGATCGTATATATACAAGGAAAGTAGGAAAACTGAAACATAGACAATCATCTTTGAACAATCACAATAGGTTATAACAACATAGGATAACAACTTAGACAGTGGAAATGTACTACAACATTACATCTTTCAAAATGGCAGAGTGGCTTTGCTACCTAGAAAAGTCTGATCCAGCAAAAGAATTTGCTGCCAAAACAATCGAATACTGGTTATATTCGATTGGCTAGGTACCTTACCAGAGAGTTGATAGGCTTACCAAAGTCGACATTTTCAGTACCCTGGTGCTTAACTTTTATTCGAGCTAGGTAATCAGCAGCAATCCAAGCAAAGCTTAACATCACTACCCCTTCATCACCATCGGACTTCTGGAACTCTAACGTCTTCTTAACCCATTTAGGATGGTAAGTAACCTGGTACCATGCAGATGCCTTTCTTTCATACAATTTATTTTTCTCATCCTCAATGAGCTGCTCAAAGTCCGAGTCCATGTTCTCAAAAAGTTGTCGGAATTCTTTCCTCAGGGACCCATAAGAATGACTGAACTTCTCCTTCAGATCTCCTAACTTCCTACTGGCATATTTAGGCATGGACCAGATATGCCCAGTTACGACCTCTTCTTCCCTCTTAACTTTGTACTGTCGAAGAAGTCCAATCAGTTGTCCATCATGGGAGCACTTTTTAGCCCATGCATCAGCAATGAAATCAGCAGATCCGGTCATTTCAATATCTGGATCATAATTGATGTCACTGGCATCAAAATTGAGCTCGGAAGATTCAGGGACATCTTCATCATAGGCATCTTTGATATAACAATATAGTCTTCCCAGAATTTTGATCGACTTGTATGATTGGAACTCCTCTTTGCCCATGAAATCAGGGTAAAGTTTTGGTTTTAATTGAGCAGGCATTGACACGATCTTCCCGGTTTTAGGAAAATCAACAGCTGTAGCTGCCAACTCTGCGAGATGCATGCATTTATCATCTAGAGCACCATATTCGCTAAGGTCAGAATGAACCACATGTGCATTGCAAATACTTCCGAGGTGCTCATTCACCATGTTCCTCGAAAAAAACTCTATTATGTCCTGTAGAACAAATGTGAAAGAAAACATCAATAGATTATGTCTTTCATCTACTTGGAACTTAAAATAGTTCAATCATCAGAATGCAAACTGACAAACCCCTATTCGATATTTTTACTTTATTGCCATGACTTTACTCCAGCTTCTACCATTTGAGGGTATTTCTCCTTGTGCACACTAGGAATTCATAATAAGGTATTCATCATGATACAAATCAGAAACCCATGTTTCCTATTTTACATATTATACTCAAATTTACTAGTGTTATTGCCACCTTTTCCCCCTCATTTCAACCTATGGAAATTATAGTAACACAAACAATAAGACGGAGCTTGTTATAAAACCATATAAGAATAATAACGTTTAAGCATATAACTATGCACTCAAACATGTATGTATTTGATGGCAATATTCCTTTCAATACTAGCTTCCCATACAAGAAAACAATACTGTTTTGTAGTGACAAATAGATGGTTTTATTAAGGAATACTAGTAACTTGTATAATGCATTTGAAAATGATAACAAAAAACAGAACAAACGATTACCTTATGAGTGACACTGCATTGCAATTCCCGAGGCTCATCAGGGTCATACTGCATGGGTGGGGAGCTCTTCTTGCTAGGGGGATAAGATGTTCTTCCCATGTGACAAAATAAAGGTCCCCATCAAGATCACTTCCAGAAGCTTCATTTGTATGGGGTCTCTCACCCTTTTGAGGGAAGACCAGACAGTCATGCAAGTGGTGTAAACCAGGGGCATCAACTGCTTCTAGAATTCTTATATCTCCAGGGTGAAGACAAGGATTCTTAGCTATAACCGCCAGCCCTTTAATTACTTCAAATTTTTTCTTTGTTTCAGCAAACCTTGAGCCATGTTTCACGAAGCAGTTTTCTATAGATGGATTGGACACTTGGATAAAGCACTGACCTTGTTCAAGTACTCCTAGTTCATCCAAAACACCCATTAACCACCTGCCCGAAATAACAAAAATCCAAGTTTTTTCCCTAAGACCCCAAAGCTGAGATGCTCTTACACAAGTCAACATTCCTCGTAAATGAGGTTCTGTCTGAGGCTTGAAACCTGCGCTCAACATTATTGCCGGAGTATGCCCTTGTTCACCACATGATGAAGTGAGGACTTCAAACGCTGCATCCGTGTCCACAAGGATTTTGTCTAACTTAGAAAGCATGGCATTTTGCATTCTCCAAAATACTTCATCCGGAACACCCAGTGTTGAAAGCAATATAATAATTTGCCTATTCAGGAAGCCAGGCTGAAATCTTGTCCAATAACAGATTTCCAGAGTTGTGTGGTTAGACTGGAACTTAATCATACTGGATCGTAAAGAAAGACGAATCCCATCACCTTGTTTAGGCCAACAAGTTACCACCCCTTTACAACCAGCATATCTAATTTGGTAAGCACATGGAGGATATAAGTCCAACTTCAATTTCTGAGCAACTTCCATTGCAAGTTCGGGAGTAATCTTGCCAATCCCATATGAGAAATCATATCCATTCCTCTTTATATCTGGAAGATGCATGTTAACCTGTGTTGAAGGAACTTCTACTGTTGCATATGTTGACGAGAAGCACTGACCCATCCTGGCTGCACATTTAGCAATATTCCGATTTGTAAACCTCCCCATCCAAGTTGTAATCTGAAGCACATTCATCTTCCCATCTTCAGCAAAAAACCATGCAGAACGATCTCTCAATTGATTGGCCGAGAAAGCAAGGAAAGAGTATTTGCGACCACACAAGTAAAATCCATCTGTTATAATAGACCTTACCCTTTTGAAGACTCCCGTTTTCTGAGTAAAGGAGGTAGATGTCACATCCCTTACAATTGAAGCATTGTAGTAAGTGAGAACATGTGCATTCATCGTTTGCATGCCTTCATCCATAAATGTGACCCTTAAAAACCGATCAGCAACATCTTTATATTTCCTGAGAACCCTATTAGAAAGCTCAACTTCAGGAAGAAGACAATAGGCTTTGGTTGGAGTAATGACCAATCTTCTGATTTCAACAATATCATCCAACTGTGGAGGGATCTTAAAGAGTTTAGGATTCCTCAACAGCCACTCATGGACAACTTTCAGCCTATCATAGGCATCATACACTGGACGTCTAGAGGTATAGATGTGCTTTAGTGCAGCCACGTTGACCTCCATGATTGATTTCTCAGTAGGTTAAAGAAGTCCTCTGATAACTGATGTTGATTGAATATGCCTTTGTGCATTACAGCATTAACCAGAAACATTATTTCAAAAGGAATCCCTTCCTTGTAACCAATATAATAGAAGGGATCAGACATGGACCTCCCAAAATCAGGTTCATTGTGGATGCCAAGTTGCAATCTGAGATTGCCCACTGGTACTCTTCGGTGTTTGAGATGATCCATGGCCTTCTTCAGCTTTAAACCATGACGAGGACGGATTAAGACTCTGTATGTGTTACAACGACTAATAGCTCCACTTGCTGTAAAATCAGTTGTCCTGATCCATTGATCATCATCATCCAACAGATCAAATGGAACTGATTCTTCAACGTCATTGTTGCGTGTGATAAGTGCTACGCAAATGTGCAAGTATACACGTCGCAAGTAATAAAGTGATATGAGTATCGAGTATCGTCTCCACAGGGATTGGTTTGGGCCACTTTGCTTAAGTTACTGCACTGTGAAAATAAAAACACAATTGATAATAGAGGTTTTAATTAATGAGAAAAGTAAAAGCAATAAACTAAAAGAATAGATGAAAGAAAAAGAGAGAGATATGCCAGGTTATCGTGAGTTGAGGTGTGATAGCCGATTGGATCGTTTTAGTAAAAGAGTGCACGGGCAACTCAGTTGCCGTGGCAACTTGCACAGCGGGGTTGCCTTGGCAACTAATCGATGGTTGCCTCGGCGACTAGCTGGGCAACTACTTGGGCGTCTGGGCAGCAACTTTAAGGTTCGGCAGAGCGTTCTTCAATAGTTTCTTCTTATCCCTAAGTCGAAACTCTAACTACTTGTACATGCCTTGATAATACATCCCTGCGTGAATCAAGGGTGAACAACAACCAATCTTGCGCTCCTCTTAGCCGTTAAAATCCTTAACTTATTCCTAAGCCGGATTAATCTTCACCATCAATAGATTGAATAAAGACCATACTCATTCGTTTCTTGAATCTAACTCTCTCGATATTAGATAAATAGATGAAGTTACGAGATCCTCTCCCAATTCACTCGCAAACAAGAATAAAAGCAAGAATGAGTAAGCCTTGAATAGAAAAATGCAAACTCTTATTACCTAAACAAAATCCAATTGTTTCTCACAACAACAAAACACAATAACCCCAACCAATCAAGTTAGTTCATGGTTGGGTTCAAAAGATATACAAAGAATAATCCACAAACCATGAATCTAATGAAAGCAAAGAAGAAGAAGAAATCAAACTCTCTCCCCTTTTGCTCTCTTGTCGAAATTTCTCTCCTCTTGCCCTTTGGAGTTGTCGAAATTTTTCCTCTTCTTGCTCTGCTTGATTGTCGAAATTCCCTTCTTATTTATAGGGCTAGGGCAAAGTCCTTCTTTGAGGAGGAAGTTAAGTTGGAATTAAATTATCTTTAAAGAATATAATTCTTTATTATAATTGTATTCCTACTAGAACTTCTCCTATCTTCTTGGAATTTAATTCTTCTTTAATCTCTGCATGGCAATCAAATTCCTTTGGGTTTGAGCTTTGCTCCACGTCATCTTGGGCTTGTATAGGCATCAATTTCGACTACCATATCACCTTTGCTCTTGTCGACAATTTCCATGGCAACTGGCTCGGCGTCTCCTTCATGCATTGCCCTGGCAACTAGCTCGACGTCTCCTTCATGCATTGCCCTGGCAACTAGCACTAGCCTTGCTTTGGCAAGTGATCCTGCACACACACAAAAACACACCAAAGCAGCATCTTTTTCCACAAAAATCACCAAGTTATGTAATCAAGCTCAACGGTGGAAAGAAACATGAATTAATGCATGAATAACTAATTATGCAACTAATATGACTTAAGTCTAACAATAATATGAGTAAAAGGGGTAATAAAAATAGTACTTTTGAACACTTATCAGTCATCATCAGCAGTTCTATACCAGACCCAAGGTGATGAAGCCAGCTGCAACAGAACTACGAAACAAGATAATTCTGAATACTGCTTAATTTCAATGATCTCCCTCGCCAAGAACTCCACCTTAAAGTCACATTTTATCACAGCATGCTTGTTTGTGCCTTTGAACGAGAAGGCTGTATCTCTAGAGAAACAAAATTTGCAGGTGTCATCAAAAGGATCCACAATGAAATCAACCCCAGAAGGAGGTCCTCTCCAGCCAACAAATAACTGATTGCGGCTAGCAAGTGATCCAATCTCCAGGGAGACATCAGGTAGCTTAAAGGGTGTTTTATTCCTCCTCCGTCGATTCAAGTAAAACGGATTCTCGGGCCCCAAACTACTTTTCAATGGCTGATTGTTGAAAGCAAGCTCAGTGCAACCAGCAGCATCCACGGCCCAAGTTATTGTTATAGGTGAGGCAAAATGAACAAAAGCATGGGGCTCCACCTTATAGTCATATGTTCTTCGGATAACTGTAGTGTTAGTTATCCCAAAATTAGGATAGGATTCTGGTGGAGTCCATGAGGTCTTCAGTTTGCACCTCCATACAAGGCCGACTTGATTGTCCAAGTAGTCCATCAGATCTTTGGCTTTGACATGTCTGTCAAATCCACCAACACTAACTTGTGTCACCACAGTGTCCTTCGCACTTTCTTCTGACTCCATATGTTTCAGAAAATTACCCACTTCGAATTGATATCCAACAAATTCCTGAAACAAAACCAGCCACAACATATTCATGAAAAACATTATCATAAAAAAAGAACACAAATCAATAAAGCTGAACACAAACTTCAGTCATATCAATCGATTAAAAATTACATTTTACTTTTCTTTTATAAAAGAATAACACACTCAACAAAAATACAAGGTAAGAATAACCAACAGCCAGTTGGTCTAGTGTGATGAGGCACTAGATCCCTTAAGCAAGGGCATAGATTTGAATCCTAACGTTGTGCATGGAGCAAACTGGGGGTTGGGAGGGTCGCCCCATAATGAGGCTCTCCAGTACCCGATGCGGATTAGTCGGCAAATGAGTTGGATACAGATGGTTAAACAAAAAAAATGCAGGGTAAGAATAACACAAACTACATACAGCCATTTGGTCGAAAAGGTTATGGCTGTGTGCTTTGACAATGGCAGAAACAGAATATAACATGGCAACCAAAACTTATAGAGCATATTCTTCATGTTCTTATAACAAAAGAACAGCGATTCATTAAAAGGTAGACTGAAAAATAAAAAGATCCATCCTTAACTACATAGACTTCATCAAGGATTTATAAGTTAACTTTACAAAAAAAAAAAAACAGATCGATTCAGAACAGAATTAATTCATTTCAGCTATCACTTGTAGTATGATAACCAGAAATCCAGAATAGGAATATAAATATAAAAGATGGAGTATTCTTCCATTGTTTTAGGTACAGAAAGCTCGAAACTGTAAAGAGACCATGACTAAACAAACAACATGATGCCTCAGTTTAATTTTCAACACTAGATCCACTAATCAGAAGATGGAATTCAATATGTTTATCTTCTACTAAATTACATTACACCCTAATAATCAACTCAATCATTTAATAAATAACAGAAACCAAAACGAAAATGCTGCAAAATTGACATAATGTAATAAAATTCGAAACACCCAAACCCAGTCTCCCATTTTTCTCTCAAACAGAAGCATTTCTAGAACAGAAACGTGATCATTGCAATATAAGAAACCAAACACAATTAATGCTGAAAAAGAAAAAAATGGGTTGCAGGAAAAAGCTGCTAACCTGAAAGAGTTTTTCTTTGACACAATAAAGGAAGCAATTTCAAAGGCGTTTGCCGGGTAAGGGAAAGGCAAAGTTTTTGTGAGCTTAGTGAGACGATCGAGAAGAGGGATGGACACGGTATATATAAAGAAGCGTGCTTTTTTCGTGTGTTGGTTTTTTAGCAGGTAGTACTTCACTGAGAAGGAGTTTTTGGAGAGAGAGACGAAGAACTTCGATTCTTTATTCTTATTTCTTACTACTTCCTGGAGAAGTTTTCGGTTTCCCGCTTTTGCCTTTTTTCTTCTTCTTGCATATGCCATGTTGTTTCGTTTCTTTGTAAGAAAATGATTGATTTGGGGAAGAATTGAAAATTGCTCCCATTTTAGCATTCCTTGTCCAGGAAGTCGTTTCCTATAAAAGTACGACTTGCCTTAAATAAAAATTAAAGTGGGTTAATTAATTAGGTAAAATTTTAATATACTAATTTTTATTTAATATTATAAATTTGAAAATCTTATCTTAACTCTTTTAAATTAAATTTTAAATCATAAATCTTCAATTTTAAACGCTAATTTTAAATTTTAAATCTTACAATTTAAACCCCTAAATTAAAGTTTTAACCATTAAAATTAAAATACACGTGTAAACTAAAATTTGCACAATTTATATGTCAAAGTTTTTTTTCTAATTAAATTGTAGTATAATTATGTGAAATTATATCCATCATTTGATCGAGTATTGTAATTTGGGATATATTCCATTCAATTGAATAAAATTATATTTTTAATTTATTATTATTAGATTTTTAAAATAAATAACAATAATTATCTAGTATAATATATAATTATATTTGTTTTAGCCAATCACTGTAATCCATGTTATGTTTTGTTAAATTGATTACAATTAAATTTATTATTATTATTATTAATCGTTATTTAACTTTTGGAATAATAAGTAAACTCATTCTTTAAAATTTGCTTAATATTTTTTTGCCCAACAAAATTTGCTTAATATATTAATTATATTACTGATATGTTAAATATATGATTATTGTAAAATATTTCTTATGTAACAGATAGTTTTACGAACTTTCTTGTAAATATCATTCAATTTAACAATGAAAGTTAAATTTGTAACTTGATCACAAAAAAAGTAAATATGTATAAGACATATTTATTTTTTAATATGCGGGTGTGATTATAATGTAAATTTGTTTAATTTTTTCAGCCCTTTAATGAAGCATACACACCGTGCACACATAATGCTCAAACTCGGATCACCTGAATGAAATATATCATTCTTTACTACTAAGAGTCTAGGACCACTCCACAAATTCTGAAAACATACTTATTAAAATATAATTTTAGTAAAATTTGTTTTTAAGCAATTCCATATTTCATTAACTAAACATTGCATACCCGATTTTAGTAAATGAATTTTCCAACAGAAATTTTTCTGTATACATAACGCTTCAAACTCAAAATCTACTTAAGCAGAACTAAACTGCTTATCATTTGGACCAACCCTGCTGGTGTTAATCTTTATACTTTAATTTGACATAATTTGTAATATCGGCCGATTTAAAGATAAATTTTATATTTATGTCGTTTTTAAAAGTTCTCTCCAAATCGACATAAGAATTCAATTACAAAAATGATATATTTTATTCATTTATTTTTAGATAATACAATTAAATTGTGTTTTTGGTCCTCCATTATAATCAAATTTAAGACTTTGTCTCCATACTTTAATTTTATATAATTTTTAATATCGATTAATTTAGAGATAAAATTTATATTCATATTGTTTTCATATTAAATTTTATGTCCAAATTGATAAACCATATAATTTTTTATATATTAATAATTTATTTAACGTAAATTTTAACATTTTTTATATTTGTGACATGATTAACTATTTTTTCATGAAGTGATCTTTTTGTATTTATTTAAAATTAATATTTACATCATAATATTAAAATTAAAATTTTAATTTCACTTTTCCAAACGTGATGAGGGATATATTTTAAAGCGGAAATATATGATGCACTGGCAGTGGAAATAGTTTGTTTCTACAAGCGCTATCTAATTTTAGGGATTAGGGGTATAGTTTAGGGTTTATAGTTTAATTGTTTAGGTTTAGGGGTTTAGAATTTAGAGTATGTAGTTAGAAATTAGGGATTAATGTTAGAGTTTAGAGGTTAGATGTTAGAGTTTAAGGTAATATGGTGAAGATTTAAGTTTTTACCTATAACCCCTAAATTCTAACCCTAAACTTTAAATTCAAACTACAATCCCTAGATTCTAAGTCCATAAAACTAACCCCTAAAATATGAATTTTGTACTAAATCTTTAACTCCTAAAATTATGGTACGAAAACATTTTGTTTCTACATGCTAAATAGTATCAGTTTTGGGCCCAAATGGGCTGGGTAAGGACCATAGGCGTTAACAGCCAGATAGGTCGAGTGTAGAGCCGCGGGAGATGGTAAATAATAAGAAGTAGCTAGGGTATTTTCGGAAATAAACTAAAATTTCTGATGTTTATATTGATCAGCCGCAAAAAACGAACCTCCTTTTTGCTTTGCAGACACTTCAAACCCTAACCCTAAAACCTTCAATTTCCTCCCCGTTTTAATTAACTTCAAAGGTAGATCTCTCGAAGCTACCTTTCTTTGAAACCCTAAATTGTCGATCTTATGTTATTTTAAAGCCCTAACATCTGTTGTTTTATTTAGATTTTGTAGATAAATGGGAGAAACTAGGGACAACGATGCTTACGAGGAGGAGCTTCTCGACTACGAGGAAGAAGAAGAGAGAGCACCTGACTCTGTCACTGCTAAAGTCAATGGCGAGGGCGCCAAGAAGTGAGTTTGACTTCATTTATAATGTTCGCTTTCCATTTGTTAACTGATGTTATAATATTTATGAAATAATTTGAATTTTCAATGGTTGGAGAAAGAGTGAACATTATTTTGTTTTGCTTTTGTTTGTGACGGTAAATAATCCATGGCCAAGGGTTTTCGTTCTGATTTTGTTGTTTCTTTGTGTTTTAGGGGCTATGTTGGCATACACAGTTCAGGATTCAGAGACTTCCTTTTGAAACCAGAGCTTCTTCGGGCCATTGTTGACTCTGGATTTGAGCACCCTTCAGAAGGCAAACCCATGACTCTTCTTCATTTTTTCTTATATTTGTTAACCTTATATTCTGTTCCATATTTAAACCATGCTTACATGTTAAAGTTCATAGATGGTTTGTTCTTTGGGTGTTTATTATGTTATTATTTTCCATGTATGGTGCTTTGTATGCATTACTTTTGAATTTGTTTTAATGTTTTCTTGCATTATTTTCACAGGTAATATAACACTATCATAAAGTTTCAATTAAATGGATCACGCAGGTTATATTTTACTTACTCCACGGATTCCTTCGATGCATTTTTCTTTGGTTCTACACCAGTGCAACATGAATGCATTCCCCAAGCTATATTGGGTATGGATGTCATTTGCCAAGCTAAATCAGGGATGGGAAAGACTGCAGTTTTTGTTCTTTCAAGCCTACAGCAAATTGAACCTAGTCCAGGACAAGTTGTTGCCCTTGTTTTATGCCATACGAGGGAGCTAGCTTACCAGGTCAGAAGTTCAGAACAAGTTTTTCTTTTTTCTACAAGTTATATGATATATGTCAACTCATTTTGTTGTCCTCTTGCAGATTTGTCATGAGTTTGAGAGGTTCAGTACTTATCTGCCTGATATCAAGGTTGCTGTCTTCTATGGAGGTGTAAACATCAAAGTTCACAAAGATCTATTGAAAAATGAATGCCCCCACGTTGTTGTTGGGACACCTGGAAGGATATTGGCTCTGACAAGAGACAAGGATCTTTCTTTGAAGAATGTGAGGCATTTCATTCTTGATGAATGTGACAAGATGCTTGAATCACTTGGTGAGGCTTTCTTGATCTGAAGCTAGATAAGGTTTTGATATTTTCAATGTTTAATTTACTTATTCTATTCCCTCTGGTATTTATTCTACTTATCTTCTACAGACATGAGGAGAGATGTGCAGGAGATTTTCAAGATGACCCCTCATGATAAGCAAGTTATGATGTTTTCTGCAACCCTCAGCAAAGAAATTCGCCCGGTTTGCAAGAAATTTATGCAAGATGTAATTTTCCCTGGCCAATTCTACTTGAACTTAGAAGTATCTTTTTAATTCATGTCCAGCTTCCCCTGAGAGTTTTGTAAAATTTTACATCTGGTGGGTCCATCCTATATACTTGCCCCGTGCTGCTGCTTGGCCCAGTTGCTTCAGCTAGTTATCCATGGTTATGCACAGATTGAGTTGGGCAGGTTCATGGTTAAGTCATAAATTTTCACTTAGGGTTTTAAAGTAGTGAATTTGTGTGAGCTGATGTGTTTTATTTCTGTTTAATTTTGTTTAAGGTCTATTTTTGGCTTCCGGTATGGGTTTAGAGGTGGGTTTGGTTAGAAGGGTTAGGCATTTCCTTGTTTGGGGTTCATGCAGGGTCTGTCATGTAATAAAATCTTTGTTTTTAAGGGAAAACAACACTTGCTTTCTGGGGCTAAGTAACAAATCTGCAAGGAGAAGAGGCTTATGGACCAGAATCTCAATTCAAGGATGTGCATCCATAATTCATATTGTACTGGATTCCATTTGCTTGACGAAGCTCCCTAATATGATTTACTGTGACATTTGTTCATTTCAGCCGATGGAAATTTATGTTGACGATGAGGCCAAGTTGACCCTTCATGGCCTTGTACAGGTATCTGTGAAGCTTGCTCATCTCCTCAGTTTTTAATTTGTTTTAAAAGATTGGTTAAGGTATTTATTAGGAAAATGCTTCCAATGACAGCATTACATCAAATTGAGTGAGATGGAGAAAAACCGCAAGTTAAATGACCTACTTGATGCGTTGGACTTCAACCAAGTTGTTATCTTTGTTAAAAGTGTCAACCGAGCAGCTGAGTTGAACAAGTTACTTGTGGAATGCAACTTTCCATCTATATGCATTCACTCTGGCATGTCCCAGGAAGAAAGGTTTGTACCTATCAGCATCATCTTTTATTCTTTCTACATTGAACTTTTTTGTATAGGAAAGACTTGCCAACTTTATATTCTTGTAATAAATTACTTACGGGCCTTCAACATGTGAGGACCCTTAACAAAGGTTTTGAAGCAGGTTTTCCTGTCATGTTTTTTTAATGCACTGGGTATGGTGGTTTGGTTGCTTATTTTGTGTATTCTACTACGGTGGATACTGTGTTGTATAAGCACTTGTAACAATGGAACACTTGTTTTGAGATGATTTTGGATTATGCAACCTGACCTTTTTTCTCTCTCCCATTTCTCCCCTTTATAAGAGTGATGCAAAACAAAATTTAAGTAGCAGCCCCTTTGACTTGATTTGTATTTTTTGAGTTTACTTGGTATTACTGATTTCTTGTGACCCCTAATTTAGGTGCCTTGTTTTAGGGTGTTTGGCTGGTGTGTCTATTGTCTATTTTATTGGTGTTTGTTTGTCTGAGAATCATGTTATTTCTCTGTTTGAGTCTCCCGTTGGATAGTTTTCCTTGATTTAATATGATGTGGCTTGACTTTTGATGATTTGTAGGTTGACTCGCTACAAGGGTTTCAAGGAGGGGCATAAAAGAATTCTTGTAGCAACAGATTTGGTTGGAAGGGGAATTGACATTGAACGAGTTAACATTGTCATCAACTATGACATGCCCGATTCTGCTGATACATACCTGCACAGGGTAGGTTTTGTTTCAACTACATTACTATACTAGGTTTGCTTCTGTTTAAATGTAACCCGTGGTTAACCATATTTGCAGGTTGGTAGAGCTGGTAGATTTGGCACCAAGGGTCTTGCAATTACATTTGTTTCATCTGCTTCAGATTCTGATGTGCTCAACCAGGTTGGTAATATTAAGAACTTCCGAACATAATGTCCCCTGATGTAATCCTCTACTCATATTATTCAATCCATTTCAGGTCCAGGAGAGGTTTGAGGTGGATATAAAGGAGCTTCCTGAGCAAATTGATACATCTACATACAGTATGTTTCCTTTAATGCCTTCCTTCTGCTTCCTAGACATGTAGATGGACATATCTGTTTCTTGTCAGTTGCTCAAGGCACCTTAGGATATTCTCGATTTCTGCTTTGTTTAATTGTTAAATGGGAAGTTTTTTTGTTTTGTTTTGCTGTACTAGTTGCCGCAATTGGTTTTTGGTTGTCCTAACCACATCAACATTGAAGTAGGCTTCTATGTGTGATATAGTCATTATTGATGGATGTTAAGTTCCATTTTCATTTTGTTCTTGTGTCGCATCCGAAGTTTTCTACTGCTTAACGATTTATTTTTATTCTTATTTTTGTGTAGTGCCATCATAAAGGAGGTTTGTTCTACGGTGGCTGAGTTTTTGAGTCCAAATCATGAATTGATTTGCGTGGTTGGTGTAGGCCATGTGTATTTGTTCTTAAACAGCTTTAAATCAGTTGCTTGGGCGGAGCAGACATTTGAGAGTATTGTAGCCTTTGTAAGAACACTTGGATTAGCCTTCTTCTTTGGGGAAAATTTTCCGTTTCAGGACATTGTTGTTGCCATGCTATAATATCTTTTACTGTTATTTGGAGCATAATGACCTTTTGTGTATTTATTAGATTAGTAGCTCGTGTTTTTCCAATTACTAATATTGATCTCTTGTTTTGCTCTGGGTACGTCACGTTGAGACTCTGTTTTATTTAATGCTTGCATTATTATATAATGGCCCTTTTGTGCTAAAAACTCGGAAAATACAATGATCGTGTCGAAATTAAGGTTTATTTGAAAAGGCAGGCATCAAACTACATTTATTAGATGCTTAAATTTTTTGATTAAATATCATTTTTAAATAGTTTGTTAAAAATTTGTTATTCACTCCACAATGGAAGTGTTTTTGGAAGATTTTTTTTTTGTTTTGAAAAAGAGAATTAAGAATCATAAATCAAAAGTGATAGATACATAATAATTAAATGAGTTCTTTGAGACTTGTAATTATTTGATTTTTGGAAACGAATTAATCTTTATAAAAAAGAAAGGAAGAAAATGATGTGATTCTTGTTTGAATGTTTCTTTTATCCTCTAAATTAGAAGTATGTTAAATTCTTGTTTAGGGGTCAACCGCTGCTACTTCCATATGCGTACAAAACAACGAATCTCGGTTGCCAGTGTATCGGAAACTTATCTGAAATATTATATTCTGCAATATTGCTTAGTAACTTGTTTTAGATGTTCTATTTTCCCAACGAAACGACAACATAAACGTCAAAATCTTCTCCTTCCTATATATTATCTGAATGGAATGTAGCCCTTGTTTTACGTTGCAGTTCCCATTTCCAATCACAAGTGCAACCATGTTCATGCTGCTGCTATTCCTCTCTATCTTCCAAAACCAAGCTTCTTCAACCCCTCTCGATGAGCCACTCGCACTTTCTTTTTCTTTCCCCACGTTCGATCCCAGCAGTTGCACCAATGGCAGCTTAATCTGCATGGGATCCGTGACTGCAGGCAATGGATACCTGAGCCTCACACCAGAGCCTAACAGCAATTCAACTTCATCAAGCTCAGCACTCGATCAAGTCGGTCGGGTTCTATTCCCAATCCCTGTGTCAGCCTGGTCAACCTCCATCTCCACCACCTTCACCGTCAGGATTTCTCCCTTCCCAAATCATAATGTCTCTGGTGATGGCATGGCTTTCATTCTTGCTCAAGATAACTCAACTTCACCACCTTCAAGCACTGGATCATACCTTGGCATCATGGACTCATCCACTCAAGGTATATAGTCCCACTTCTCATTAAAATGATTACTACACCTGTAATACTTAAAAAAAGTGATAAGAAACCAAATTTTAGGTGGTGTAGTTAAACAGTTAGCTGTGGAGTTTGATACTTTCAAGAATGAGTGGGATCCGGATGCGAACCATATCGGTATCGACACGATAAGCATGTTGAACCTGGTTGCAACTAAAAGCCTCAGCACATCTGGTATTGACCTCAAAAGTGGGAGGAACATAAGGGTTAAAATCGATTACCATGGTTGGAAAAAGATGCTCGAGATATCAATGGCTTACTCTGGGGACCAGCTAGTGAGCATACTTAACCAATCTATTGATATGGCAGAAACAGTTCCCAGCACAGTGTTTGTTGGCTTCACAGCTGCAACTGGTAAAGTTCCGGAGAGCCATCAGGTCCTTGATTGGACTTTCTCAACAATTCCATATCTATATCCCCATGGCCATGGCTCCAAACTCGAAAAGGTTAAAACTATTTTGTTAATTGTTGTTCCTGTCATTATGGGATTATTGGTTGTATTACTGTGCTTTCTTCCATCATTTAAAAAATACATGAAAAGGAGAAAAGAGTTGGTTAAGCAGAAAGTCGATATCGAAATCCGATCGAGAACTGCGGCAAACGTACCAAAAATGTACACACATAGTATGCTTGCAAAGGCTACTCATAACTTCAGTAAGGGAAATCTGCTTGGAACTGGTGGGTTTGGAAGTGTTTACAAAGGTACTTTAAAGGATGATCCCCCAACAATTATAGCTGTCAAGAAGATATCGGCAACCTCGAGACAAGGTCTCGTCTGCTTAATTCATCATCAATCATTAAAACATGATCTTTTATTTCATTAATAACAATCTTTGAAAAGTTTTTATGTTTTTCATAATGTTCTCATACAGGTGAAAAGGAGTACTTCGCAGAAATATGTACCATAGGGAGACTGAGGCACAAAAATATAGTGCAACTCTTGGGGTGGTGCCATGAAGGTGAACATCTCCTATTAGTCTACGAATACATGCCGAACGGTAGCCTCGATCGTTACATCGGCAAGCGTTTTCTTGACTGGGAGACTAGATTCAAGATATTAACAGGGTTGGCATCAGCTTTGCTTTATCTCCATGAAGACAGTGGCAACCCCGTCGTTCACCGAGACATTAAGCCAAACAATGTTATGTTGGACGAGGAATTCAATGCTCACCTAGGTGATTTCGGGCTAGCGAGGTTGCTCCAAGACGATGCTGCAATGACAACCATGCTAGCAGGGACTCCAGGATATTTGGCACCAGAAGTAGGCTTCACTGGGAAATCGACACCAGAGTCTGATGTTTACAGCTTCGGTATGGTAGTGATCGAAGTAGTTTGCGGGAGAAGATCAAAGGGTATCATGGATGAAAATAGCTTGGTGGATTACGTATGGAATTCGTATGGCCAAAATGAAGTGCTCAAGTGTGTGGATCAAATGCTAGGAAGCGAATTCGATGAAGAACAAGTGAGGAGAACATTAATGGTTGGTCTGGCTTGCCTGCACCCTGATTCGACACGACGTCCCAAGATAAGGAAAGTGGTTCAAATATTCTTGAACTCTGATGAGCCATTAATGGATTTGCCGGAAACACGACCGAGTGCAGTATATATATCAGTTTCATCCTCTGGTTCCTCCACAACCAATGTTGAGTCCAAGAGTGCCCCACAGTTGCCTTCACTTGAGTCATCAATCTGCTGAACTTTCAATACCATTTCTGAGACACAGAGGTTCTTTGATCATTTGGGGATATATAAAAAAAATCTTATATTCATCTTTTTTCCATGATTTTTATGGATGTAAAATCAATGTATAGGAAGAACCGAAAAAGGAAAAATAATTGGTTTATAGTATTTATTCTTTCTTTGTATAGAAAAAATACTTGAAAAATGTGTTTGACGGGAGTCGAACGCGGGTCTATTGCTTGGAAGCCAATTATCCTAACCGTTGGACTACAAACGCTCGATTGATTATACAAATTATAAATATTTTTCAATTCCAAATATTAATTGTTTTGTTTTTGCCACCGGAGTTATATTGGGGAAGCTTCTGATAAACCGTTTTTATTAGTATTGAGCATTACTTTGCAACCATTTTGCAGAGCTCGTCTGAATGTTTCCTAACCATAGCAATTACGCCAAGTTGGAAGCAGGAATGACCGTCAAATAGGGTGTGCAAAATAAACCGTAACCGTTAACCGATATAACAATTTATTTTATAGGTTAATTAACCTAACTGTTAAGGTTAAACGGTTTCGGTTAATCGAACCGCTACATAAGATAGTTAATGGTTAACCTATAGGTACTTTTTTTAACTAAGTATGGAGTTTGTGTTTAAAATATCTCTATTTAAGTATTTTTTTGAAAATTTTAATACAATATTTAACCAAATAGTTTCTTAACGGTTAACCATTATAGTGGTTAACCATTTAAAAAGTTAACAATTAATCATTTTTTAACGATTAGGTTACGGTTAATAACCGCTATAACGGTTAACCAACTGTTTAAGCTAAACGGTACGGTTAACCTTCCATGAATACCCCTACCGTCAAATATCAATAAATAAACTTGAAGAAAATGGACCAGTGCTCACAAATTTCAGTTTCCTTAAGAAATAAAACTTCTTCAATGGAAATTTTGTGCTAAGTAAATTATTGCCTTAATCGGTTACTTTGTGTCAACATAACTTTTTGAGTTAAAACAGTACTCCTGTATCATATACATGTAATTTATGGTATTCTGGTCTAGTATGGACCACTTTTAACTTCAGAGTTGGTGACAAAAATATTGACAATTACTCTTGGCATCAGAAGAAGAAGACAATGCTTGCTTTGTGTAGTGATTATAGCTACTTGACAAGTTTCACTCATGGACCCATGCAATATATTTATTAACAAAACATATATAAGTCTTTTTTATAGAAATGTTTGTGAATCGATTAGATTTGGTTGAGTTTGGATTTATATAAAAGAAAATCACTTGTTCAAAATCTAAACTTAAATACGAAAAATTATATTATTTTATGTTGATATTTATATATCAAGGGAACAAACTATACAAGTGAAAAATAGGAACCAGCCACGGCAAGGTCGTTATCGGTGAGTTTCCAATGGCCGCGACCTGATCGTGGTTGGTATTGTTGAACGTTGGTGTAGCCATATCCACGACTACAAAGATGAGTTTCGTGGGTGGCTTGATTTATGACCATGTTGGGATTTGGATAATGGGATTTAACAAGTTGATAGGCGTTGCATGCCCCCTTCAGGCTGAGCTTTGGGCATTGCTTTTAGGCCTCCATTTCGCATGTGACAATGGTTTTGAAGTGCTCCTGGTGCAAACTGATTCTTTTAAAGCCGCCAATGGATGACTGAAATTCTATGTATTTCACGTGAAGATAACAATGTAGCTGATGCTCTAGCTAAACATGATCTCTCCACTCAGTTTAATATGGTTTCTTATAATTCGCCGCCACCTGTTTTGCAGCCTCTTCTTAATAGAGACAATTATGGTCCCCTAATGTAAGCCTAGATAATTTCTAAGGCGCTCCATTCTCAATTAAAAAAGAATATAAGCGGAGTCATAGCTACTACAAATATATAAAAATTAATATATATGTGTGTGCTGAAATAGTTTTTAAACTCTTAAAAAGCATATAATTCTTTATTGGTCTTTTAAATTTAATTTTTAAATAAATAATGTTGGATTTGCAATTAAGTGATAACTGTTAAAATATAGAGGGTTAGATCTATAGTAATTAAAATGAAGAGCAACTCAAAGTCAACTGTTTGTGCATATAAAGTGGAATTGAGAGTGAAATGGCAACTGAACTCATTTGACTAATTTTACAGGAAACAAATGGAAACAATCAATCAATTTTGGCTAGGTATTGTATTGGACTATTTTACATGCATTAATTGCATTCTAACTCCCCCAAATACTGCTTTTCTCAATAAGCCAAAACCAATCCCCTTATACCTTATCATTTTAAGGAAAAATAAACCATCTTTGACAATTAGAAAGCCCTTGGTATTTTAATTAAAACCCTTAATTGTATTTTTAGAAAGAGAGAGGATACTGAATGTATTTTGTACACACCCCCTATAAGAATGGACTGAAGAGGGTTGGAGGGGACGATCGTCCCCTTAAAATTTTAAAATTCTTATACAATTTATTTTTTTATGTATTTTCTATTAAAAATCTATTTCTATCCCTCTTAAATTTTTTTATAAATTCGCCTTGTACTCCCTGACCCCACACGTCTTGACCATGAAGTAATACAATTCCAAGTACATGCTGCTTTACGTCTTCCAAAGCTTAATTATTAAGTATAGAATACTACTTGCATTGACTTTTAGATTATTAAATAACTTTTTGTGAAATGAATTATTAGGGATAATTATTCAAGTTTTTTATATAGAGAGTGGATAGTCATTCTTAAAAATCAAGATTGTGAAACAATTTGTCTTGAAAACAAGCAAAATTTATTTATTTTCTATTTTTATAATTTTTAAAATATCTTTCATTATTTTTTGTTGTCCTTCTAATTCTCCAGTGCTTTGCTTTAATTAATCTAGATCGACCAATGTCGCACTTAATTTTGGTGGGCGAGTTTTCTAGCAAAAATTTTATGCATACACAAGACTTCAAACTCGAAACATGCATAAGCAATACTAAGCATCTTTCATTATTTGATAATAAAAAAAATAAGTTTCGTTTAACAGTGTTTTTAAAATAATTAAAAAATATGCTAATTTAGAGATCATTTAACGAATTACGTTTAGTTTTACAATAAAATTAAAAACAATATTTTTATGTTCATAACTGCATCACCCATTCGCAAATAATCTTCACTTTTTGAATAAATTTGTTAAAAACGTTAACAAATGATAACGACTTTAGTAAACGATGATTTTAGATCACGCACTAAAAATTCCGGTGTCAAAAGATTTCAATGCATCAATACATTTATATACATAACATAAAGTCGTTATGTGTTATTATATGATACTATATGATACGACTTTTGGAAATTATCGATATATGAAAATAATTTTATGTAACCAAAAATATTATTCTCCACAATAGTAATGTGAGAACGAGTTATTCGAAAATCATCATCATCTACACATTCACTAAATAATTTAATAATTGACATATTTCCCTAATTATTTTCCCCTAAAGTCGTCCCGGGAGGATAAAAGAAAATAAAGAGGCGGAAAGCAAGCATAATGTCACGAACTTAACTTCTCCAAACTATCCGTGCAGCGTTAGCACTCCCAAACTATGCTAACAAGCCTTTCTTCACACAATGCGATGGCTAGCTAGCAAGCTAGAGAAGGCAAGAACTTATATGAGAAAGAAACTAGTATTAGCTTAAGAAAAAATGCTAAAAAAATGTTTGAATGATGCTTTACAAGGCTTGAAGGCTTCAATTCTTGAGTGAGTTCTTGGATTCTTGGGATGGATTACAAATAAGGGTGGATGGTCCTATTTATAGGCCTCCCCCTCCCTAAGGGAAAATTCTAGAGCATCATAGTATATGTACATGTCTAGAGAATTCTAGATATCTCTACATGTATCTAGTTATGTCCCTAGCTATCCAAAAGCTTCTAGAAAGTTTCGGAGACTTCCGGACTTGTCATGACCCTTCTAAAGTTTTCCCGAGCCTTCTAGGGTCTTCCAAATTCATCTAGACTTGTGTAGGACCTCATGGTACCTCCTAGATTAGTGTGGAAACGTTTTAAGAGGATTGTAGGCCTCTCTAGTCCATTCTAGAACCTTCCTTGGTGCTTGATTTGCCTTAAAACGCCCAAGGAACTTGATTTGGCCTCAGTTAGCCTTGGTGAACATTGGCGGGGCGTGACATTCTCCCCCACCTAAGCTCGCGATGCCCTCGTCGCGTCTTCGTTGATTCGCTGGGGCATTGCCAAAGTGCTTCCTTCGACTCCCAGCTTGTTTCCTCTTCACCCTCGGCTTGACTACTTTTTTCTTTGCTATCGCACCGAGTCTTGACCTTGGCTTGACTACTTTGGCACTCGTAGTCGCACCATGGCTCTCTCTTGACTTGTTGTTACTCACAACTGCGCCAAGTTTGGCTATTTCTCCTTCAAACTTGAAGGTTGTTGGGCTCTCCCCTTCATAGCGCGTGGCAAGAGAGAGTGGGGTGGTTGGTTGTTGTTCCCCCAAAACATCCTCAGAAGGCTTTCCCTTCGACCCTCGACTCATGATGCTCTTTGAAGCCATGTTCTTTCCACAAACATGCTTGGTAAACTCTTTGGTAGCCTTCTTGGTTGTGGTCATCCCTTTCTGTTTTTTGCCTTTCTTGGCCTTGGCAGAACTCGGCATTGTCAAACTGAGCTGGGTAGCCTTGTTCTCTTCATGCTTATCCAACCCCTTTGATGGCTTGCCTTGATTGATGCCCATTCGGAACTGAAGTGATAAGAGCACTTTAGTCCCTTGCTTGGTGGCTCTGGGTGTTGGTACCACGCAAGCTTGGCCGCCATCCATGATGCACATACTATTAGAGAATGACTTCGGGATTGGCTTGACTCGATCGAAGAAGTCGAGTCCCAGGATGAGTTTGTAGTTGTCCATTGGCACAATTGAGTAATCTATGTGCCCAGACCAAGTTTCAACATTGGTCTTCACTCCTCGAGCAATCCTATGGATGGGCCGTGCGGCAAAGTTAACTGCCTTGACGAATCTGCCTCCCCCTTGACTCTAAGACCGAGCCTATTTGCCTCTTCAAGAGATAAAAAGCTATGGGATGCACCTGTGTCAAGCATGGCCTTGTTGCCTTTCCGTTGATGGTGACATCCACATATAGCAACCCCTTGGCTTCAGTCTTTGGGGTGGATCGGAGGACATTGAGTAGTTGCATGGATCCCATTTGTGCACATTCGTCTCCACTGTCGGTGTCACTATCCTCTCGATGCTTGGCTAGTAGCGAGTTGAGGGCTTACTTTTGTGGGAACTCATGAACCCAATGATCGCCATCGCAAATGAAACAGTTATTGGACGATGACTTCTTTGTGCCTCAAAAGTCTTTGGACTTGCCCTTGTCCTTGCCCTTCCAAGGGGACGAGTCTTTGTGCTTAGACGTGTTGTCCTCCTTGTGACATTCCTTACGTTGGCCCTTGTCTCCCCCACCTATGGCTTGACCACTCTTCTTGTCCTTTGGGTTGGTGGTGGACTCCTTATTGCTAGCGTAGTCAATGAGACTCTCGGCTACGACAATGGCATCGGTAAGGTTTTGTACCCCACGATGCCTTAGTTCATTCTTGTTGGAGTCCATAAATGAAATTAAAGAGTAAGTCTTTCTCAGAGAGATCGGGGATCTCGAGCACCAAGTTGGTGAACTCTTTAACATAGCCACGAATGCTCCTCGATTGTTTTATCCTTCGCAAGCGGGCTTTTGCTTCATCCTCGGCATTCTCCGGATAGAATTATCGTTTGAGTTCCTTTTTGAAGTCATCGAAGGTAGCGACAGTGCACGTACCATTCTCGATGTCTAAGCGCCTCCTCCCCCACCAAAGCATGGCAGTGTCCGTGAGATAAAGCGTTGCAGTTTGAATCTTGGAGGCCTCCTCTATGATGCCGACCGCTGCAAGATATTGCTCTAGGCCATACAAGAAGTTATCAACTTTTTTAGCGTTGTGTGCTCCCGCGAAGGTCTTTGGCTTGGTCACCTCAACCTTCCTTGCCTCAAACGTGGTGCTAGGCCCCGTGGCCATGGCACACTTGCACAATGCAAGGTCGTCTTGTAATGCCTCTAGTTGGGCCTGAATATTAGCAAGCTCATGTTGAAAGGATTCACACACCTTTGAGAGCTCCCCCATGAGTAGGTCACGGATCTCACTCATCTCCTCTCGCAAGGTCTCCTCTAGCTTAATCCTCATAGCCTTCACAACCGTGTGGATCTTGGTATCCTCTGCCTCAAGGCCTTCGACCCGCTGGTGAAGGTCGTCCACTTGGGCACACATGCCCCCAACGTTCTCCTCGACGTGAGTAATACGTGACTCCAAGCTAGAGATTAGATCATTGGACTTGGCTCGTGGCCTTGCCACACTAGGATCAACTGTCACCTCGTGCCCTCGTTGTTCGTGCGTGATCTACGTCTCGGACAAGCTAACCACTTGATTCTCGGTCTTCGCCATGTCTCGAACTTGGCTTTGATACCAACTGTCACGGATTTAACTTCTCTAAACTATCTGTGCGGCATTAGCACTCCCGAACTATGCTAACAAGCCTTTATTCACACAACGCGATAGCTAGCAAGCAAGCTAGAGAAGGCAAGAACTTACAAGAGAAATGAACTAGTATTAGCTTAAGAAAGAAAGCTTACAAGAGTGTTTGAAGAATGCTTTACAAGGCTTGAAGGCTTCAACTCTTGAGTGAGTTCTTGGATTCTTGGGATTGATTACAAATGAGGGTGGATGGTCCTATTTATAGGCCTCCCCCTTCCTAAGGGAAAATTCTAGAGCATCCTAGTATATGTACATGTCTAGAGAATTCCAGATATCTCTACATGTATCTAGTTATGTCCCTAGCTATCCAAAAGCTTCTAGAAAGTTCTGGAGACTTCCAGACTTATCCCGACCCTTCTAAAGTTTTCCCGAGCCTTCTAGGGTCTTCTAGATTCGTCTAGACTTGTGTAGGACCTCCTGGAACCTCCTAGATTGGCGTGGAAACATTTTAAGAGATTGTAGGCCTCTCTAGTCCATTCTAGAACCTTCTTTAGTGCTTGTTTTGCCTTAAAATGCCCAAGAAACTTGATTTGGCCTCGATTAGCCTTGGTGAACATTGGCGGGGCGTGACAGTAAACCCAAAAAAGAGATGGCGAAGTGGTGAAACGCACGATAGTTACGTGGTAACGACAGGGAACAAGATGCAGCGGAAGCGCATGCACCCTACGTGATGAATCTCATTGGACTTTGGACGCCCGGGTTTTGCTATCTTCCCCTCCAATTTAATAAAAAAATAATTTAACCATCAATTTAAATAGGGTAAACTACACGGAATGTCATTTTAGTTTTCGGGTTGTTTGGTTTTGGTCACTGATTTTGATTTTTTTTTGTTTAAGTCACTTATGTTATTATTTCGTTCTATTTTAATCACTGGACCGTGAATCTCTGTTAGTTAGATGATGTGTCATGCCAATAAAAATAGTTAAATTTTAGTTTAACCCTTAAACTTTTAATTTTTTTATTTTTTCACCATCTTTACTGCAGCTGCTGGTATCTAAAGCATTGTAAATATTAGGGATCTTGCCCGGGGAAAAGGCTACATCCAATACTGGACCGATGATTTGAGAAATACGTCCCAGATTTTCCTTTTCAAGCATGGAAACTCCAGGAACAGAAGTAGTAGGATTTAGTCTCATAATATAATAAAGTGAAATATGTCAAATTTTTTTCTTCTGAAAATTATCTAATGCAAAATAAATCTTCGACAGGAGGTTGATCGGTTAATTCAATAAGAAATGGGGGTTAACCCACCAATATTAATTCTATAAACTCTCAAATTCATCTCAACAATCCATAGATCAAAACAACCAACATCAAAAGCACATGAAGAATTAGCTACCAGCAACCAAAAGAATGAAACTTTAGAAACCATAATTGTTTTCCATTCCTTATTAATCTGTGTCGAGAGCCACCAGGAATTGTTCTGGAACGCGAAGCAAGGGTGCTTGGAATGAACCAGGGTTCCCCAGTTGATCACAGGCAGCCATCTGATCATCTCCCCTACCTAATCGCATAAAAATAATGCAACCATTTTTTTCTAAAACATTTATCAACTCGATCATCTTCTCATCGCTGCTTGGTCTAAATTGAGACCCAGAATGAGGATTAAGCGATATAAGATTGATTTTGCAGCAGTGGTGGCTGATGGTAGTGGCAACAGTAAAAATAAAGGTTAGGGTTGGAGGTATTTAAGGGTTTTTGTTTTATTTTTAGGGTTTTTTGTTTGAAGATGGTGAAAAAATAAAGGTTTAAAAGTTTAAGGGTTAAACTATAAATTAAGCATTTTTATTAACATAACATGTCATTAAACTAACGGGATAACAGTCCAGTGACCAAAATAGAATGAAACGATAATGTAAGTGACTTAAACCAATTCTTTTTAAGAATTAGTGATCAAGACGGAACAGACTAAAAACAAAAGTGACCCCGGTGTAGTTTACCCATTCAAGTATTAAATATCAGTTAACATTTAATGCGAAACATATCTAAAACGTGAATAAAATTTTCTTTAAATTAACGTGAATAAAATTTTAAACAGTATACAGTTATCGTATGAAGATTTTTTTGAATATATTTTATGAAGAATTTTAACATTACGTGTTAAAAATAGCTTCATTAAATTTGAATGGCACATTTTGTCTTTAAATATCAAACTTTAATTGTTTGTGCAATATGCATATACATGTTTAAAATCAAATCGAACAATTTTAAATAAATTTTATTTTAGATTAGAGCTGACATTTATTATTTAAATATTTTTTGATAAATTAATATTTAAATATATTGTTAAAAAATTTATTAATTTTTTTAATTGTTTAAAATGTAAAATTTAGATTTGATGGCAAGTGCTTTTTCACATGTTTTCTTCCTTCCTTTAAATTTTGAATTTTAAATTTAGCGTACTATTTCTTTCCCCCTCTCCCTTGGTTCCTGAAATTATTTTCCAGCAAGAGTAGCCGCTTCCTTTATTAAAAAAGGGTAAAATATAATTTGAACCTAATTTAAGGATTTTAGTGCAATTAAGTATAATTTGCAATCGAGGAAAGTTTTAAAACTTGACTCCAAAGTAGAATCCGTAAAGAGAGCTGTCGGTCAAAACTCCATTCTTTACCGGTTTAAACGAATTAGTAAGACGCAAGGAAAAGGAAACTTTTTTTTTTCTGTAACATAATTTTTAGAAATTTCCCCACATGGAAAAGCCCAAAGAAGAGGCCCATTCCACTAACTACAGAAACTGCCAAGCAAAGTTGCCATATTTCCCACGTTAAAAACCACATCTTGTTCTTTCCTCATTTCATCGCTCACAACACAAAAGTCAAGACCAACCCCTTCCTCTTCCTCACCACCGCCGCCACCACCACCTCACCACCTCCTCCGCCGTTATCCCCATCTGGGTATCTCTCAAAAACCAGAACAAACAATGGGCAAGGGTGGGTCTTTGAGCGACGGCGTCGTCAAGAAAATCCTTCTCTCCTACTCCTATGTAGCGATCTGGATCTTCCTCAGCTTCACCGTTATCGTCTACAACAAATACATCCTCGACAAGAAGATGTACAATTGGCCTTTCCCAATCTCTCTAACCATGATCCACATGTCCTTTTGTGCCACCCTTGCTTTCCTCCTCATCAAAGTCTTCAAAGTTGTCGAGCCCGTTTCCATGTCTCGAGAAGTTTTTCTCTCTTCCGTCGTCCCCATCGGTGCTCTCTACTCTCTCAGCCTCTGGCTCTCTAACTCCGCTTACATTTACTTGTCTGTTTCATTTATCCAGATGCTCAAAGCCCTGATGCCTGTCGCTGTTTATTCCATTGGGGTTCTTTTTAAGAAAGAGGGATTTAAGACTGACACAATGGTCAACATGTTGTCGATCTCTTTTGGGGTCGCCATTGCGGCTTACGGCGAAGCTAGATTTGATACCTGGGGAGTGATTTTGCAGCTTGGAGCCGTTGCTTTTGAGGCTACCAGGTTGGTTATGATTCAAATCTTGCTTACATCTAAAGGGATAACCCTGAACCCGATTACTTCTCTGTACTATGTTGCGCCATGCTGTTTCGTTTTCTTGTTGGTACCGTGGATTTTTGTTGAGCTCCCAGTTTTGAGAGAGACATCGAGTTTCCATTTCGATTTCGTCATTTTTGGGACCAATTCTTTATGTGCTTTTGCTCTGAATCTAGCTGTGTTCTTACTTGTTGGAAAGACTTCTGCTTTGACCATGAATGTAGCCGGGGTTGTCAAGGACTGGTTGTTGATTGCATTCTCTTGGTCTGTCATTAAGGATACTGTAACACCCATTAACTTGTTTGGCTATGGGCTAGCGTTTTTGGGTGTTGGTTACTACAATCATTCCAAGTTACAGGCTTTAAAGGCCAAAGAAGCTCAGAAGAAGGCCTCACAGGCTGATGAGGAAGCTGGGAGGTTGTTGGAAGAAAGGGAAGGCGAGGGAAATGGCAAGAAGAGTGAATCTCAGGGTTAAATCACGGCAGTGCCGCGGTGTTTGGTTTTAGGATATGAAGTATGCGAAAAGAGGTTGGAAAAAAGGGCTAAATGGTGAGTGATTTGGATGATGATCATAAGGGTTTGCATTTAAGGCTGCATTCGGGTTTTGGTATGTTGTGTTTTTGGGTTTACGTTTCATATGCTAGTTATTACGGCCACTTCTTACTAATACCAGGGAATTGTGATTCTCATATGTTGCTTATTTCACAGGTTAATGTATGTTAGTAGAGGAAGAAGGATCTAAATGCCCTGTACTCTGTTCTTTATTTAATTTTTCAGTCTTTTATTTGGGATGTTTACAAATGTTACTGTAGGTACTCCTTCCATTTGTGGAATTTTAATGCATGAATTTTCTTATATGTTTGCTTCTAATCTGGTTTCTTTGTTTTGCACTTTTGCTTATGGCAATGCGATATTCTCAGAGCTTACAGCTCGATTAATAAGGTACATTGGGTCTAATTATGGATCCCTTTGTGATTTTTGTCAATGGATTGGAATACTCTGTATTTTTGTGCTTGCCAGTGCTGTAGTCATGTTTACTACGTGTTTTTTTTGGCCATATGTTTACCATTGTGTTAAAAGGATCCCTTAATACATAGTTGACCTTTGAGGTTTGAGAGAAGTTCGTGGGCATAGTTTGATGCTGAGGTTATCAATTTGATATTCTCGGTTCATGGTGTATACCTAGTAGGAGCTTGCTTGCAGATTCCTACTTGTTAGCAAGGTTTGACATGACCTAGTCCATAACAATTTGATTTATCTTCAAACCAGTCCAAAGATCTGACGTAACTGTGACTGTAACCATTATCTATCATTTTTAGCGGTCTGGTTAACTGAAACCGTTTAACTTTAATAATTCGGTTAATTACCCTATAAAATGTAACCGTTATACCGGATAACGGTTACGGTTAATCATGCACACCCTAATAGTTTCACGTATACTGTTGTTTTGAAGGCCTGTGCTTGCTGGGGACTTGAATTTAGGCATGTTGTTTTGAAGGCCTGTGCTGGCTGGGGACTTGAATTTAGGCATGTCTATTCATGGGTCGCTAAATTTTGGTTTTGATGGAATTATCCGGTTTTAAACTCTTTGGCACACATGCGCTGTAGTTGCAAAGGAGGGATTGTGTTTGATGAAATGACGAAAATGACTGTTCCTTGGAGCGCTATGATCGGTGGTTGTGTCCGATTCAGGCGATCGAATGATGCAGTTGACTTGTTTAGGCGATGCAGATACAAGGCGTGTGCCCTAATGAGATTACAAGGGCTGGATATGTTCCTTCTACCTCAATGGTTATGCTTGATATTGATGGAGAAGACGATGAAGATAATCTGAATAGGCATGGTGAAAAGCTGGCCATTACTTTTGTTCTTATGAATACACCATCAGGGACTCCTGTTAGGAGATGACTGTCATTCTGCTACAAAGTTCATCTCTAAGATATATAATAGATAAATTATAGCAAGAGATCGGAGTCGGTTTCACCGTTTTGAGGATGGTTTATGTTCGTGTAAGGATTTCTGGTGACAAGGGAAGAGTAATGCTGGTTTTCCAGTGTGAAAAAAAAATATTGCTCGAGTCTTCTTCAATCACCAAAGTTTTCAGAAGTAGTACTCCATTGGATGGAGGGTTAAGTTCTTGTCTGTGGCAACATGTTTGCCTGGTTAGCTTAAGGTACAAGAGAAATAAAATGAAACAGTTCAGTGCACCATTTTTATGCAAATCCCTGCTTGAATATCATGCCATAGTGAATTATGCATGCAACTATTTTAGCAGATTTCAAACTAAAATTTAAGTTACTAGACCCTAAAAGCCTGCTTCAAATTAACCTTCTTAGTACTATGTAATGAATGCTGACCAAATTTTATCACAAAAAATGCTGTTACTAGCCAATCGATTGGAGATGTGGTGCGTGAACTTGTCAAAAGCTTTACAAAGTTAGGCACAGGCCCAATTCATTAACTCAAATGCTGGTTTTCAACAAAAGGTGCCACTGCCGTAGGTGACATCAGATTTTTCCAAACCTGCACAAAAAGCTGAAATCTTCTTCATTTTAAGTGTCTTTGTCCCATTCGAATCACCATTTTTCTCCATCCGTAACATGTAGCATTACCAGTTTTTGCAGTGGGTAAAACGCTTTCATTTACCAACAACAAAGATTATGCCCGCACGAACTGTCGTTTTTTCCCATTTCCCCCCGAGCTAGTGGTATGTGCACCACCATCGAGTCAATCATAAGCGTGAAAATGGAGAAAAATATTTAGCTTTGGATTAAATTCTGATTTAAGAAGCCCACTTTAGAGAAAGGATGGATACTTTTTCCTCCATGACAATGACCAAACAGTTTCTAATGCCTGCACACGTGCTTTCCTGAGGTGAGAAAATACTAGCAAATCCAGTCTAAAAGAGGAACGGGCTAAGTGTAGAAAATGAACCATATTGCCATTCTTTTGGCTAAGCTAAGCATGACTAGATCAAATAAAAAGTTGTTGCTTGCTGACCTTTCTCTTGGCACAAGGGGGACTATATTAGAAAGAAGACAATTTCAATATTAAGTTGAGCATACGTCAGATCTTTGGACTGGTTTGAAGATAAATCAAATTGTTATGGACTAGGTCATGTCAAACCTTGCTAACAAGTAGGAATCTGCAAGCAAGCTCCTACTAGGTATACACCATGAACCGAGAATATCAAATTGATAACCTCAGCATAAGGTAAACACTGTTAAAAACTTCGAATTTTAATCTAAGTATGGAATTCATGTATTTTGTGTTGTGTTGAAACTTTATAGTATGTGTGTACTTTTTTTTAATTAAGTATAAACTTAGTGTTTAGAATCTCTATTTAAGCATTTTTTATGAGCACTTCAATATAATATTTATCGAAAATATACTTTCATTATTCTCAAAAAGAAGGAAGTAGTGAACAAGTGAGAAAATTGTAATAGGTTACAGATTAACCTATAACCGAACCGTAGTTAACCGTATTTGAACGATTAACCGATTCTTAACAGTTAATTTACGATTAATTAAATTTAATAACTGTTATAACGGTCAACTAATCGTTTAAGCTAAACGGCACAGTTAACCGAACATAAACACCCCTAACTATTAGACTAAACTTTGTATTTAAGCTTGAAATTGAAAACCCATGAAGCTTTGGGCTTTTAAGTTCCCACTTTGAGCATAAGCTTTGATAATAGTGTTGAAAAGGAAATACTCTATTATGAAATAAGTGCCTAAACACTTTGATGGTGTAAATCCATCTAAGTGAAAGTAAAACCAAAACTCCAATTCTGAAAAATTAGTTTCAAAATATTTTGGTTTTACTTATAATGACGAACCGATTAAAATTTTAAAATTTGAAAAAACTTATTAATAAAAGAATATACTTTTTAACAGGCGACTTAAAAATAATCACGTGTAAAATATTAAACAATTATTTGACAAGAAAATTTTGAACACCCAAAATAAAAACAAAATAGCTTCAATTAATAAATGATCATCGCCATTTAAGAGATGCTGCAATATAATTGAGGGCTCACACAACTGGAAATTCTTGTGTGTCGAGTTAACGCAACTTTAAGAGATTCAATAAAATTTCGAAGTTTTTAAAATTTTCATCTCATTATGTTTTATTTTCTTCACTTTTTAGTTTGTTAAGATGAACTATTCTTAAAGGTCAAAAATTAATTTATTTTGGCGTTTTACTTAAAAAAAAATCTTCCTGTTATATTTTTTACGAGACTAACTAATAAAATTTATTTATATTATTTTTTTACTAAATAACTCAAAACTATTTTTAAAATTAATTTATAATATTCCTCTCCTTTTCTTATGGCTTAAATAAATAAATTCCATCAACTTAATTTGTCCTTTTGTCGTTGCTCTCACCACTTGCGTCCTCATATATCATCGCAAATTGACAATTAATCAAAAATCAAAATGTACTTTTTACCTTTTCATTTTCCGTTAAAAATATATTAAAAAATTGAAAAGTCATGGCGGATCTAGTACCACCACCCACGTGGGCTGCGGAATCAAAGTTGCTCTATCACCTCTTAATTTATATATATATATATATATTCAAAATGTACTTTTTACCTTTTCATTTTTCGTTAAAAATATATTAAAAAATTGAAATGTCATGGCGGATCTAGTACCACCACCCACGTGGGCTGTGGAATCAAAGTTGCTCTATCACCTCTTAATTTATATATATATATATATATATATTTAGAGTAAATTTTTATATAATAAAATTAGAGTAAATTTTGAGTTACGAGAATTTTTATATCACTATACAATAAATATTATTGACTTACTTAATATTTAAATAAATTAAGTAAGGTTAATTATAATATTTTTATAAAAAATTATACTAACTTTATAAAAATTCTATTTAATTCTTTAAAAATTCCAACTACAACAAATCAAATGTGATCAATTAACCCCCTAAATTACATGTGACTCTGCCACTATTTTTAGTTATATATAAATTATTTTCTTTAATTATTATATCAACTGTTTAACTTTAAATTGATGTAAGTGTAACACTTTAAAAAAATATCTTATATATTAAATTTAAATTATGTCAGAGATACATCAAATCACACCTCAAAAGAAACAAATCATCAACACTCATTTTTTTAAATCCGAAATCGAAAGTTTATTTAATTGATTCAACGTTCTCATGGCCTACTCTGCCTAATTTATCGTATCACTTTGTTTTTTTTTTTTCATTACATTTATCTGGTATTGATTTTTTTTATAAAAATTCTTTAGCTTTGGTTTTTTATTATTTTAAATTTATCATTGATAAGATTCTAAATTAATATGTTTTAAAAATCGTCAAATAAGTAACTTAAAATATATTCTTTATAAAATTAATTAATTAAATTATTTAAAATAATTAATATCAAAGATTCACAGTTTAAAATTTCTCACTTTTAAAAAAATATTATCGATAAAGTTAATGATGGTCATATCGGACAAAGTTAGTGAGCAGCTTTATTTTTTGCTAATGGCCGACAACTGGAGCCTGGTGAGCAGCTTTATTTTTTGCTAATGGCCGAGTAGCAGACTTGGCTATCATTTATTTTTAGTCAAAATGTCTAAAATCAAATTGTTTTTTTACGAAAATTTCTAAGGGTAATTTAACAGCCACACGGCTCTTCATATTATTCCGGATAAATTACATATTTTCATCATTAATTTTTTTATATTTTCATTTTAGTCACTATACTGTTAGATAATTAACAAAGTTATGACAATACATTTCTTTTTTAAAAATTACGGGACGATCCGAATTTTTTCTTTTTTTTGTAAAAAACGCTTATTTTTTGAATTCTCTTTGATTTTCTAAGAATAAAATATATTTTTTAAACCTCAACAGTTGAGAAGTAAAGAAGGATAAGAAGAGTTATATATCATGATTTCATATTGATCGAACGATTATTGATTGAAATAGTTTGAGACCATCTTTCACCATAGGCTTATTTTTTGAATTCTCTTTGATTTTCTAAGAAGAGTTGTCATATGACCATAACGTCGACCTTCATTATAGGCTTGTGACCATCTTTCTCTGATGATGTCATTTGCAAAATCAAATACACATTGACCGTGCCGCTTCAACCTTCTTATTCTCATGTCGAATTTTAGTTGAACAAGTTCATACCCTATTTTAAAAAAATTATCAGTTAAATAAAACAAGAAAACATCAACTCAAAAATAAAAAAAAATATAAACAACGAATAACAATTTACCTGTGCCTAAAATCTCTTTTCGGATCTGATTGTTTCCAAAATGCGTCTTCGCAGTTGCCACAATATGTCGTACACAATATGCTGGATATGCATGTGGCGGCTTCCATAATCTCCCCCGCCTATCAATTACTAATAAGAGCACAGTTCCTCTATCAGAAATCATACAAATCTCTTCTTCTTTTACTACATGGTTGCGTAAATGCTTCAAACAAAATTTCTATCCATCCGCGTCTTCATTTTTAACTATGACAAAGGCAATTGGAAATATATTACTGTTTCCATCTTGTGCAGCAGCCATAAGTAATATATGACCGTACTTCCCATACAGCCAGATACCATCCACTTGAATCATGCGTTTACAGAATGAGAACCCTTCAATGCACGCATTGAATGCCCATAATAATTTACTAAATATCCTTTTAATATGAATTAGTTCCCCTTGTAAGTTGCACACCGGTTTGTTTCGTATTCTACCATGGTTCTTGGGATAAATATTTGCATTGCTCGTAAAAGAGCTGATAGCTCATTATACGATTTATCCCAATCACCGTACACCTACGCCACCGCCTTTTGTTTTGCCATCCACGTCTTGTAGTAAGATGGAATATATTCAAGTTGATTCTGGATGGATGCTACTAACACTCAATCGAAATCTTTGAATCATTTTCAATCAATAACCTAGTGTAGGCACATATTAGATCGGAGTCTAAATTAATGTGGCCTTGTGATAATGCTATAATTGAACATGTGTGTTTCTTATTGAACCGTATCACCTGCCACATCTGCGACTTCTTCAGGTATGAAATTCTTATTCTCCAAGGACATTTGCTCTTCAAATTAATACACCTGCCACTTCAAATTAATACACCTGGCGCAATAGGTATGCATACCAGACTCAGCAACAGATGATCCAATATGTTGTTTGATGTAGTACCCCTTAACTGCCAGCTGTGCATATTCTTTTGTTTCGAATTACATATATGTAGCATAGATAAAAAACTGTCATAAGCATAGATAAAAAATCTGTTATTAAAAATTGTAAATACAACAACTATAACTACATATATGTAGCAAAACATTAACTATTAAAAATAATTAACTCACTAAAATTTAATAAATGAAAAAAACTTACTGGATTTAACGAGAAACTAAAAAAAATGCTTTAAATCCTCAACAAAGAATAATTATCATTCGAATATATCTTTAATAAAAAATGTACAAACCTCTCTAATTTAAAAAAAAGCAACATATCAATTAAAAAATTACTTACTAATGAGAAACCCAAAAGATTTAACTTCAAATTTTTACCGCATTCGAATATATCTTCAAACCTTATCGAATATATTTTCAAACTCTCTCGGATATAACTTCAAACAATCTGAATACAACTTCAAACTCTCTCAATATTTTTTTCTCAAATCGAATACTCTCTCTCTTTCTCTCTCTCTCTCTATATATATATATAATAGGGGGACTGCATGTATGCATGCCGTCCTGCCTTTCTGTCTAGCCCTTAATAAGGTTGAAATAAGTTGTGGTAGCTGGAACCACAACGCCAAGAGGAGATGACATCCTGCCACCCGCCAAATTAAAAAATAAAAATAATAAAAGACGCTGTTTGGAGGTGGCGTCTTCCCCTCGGACACTGTAACATTTTTCGTAGTTCCCTAAAACTTCGCCGAGCATCCACATATTCTAAATATCCAATTCAAATTGGATTATTCACCCAATTTTACCGAAAATATAATGAGAATGATAAGTGATTGCCACATAAGCACGTCAGCAGAGCAATTGCCACATCACTCTTATGTGTTTGATTAACGCATGCATTTCGAAAATTTAATGATTAAATTTGAAAAAAAAAATTAAAGACTAAAATAAGAGTGAGAAAAAAAATAAGTGATGAATTTTATGATTTCCCCTATTATTTTTAAAAATGTTTCTTAACATCACAGTAATGGAAGTCCCTTATAGGAAAGTCAGTCGTCGACGAGCTTAGCATGTTCCTCAGAAAAAAAAAAAAGTTTCTAGAACCAAGCAGCTGCTATATAATATCTATAAATATATACATTCACATGTAGCAGTTGCAGTGTACCCCAATAGAAATCTCAGCCTATAATCACTTCACAGGTATACTCTTTGTAAGTTCAAAGTTTTAGAACTAATCTTTTAGAATCGTCAATCTGTTTCTCTTATTCCGACCGGAGGTTTATACCGACTGTTTCTCTTGTTGTTTATGTGTAGGTGCGAGAAATCAAAGATATGGAGATTACTGTCAAGGAGTCCAGCGTCGTGTATCCGGCCGAGGAGACGCCAAAGCATAGGCTATGGAGCTCGAACTTGGAACTACTAATGACACTGCATCATGTTCCAACCGTTTACTTCTTCCGACCGAACGTTTCGCCTGATTTTTTCGACACTCGTGTGCTCAAGGAAGCTTTAAGCAAGGTTCTTGTCCCGTTTTATCCCATGGCCGGGAGATTGGGGAGGGACGAAAATGGAAGGATTGAGATTGTCTGCAATGGTGAAGGAACTTTATTCGTGGAGGCCGAAACGGATTACGTGATCGATGATTTGATCGGCGACACCATGAGTCATAGTCCGAACCTGTGGCGATTAGTTCCGAAAGTTGATTATTCTGCTGATATTTCATCGTATCCTCTCATTTTAACACAGGTGCCGATGCATATATTTAAGAAAATTGGTTTTCGATAGTTTTGTTATGTTAATGACTTAATGTTGATGTTTGTAGGTGACGAGGTTCAAGTGTGGAGGAGTTGGTCTCGGGATCGGATTACAACATACTTTGACGGATGGTCCGGCCTCCGTTCATTTCATTAACAGTTGGGCTGAAGTGGCTCGAGGGCTGCCTCTTAGTGTTCAACCTTACATTGATAGGTCACTTCTTCGAGCCCGAGTTCCGCCGACTCCGACTTTTCACCATGTCGAATATGACCCACCACTGTCCATGAATACCACTGAAGAGCCCCAATCGGAACCGGAAACCACAGTCTCCATTTTCAAACTCACTCGTGATCAACTCAATACCTTGAAAGCCAAGGCAAACAAAAACGAAGATGGTGGTGTTTATAGCACCTACAACAGCCTCGCGGCACATATATGGCGTTGCATAAATAAGGCCCGGTGCCTCCCCGATGATCAAGAGACTAAGTTGCACATTCCGATCGATGGACGGTCTAGATTGAGACCTCCTCTCCCACCAGGCTATCTTGGCAATGTTATCTTTATGTCGGCAACAATAGCACCACACGGTGAGATCCAATCGGAATCGTTTTCAGATACGGCAAAGAGAATCAAGAACATATTGAAACGAATGGATGATGAGTATCTAAGGTCGGCTATTGATTACATGGAAAAAGTGCATAACGTGAAGGCTCCGGTGCGAGGAGCAAGGGGTTTCCAATGCCCGAATCTCAGCATCAACAGTTGGATGTGGTTGCCTCTGTATGATGCAGATTTCGGATGGGGTCGTCCGATCTGGTTAGGACCGGCTAAAGTGTCCCAAGATGGGAAGACATATATTTTACCAAGTTCAGCTAATGACGGGAGCTTGTCTGTTGTGTCATGCTTGGACACTTCTCACATGAAAACATTTGGGCAGCTTCTTTACAAGATCTAGGGAAATCACATGACTGATTTCGTCTTGCTGCAGTTTGTCTTTTGCATTTTCATTTGAGCATCGTCTCTAGTTTAGTCCAGGTGCCAAAAAATAAAAATGGAAAGACAAGACACTCACTGAAAAATCCGACCGTTTAATGAGAACGTTTTTCCTAATCAGTCAATGCGGTAAACCGGTGATCGAAACTGGAGCGTCGTCTGCCGCCAACCAACATCATTCTGAGGAGAAACTCAATCCATCAATAGCCATGGATAAATTTCCCGTGTCTTGTTTTATTTTTTGAGTTTTTGCAGACGACAATGCTCTTGGAATTGATATTCACTATATTTTACCAAGTTAAAATTTCACAATTCACAAGAAAATTGGAATATCAAGCCATTATTATCTCAACCAGTCCCACCTAATAATATTATGACCACAAACCCAGTGGCAAATCTAGCAAATTCAAGATGGATGAGCATATTGAATCAGTCAATGCGGTAAACCGGTGATCAAAACTGGAGCGTCGTCCAACCAACATCATTCTGAGGAGAAACTCAATCCATCAATAGCCATGGATAATTCTGTTTCGGTCACACTATCGGTTTTTCTCTCTTCAGGCATATCTTCGATTACATTTTCTTCTTTCAATCCTGGAATCTGAAACACAATTCGTGGCATGGTCGTTTTTTTTATTCCCGCATATCTTGCATGAAATTTTCTTCGACGGTTGGTCCTACACTCCGTAAACCTCTTCTTACCAGATCTTTGCTTATGACATCTGCTTTTGAGGTTTTAACCGGAACCTGGCGAGGATACTTGAAAATGCCAACTATAGGCTTGCGGTTCACGAAACTCCAAATATACCAATCAAATGACCCGAACTCATCTATAACCTGGCATCATCAAAACCTACAAAAGGTTAGTTGCAATAATGATCACAGCCACTAAGGGGAGTGCAATTATAGTACTTAAAACATATGAATGACTTGGGACTTACCAACTAAGCAAGCTGGCATCTAATGGATGGGAATAATTAAGTTTCCTAACCAAATAAATTAATATATATATATATGATCAAACTGCTAATTTGTTCCCTTGTTGCTAGAATAAGACAGGACAATGTGAGTGGTCCTAAAATCAAGTGTGACAGTCGATTCAATGAATTTTGCATCATGTGATATACGTGTAAAATAAGTCCGGAAGTAAAGAAGATGGCCAGAAGCGTGCTATATCTCGTAAGATAAACACCATCTGGTGTACAGCAGCGTAATTAGTTTGTTCAGCTTACAAGCGATTCACGGAGCACTGCCTTTCATGCCAACCGAGGTAAAACAATGGTGAACAGAAGAGTGAGATAATCTACCTTAGATATTTGACGTGCATTCTCGACAATAGCTCGCAGCTTCAATTCCGATAACAAAGAACTTGCCATGCTACCGTGTGCTACTAACTTCTTCTCGTTCAATTTTGATACAGCAAGAGGATCAAAATCCATAAAAACTTCTCTGAATAAAAGACACTTTAGAAATGAGTTTGCTTATTCAATAAGTAAATGGAAATTAAGGAACCAATACCTGAATACGTGCCTTTTGCTTAAGATAGCAGACCATGTAAGTTCAGACAGAGCACCTGAAAGTACAAGCAGCTCAAACAATTTCCTGCATGTGGACAATAATATCAAGCAAACTACTTGTCAAATGCAATTTTATTATTAGATAGGCAGCCCTTTTAAGAAGCAACCGGATGGTAGACGCTGCAATGTTGAGATCACGTACTTGTCATCATGTACAGGAACTCCCCACTCTTCGTCATGGAAAGCAGCATAAATCGGATCTGATACCAGCAAACAAAATAAGTTGGCAGAAAACATGCGATAACAATGATCAAAGGATCAAGGCAACCAAAGTTTGCGACGTCACCCATGGTTTGTTTGTGTAGATTCTGAATGTTCGTTCTGCACTATAACTAATCGAACCTAACCTAATAGAACTTGAAAAACATAAAATATACAAAGAACTGTATTGTTCTTAGTGCAGAACCAAATGAATTATATCCTATTCCTACCCTAAATAATTCTTTCGGTTACAACATTCAGAAGTATATGCAGGGGAATTTGCTCTAACCTAATACTTAGACAAAGGTTATGCAGCTATTACTACAATTGAAAGCAGTCTTGGGAGGAAGATGTTAACACAATTTCCAATTAACCATGAAAAAACACAGAGAAATTAGAGGACACAACAACACACCTGTATTCGGTGTCACCCCTCTTCTTCTGATGCAAGCCATCAGATGGCAAATCCAAGCCACCATCAGAAGCAAACACTTCTCGGCTTTGGCGTGTATGCTTTCTCTTACTTCCTACACTATTTGAATGAATTAACCTACCAGTCGATGCTTGACTGTGAAATGAATCCGTGGAAGCATCCGATGAACATGAGGCATTTAGTGATAAACTAGAATGTAATAACTGCTTGTGGCGGCGAAGCACTGAAGGAGCACTAACAGAATGAGTTTTTGGAGAAAGAGAATTAACAGTAGATGATGGAAGGGTTTTTTTCTCCTCTACTACAGTTGTCTCAACCGGAGACTTCTCAACCTTTTTCACAGGCTTTGAAACTGGTTTTCTGGCACTTAATGAACCCGCCTTGTTCCCGGCAGGTCCCAACACAGGCCTTGCCTCAGAATCGGCCACATTCATTGACCTCAATCTTGGAGCACCGGACATAGATTAAGAATAATAGACAACAGACACGCAAATTGACTGCAGGCTGAAAAATTAAATTTGTAATAGCTGAAACAACTCGCCACGTCAGCTGCTTATACTCTGGTAAAGAAATCTATCAATTCAACACTACTTATCAAAGAGATCCTCAAATATACAATTCTACCAATCTAAGCTTTTCACAAAATTAGATCTCAGCTTTTCACACATAAGGCATCCTCAAATATACAGTTCTAGCAATCTAAGCTTCACTTAAATGTTAAAATCCACAAAAACCCACACGGCTACCTCTAATTACCATCCGAAGCATACCTTGCAAAACCCCACAAAGTTAAACAGAGTCTTCAAAAACCAGCATTAAAATACCAATATCCAAACCAAAGTTGATCAAATATGAGAGATCAGTAGAAGCTAAAGGCTCAAACTTTAAACTTCAGGGGAAAAAAACAAAGGGAAAAAAGGGATCACGTCGTATATTCATTTAAAGCATTCAAATTTTGCTTGGAAGAAAACATATATTCTATTATGAATTGTGGAAAACGGGAGAGAAAGGGTTTTTGTTACCTCAAAAGTCAAAAAGAAAGCTCTTTTAAACCGTGTCCTTTTCAGAATCCAGACATTATCTCAAGGAAAAAAGAAAAGTCAACACAATTGCATTTGCAGGCAACTCCATACTTTCTTCCTCTTTTATTTTCCTCGATAAAATGCAGGAAAATTGATTGGAAACATAAAAAAGTGTTCAATCTACGAGACTTGGATTTCTTTATCTCTCTCTAAACTACTACTATATTTATAGTGTCGACAGAGAAGGGGGCAAATGAGTGGAAGAGAAAGAAAAGTGAATATTGGCCTTTTTGCTTGCTGTATTTTTAATGAAGGTTTGGTATAACAGATAAACATCGGATAGGAGGATTAACGTATTTTTAAATGTCTGCTCCTCCATTTCTTTTTATGAAGAAAATGGTTAGATGGCATGAAATAAAAAAAAAAAAGAAATGATCAACTCCTCAAAGATTAAATTATACAACTTGACTTGAGGGCCCATCCATGGCTATAATTATATACAAACATGGTAATGGAAATTGGTTCCAAGTTTAGCAGCACAATGAAAAGAACAAAGATTTGCAAGGTAAGAAGCTGTAATTGAAATTGACTTTGGTTTGATTTGATATTCTTTTTTATTCTAATTCTACCTTACCTTTACTTTCCAAGTATAGATTTCATCCCATGATAATGATCAAAGTAAACCCAGTTTTTTTTATCCGTTTAAGCACATACATTTGCCTGTTTCAGCCCTTGAAAAGAAGAAAAAATTCTTTTTTATAATATACATGTCTGTTTTACGGTCCATGTTCGGGGTTTAACATTACGGTCCATGTTCGGGGTTTAACATTGTACAAAGAAAGAATAGTGAGTATTAGTTTAACTATTGAAGGTCAAATGATGACTTTTGATCGGTCCAATTTGCTGAAATGACAATATTTTATGAAAGAAGAAAGAATAGTGAGTGTTATTAGGTTGGGTTTAATATTTTCTTATAATCATGGTGTGGGGTTCAACAATAAGAAAGGGTGAATATCATAGAATTTCAAACCAAGCAACTTTTTAATGTGAAATATAACTACACTCCACTTACCCTTTTGAGCTTTCCCATCCATATGATTCTTCACTACTCTTTTCTCTAATGCCAGATTTATATCTTGCTTGCTCTCTTCTCTAATACTACATATAGTAGATCTGAAAGTGGGAGTCATCAACAGAGAAACATGGGGTGAAGAAGGAATCAAGCTTTCTTACCCAACACTTCTCATTACATTTAGAGTAGAGCATAATGTACTTGTGGCAGGCTGTGGGCAATTGACCTATTGTGGGAATGAGGCTCTTTTTGTCATATTCAATTGTCAAATACACCAAATTGTACAACAGAGGAAAAGTGAAGGATCAAAGTTAAAGTCGTAAGAGAATGATTTGGATATAAAACTTGAAAGCAAATGCATGGCAGATCCCTTTCTTGCTAGTAATCGACTCGGAAAACAGGGGTGAAAAAAGATAGATTTCATTCTTCAAACTAGAAATCATAAATTCAGCACTTGGTCTCAAATCATATTAGAGAGGGCAAAGTATCAATTCTTAAGAGACTAGTTTGACAGCATGTGATGGGGTGTGAAGTGGGCAAAGTATCTCAAATCCCTACCTTTATTTTCTGGTTTCTTTTCCCCACCATCACCATTCTAGATTCTTTTCAGTTTTTATTGAAACCGAAACCAAACATGCTGTGCAAACAACCCAACCTCCCTACAATCATTTGATTTCTAGGCCGGCTATCAAAGTCAAGCCTACAAATTAACAGTGTACGTGAAACCTTTCAAGATCTCTTCCCCAGGATATAACCTATATCACCGGTACCTCATACATGTAAGTATATGATCTCCAAGTAGATTTCAAACTGTTCAAGGATAATGACAATCTAAATTTTAAAGTTTTCAAGGGAGAAATACAATCTCAATTTCAAGTTGACAAACTATTTGTGATGGGGCAATGTTTATCATGTTCCTTCTAATAAACACACCAGCTAATATTAGTGGCTTCCTAGTTCCCATCTAGAAGCTTAATTAATCATTTAACATTGAAATATCAGCCATTTATATTTGGTAATTTTTCCTCCTAAAACCCACAACTCTGGAACTCCCACCAGAAATTAACTTTATTCATCTTGACATTGTTTTGACTCATTACAAGCTAAGTGACACAATAGCAGCAGCAATAACTTCCCTTACCTCACAACTTCGAGAAGGAATATTTGAAGGACTTTATCTATCTGAAAATCTGTAATAGAAGTAACAAGAACATCTCAACAATGCAACCAAAACATTGAGTTTATTCAAAAACAAAATATTTGGTACATCCTCAAAAATCCATATAGCCACAATAAAACATCATGTTAATATGCCCATCGGAGTATCATCTGAAAACAGATAAAAATAAAGGCAACCAAATTGCTGCATTCTGCTCCATTGACGAAGCAAAGAATCACATGATACGAAAATGACATCTGCTATAGTTCAAAACCATCCACAAATTAGTAAAATATTTAATAGTGAATAAGCAGGCAGCTCTAAGAAGTTTATCTTTGCAGTTCATGCATACATTAAGCAAAAGCTTACTATATTCACTACAACAATAATCTAGGTAATTCTCTCCTAACTGATTGCATTAAAACATATTGTTATTACCGTTAATGACCAATAACCCTTTTCTTAGAATTGAGTAGCTGTTTTTTGTTTGTTATTTTTTTTATTTCTGCTACCATAAGTTGTTTCCTCAGCAACAATCTAAACTTAAGGTATTGATAAACTGATATGATTTGTAATTCAACGCTATCACCGATAAGCAGATTAAGTAGACATGACATACCCTAGCAAGCCCCTGCCATGCCATGTTCTAGGAGTCACTGATAGATTAAACAATGCTCCTTGTCTCGTGATTGTGACAGGTATGGGGAGACCCTGATTAACCTGAGATTCAGAAGCAAGTCGTTGTAGCAAATTATCACCAGCTTTCACGTTACCAAATTTAACAATCTGGTCTCCTAGTTGTAAACCATCCTCAGCTGCCGGAGATGCATCAGCTATTTCATCAACCATTGCAAAGGGCACACCAGAAATTATATCCACGACATTGGCACCTTGAGAATCTCTCAAAGCAAGGTTTTGCAAGGATACCGAAGCACCAACATTGACAACTGATGCATTTTGATTCATTCCAACACCTATCGGAATGGTAAATTGGTATGATTTAAACTTCCATCGGAAAATATGAGTTAATAATCGTCTAACTAAACAAATGGTGCAAGAAATCGAGCCACTAACCTGATTCTTTAGGGGTTGAAGTGAGTTTTGCAGAATGCAAAACTTGAATATTGACGTTTATTTTTTCTGTAATTTCCTGGTGATCGCTTTTCAGTTCTGCTCAAATTAAACGACAAAAATTGCAAACTTTGTTAATACTTAATACGAACCTTCCTCAAATTCACTAACTCTTTTTTTATAACAAATGGAAATACTAAAAGATAGAATACCAGCAAGACGATGTCGTTGTGCTCGGATAAATGGGATGTCAATATCAGCACGAGGAAACCCCTGGGAAAAACAAAAACCCTAATCTTAGGAAATAGAAAAGATTGTAAATTTGAATCCTAATAACGAAATTTAAGTAAATAAAAACATATGGGTGTTCATAAAAGAAGGTAAATACTTCGGAATCAACGAGGTTGCCGGAAAGACCAGGACCCCCAGGTTGACAAAGCTGCTCAATTATGGCGTTCATCTCAGCCTCCATTCCACTTCTCTTTTCCATAAGCTTCGTTGTCTCCGATTTAAGATTTGCCCCAACCATTGTTCTTCTCTCTCTCTTTTTCCCTCTCTTTTCTGTTCTTCTGAAGCGAGGTTTTTATAAGGTTTTAGATTTAACTTGGCGGACAAGACAATCGAGCTTGTGTGGGTTTTCTTTTTCAGGGAAATAGTTGGCGAGTCGGCGAGGAGATGTGCAAGGGGAAGGCGCTTGATTCGGGAGATGTGGGCTTAGGAAAAAGATACGAAGAATATGAGATTGTTACGAAATAAATAAAGACGTACAGGAGAAGAGGGAGTTGTGAAAAAAATGTATTTTTTTTATTTAACTATCGATATCTGATTTATTAGTTGATTAATAAATTTTATAGAGATAAGAATAAAAATTGAATGGAAAATATTCGAAAACTGCGAGAATTTAAATTGACGAGATGGGGAATAACTGAAATCTCTACCCACGGGGACGGTAGCATGAAAAATTTTATCACCGAAGCTCAAATGAGAATTGAGAAGAAAATTGCTATACCCAGCCGTAGAAATAACCGAACCGTATAAATAACCGTGGAGATTTCCAAAAAATATCCGTAAGGATCAATGATGTTTTACAAGATTTTTAAAAATATATATAACTAACTCTTATTTAGTATATACACCTATCTTATTATCAATATTCTATCTATCAAGATATTTGTGTCTTTTATTTAAACATTATTAAATCTGGGTGATCTCTATAGTAATTTACCATTTTTTGTTAACTAAGAGTGTATAATCTATTTATCTTCCTATTTTTGCCGTTCATGTTATGCAAAAACCCTATTCCCCTTCAACCATGTGTTTAAGTGTATTAAGTATATGACTTATAAATTAAAATCGACCATTTTTTTTGTTAAAAAGATAGTAAATTTTGTTTAACTTTTAGGATGAAAATTTTCCGAAAAACATGAGGATCCAATAAGTATGGGGATGGAAATGAAAAATCACCAAAGCATGTAATGTGATTACTCGAAATCGTACTCGCAAATGTTGGAGACGAAGTGGGGAATGCAAAATTCTCCCCGCACCGACCGATTCACACCTCTATGTAGAGGTCCAATATGAGATAACACTCCCAGCTCAAAAAAAAATATAAACGTTAACATTTAAATCCCTAACTTTGTTTAAAGAACCTAATACTTCATCTTACTAGATCAATATGCAAGAGAATAATTTGATAAATATTATTGTTGATACAATACGTAAGAGGGTGTAAAATCAAGCATACTTAAGCGATTTGTGGGTGAGAAGCAATCTGGATACTGAGAAGCAATCTGGATACTGAAATTCAACACTGAATAAACAAATATTATTTTACTTGTATTTAAAAATAAAAATAAATATAAATATAAAACATATCATGTGTACACAGCTTCTGGACCTCTCTACGTTCTTTAAAGTTACAATGTTAAATGGGCTAGTCCAAAGGCCTTTGTAATTAAGTGTATACGATTACAAAAACCATATACTTTGAAATGGCCCAAAAATAAAAATTACTAAAACAAATAGGAAAAAAGGTTAGAATAACAAACTAACTGAGGGCCCAACCGTGTTCTAACCGGTGACCTCTTGATCTGCAGTCAAATGCTCTACCACTGAGCTACGGACCCTGTTGATTAGAGGGAAGAAAATAATTCTATAAATATTATAAATATTTTGGGATTACCATGTAAGGTATAAAATTGCAATTACAAGTCAGAATTACGAATGTAAAAGCAGGAGAGTGGAGACGGGGATATAAGGAAACTAATCCTGGTATAGTGGGGTGGTGGTGCAGCAATTCGAATCGAAATTCTTTTCAGAATAAACTAATTTTTTAAAATTATTTTTTCATTTACAAGAGTCGAACTTGAGATTTTATTAAAAAAAGCGAAGTTCGCTATCACTTAACCCAATATACATTTATCATTCCCTATACTTTCTATATGTTTAAAGTTGATGACTACTTAGACTTGGTGGCGGAATTATTTTTGCGGGAGGGTGAGCCTATTACTTAAAGTGTATTTTCATGTCACCTCTCTATGCGAGTCATAACATTTGACCCAAAAAATTAAGTTTGGGTATTGACACGACTTTATACGTGGGATAATGAGAATGTGCCACGTGGATTTTTGACTCAGACAAAAAAACTCAAAGTCAAATGAGGGCATTTAAGCAAATTAACCCTTTTTATATATAAAAAAACTTTCTTTTTCTTTTCGTTTTCTTCTTCTTCTTCTTCTTGTTTTTTGAATCACCGAGAAACTCTATATATTATTAGGGAAATGACTGAAAAGAGATGTGAGCATGGGATATCGAGTAGAAAAATAAGTTTTTCAAGCTCTCATGGAAATACCAGAAGTAAATTTGGAGAAATTGAATGTAATTGTCGTGTTAAAGCTCCTGTGTGTGTTTTAAAACTCAAATTTTTTTTGGGTGATTGTTCTATGGATGTGGAAAGTATAGAGAGGTAAGAACACACATAATTTATTGAATTAATACATTATGATTTTTTTTCAAGTTATTTTTTATTGGGTTATGGCTATGATTTTGCTTTGTTTTGTAGAGGAAAAATGTGATTTTTTTGAATAGATTGATTCATCCAAATTCTCTGACATTCAATTTGAAAATGGGTATGAAGAAATGAAAGTGGAGAAACAAAATTTATTGTCTGAAATCAAGGGATTAAGGAGTGAAATTGCTTGCTTGAAGGAAAATGATTATGTTGAAGAGATGAACAACCTTAAGAATGAGATTAAAAAGTTAAAAGCAAAGAAAAATTGCAAAGGAAATAGTGTGCCAAAAAAAACAAGTTAATTACATTGTATCAATATGGTTTAGGTTTAGTTTTCATAGTGTTAGTTCTTGTAGTATTTTTATGTCTTATGTATGTTGTCAAAGTTTTAATAGCTTTGAATCATATGTTATACCTTATGTATGGTGTTAGAACTTTTGCATATATATATATTAGATAGATTAATTTAAGAACAATGGACATGAATTCAAGATGGGATAATGGCAAGTTCTACAAAAATTCAATACAACCAGATACATGGTGTGAAAGTTTAACAATTACTAGTATAGATCAATACAACATGTTCAAATAATTTCATAAACATTTGCAAAATAAGAATTCATGTTTAACATCCAACAAATAACTTACACACTGATATAAGCTGGTAACATAATAGTAGAACATATGCATAAGCATGTTACAACAAAAAGACAGTTACAAAAAAGACCATCATTCAGCATATGTTCATAATGAAATAATTTTAGTGTATCAAAATATTATCCTCCAGCATAACTTGAGAAAGGCAGTCACAAAAAACACATAATCATGGTTGATTTTTCACTTTTTCTTGGAGATGGTCATAACTTGTTTTCCTTTCTTTTGTTTCTTTGCTTCAGTGTTGCTCTCTTAAGTGTTGAGAACATCATCACATTCCATTAAAGATCTATTTTTTCCTAGTTCCGTTAGATATGCTCGTAATTCCTACAAGCAATTTAAAAAGATACCACATCAATGCAATTTTTTTTATGTTTATAACTCTCAAAACACGTTACATATTCAATATGAACATCAAGTTACCTGAGTATAAAGAGGTGGTGTTGCTATTGTTGGTGTTGGAGCACTTGTTGCTTGATTTCCTGCTGATCTTGCTGATGTGCTTGTTGTTCCTGTTGCTTGCTTCCTTGGCCCTTGACTGCATGTTGCTCATTTTCTTATTGCTCGTGTTGTTGTTGATACTGGCAGTGCTTGGTCAGGACCTGTTGCATGTTGTGATTGTGCTGTTGATGGTGTTGGAAGAGGAGGTTGTGGTGTGGATGCTACATGAGGTTGTGGTGTGGCTGTTGACAGTATTGGCGGATGAGGTTATGGTCTCATTGGAGGAACAAGCACAGATCCAGTACCACTTCTCACATTGTCCTATAATGAAACAAGACAAGATATTATCCTATAATGAAGCAACTAGATTAAGTTCAAAACATATAATAGTTACTTAAACATTAACAATGCATTGTATACAAAATATACCTCAACTTTAGGCTGGACATGCACAGATTCAGTACCATTTCTCACATTGTCTTTTTAAAACAAAAAACACTAAATAATGAGAATTCAACATAGGAAAATTTTAAATACATAACATGTGATTTAAATCACAAATTTTCTGTTAAACTTACATTTTGTTTTTTAGTTGGGCATATTCTTGAATTATGTCCCAACTTAAAACAAAACTGGCATGTCATCCTTCTTCATTTTCTGGACAAATTTGTCCCACTGCATTCACTCTCTTCTCTTATTCTATTATTCTTTGGCCTTCCTGGTAGCTTCCTTGGTAGTGGAGGGTCAATATCACCAATGTTTATAACATGCCAAAATTTTTCTCCAACAAGTGGAGGTATCACAAAACTGTAACATTTCTCATAAACTTGTTTTCTATAGAATTCAGGTATGTATGTCTCAACCAACTCCTTTTCTAAACAAGATTACACAAATGGCATGCAGACATGTATACCAGTCAAGTCCCAATACCTACATGTGGATTTTCTTTCTTTTTATATCAACAACAAAGATATCCCTGCCACATAGAACTTCATATCCATCTACACCATTTCATGACACATAACAGTAGGCACTAAGCTCCCTAAGTTCTTCAACTTTCACACAAATTTTTGGACAAATTTGATTTGTCCATTTCATGCATGCAGTTTTATTGTTGACATTCTGTTGCATCACATAATGTATAATTTCCTCATACATAGAAATTATAGACATATGTCTAGCCCTATCAATCTAGCATTAAATGCTTCAGCTATATTATTGTCAACAGAATCACATAAGCTTATGATGGAGAAAAAGGCCTTACTCCAGTGTAAAGGATTTTTCTTCAACATATCTAATAGTGCTCTACCTTTAACCTTACATAATGCAGCTTCCTTCTTTCTGAATCCAGCTTCAGATGTTGCCTTGCTACAACTTCATCAGTTCTAAAGTAGTGTGAAGCCTCTTCTAAATGGCATACCAATACCTAGCACAAAATCTGTGCTCAGCTTCTGGAAGAACAAAAGCAACTGCTTCAATCAACCCTTACAAAAACATAAACAAATTATGCAATTAATTAAGATCATTCACAAAATTGTAAAATATATGAGATAAATTAAAAATGTTACACTCACCTTTTGCATATAACTCATAACTGTAAAACGTTTACCATTCATCATGTGAAGATCTTTTCTCAGATTTTCCAGAAACCATTCCCAAGAATGTTTTGTCTCACACTCCATCAATGCCCATGCAGTAGGGTACATTTGATTGTTAGCATCTCTTCCAACAGCAACTAATAACACTCATACCAACATTCTCTTAAGGAAACATCCATCCAAACTCACAAAAGGCCTACAACACTCCCTGAACCCCTTCTGCATAGTACTAAAACATACATAAAACCTCTTAAATCTAGGTCTATGATTAGGTGTAGGCCGTTCAACCAATAGATCTATAGTCCTATTACTATCTACTTTTCTTAAAGCATTAGCATAGTCAAATAACCTTTTAAACTCATACTTATAATTTTCAGTAATTTCTTCCTTGGCCAAGTCCCTAGCTCTTCTACAAACCCCCATAGACACATCGACATTTAGTTATTCTTTGGCAAATTTTACCCTGTCAGTTAATTTCAAATTTGGTATAATCCTGAGTTTAGGTAAAAAGTGTTCTGCCAAAACTTTATAATTAGCCCTAGAGTTCCTGAATGTTATTGAGCATATATGCTCAACAACAAAAGTCTTAACCTTATACAGATCATCTCTAGAATCTATGGAAGCATAAATTGTAAAATGATTACCCTTGTTTTATCTTTGTCATTCTTAGCAAGTCTGAAGTCAAATCTCTTAACAATTGCATACCTGGTCAATGCTAATTTGAATTGTTTACTGTTCTCAAAAACCATCCCCAGCTGGAAACATGGAACTGGATCAGTAGGGTCAAAACAGCACACGTTTGACTTCTTGCAACGAACCTCCCCATCATCATCAGTTTCATAACTCCTTAGATCTGATGAGTCTATGTAATCGTTTCATTCCCAACCCCATTCGACTCAGTTGTTGTTTTTTCCTTCACTACAGCTCTTCTTCTTCTAACTTAATTTACGACATTTTCATTTTCTGTAAGAGGTTGTAACTTTCTTCCACTCTGCATCTCTTTTTTCTTCATTCACCTTAAAACTTCTAAAGTGTTTATGTATCTCTTGTAATTCTTCATCTTCCTTGTCACTGACCTAATCAACATCTTCTAAAAGATCATCTTTATCATTCTCGTCTTCAGCTCCATCAGATATGTCTGCTTCATCATCTCTCTCAACACTTGGAGGAATACCTTCTTCTTCAACTCCTCCAGATCTGCCTGCTTAATCAACCTCATTTATATTTCTATCCACCTCATTATCGTCAAACTCAGTATCTCCTTCAGTGGGCCCACCACAGTTGATATTATTTAATCCTTCACCTATCACTTCACTTTCAGTTATTGTTTTCCCTTCTTAACAATGTTATCCCTATAATCTTCCTGCTCATGTGTGAAAATAGGTGCTGCCAGTGGTAATAGGGGCTCAACAATATCAGGAACATCAACAAAGTGCTCCACAAATACATTAATCTCCCCTTCAGATAACCAATGGCCTATTAAGTCGTTAAAAGATTTGTTATCCTAACATAAAACTAAACCATCACTTATATTAGCACCTGGTTTTAAATAATATAGGAATTTAACACCCCTAAACCCCGCTTCTATTACCAATTCACACAAACCACCATGTGAGATATAATCAAGGTCTAATTCCCACACTTCAACAATCCCACCCACATAATCTTTCTTTGGGTTTTCAACAAATGTACCCCTAATTTCTTTGTAAACATTCCAAACTGAATACAAGTAAAATAGAGAAAACACAAAAAAGAAAGAGTTAAAGTGGAAAAAATGTTATTAAACGAAAATCATTAACTTTATACTGATATACATCAATGGAAAAAATGCTTATAAATATACCTCACAGAACAAATCAATCTCCTTTATCACCCCTGGTACATAGAAAGAAAAGAAAAGAAACCTGCAAATCAAAGAATACACAAAACGGTTAATGAAATGGGAAAGTGAATAAAATCGAACACTGTCCTATCAAAATCGTAATGACAAAGCAATCAAATGGTGCTCGATTGTTTGAATGAAATCAAACCTCACCCAAGATGAACGTGATTATCGTTTTAGAGTCAAGAACACTGAGTAACGAGAATGGAAAAAGCTAGAAGTTTCAGATTAATGAGATGGGCAAAGATAGAACTTTAGATCAATGGAAATGAATTTTTTTTTCTGACTTTTGATTTCTGCTTTTACATAGCTATTAATGTTACGTGATGCAAAAAAAAAAAAGTAAAATCAGATTTTATTTAATTTTTTTTATATAAAAAGGGTTAATTTGCTTAGATGCCTTTATTTGACTTTAGTTCTTTTTTTAGTCAAAAATTCACGTGGCGCATTCTCAGTAGCTCACGTGTCAAGCCATGACACTATATAATGGCGCTATAGTCGAGGGGTATTTTAGTGGACGGAAGTAAATTACAGGGGACACATTGAACGCGTCCAAAATTTAAGCACCATATTGAAATTTCTGTCAAAGTACAAGGGCATTGGTGTCATTATCCTTATATTTACAAAATTTAAAAATTACTTAGTATTTTTTGGCATAATATAAAAATTGTCTTTTAACATTTGATTAAATATTTATTTTTAATTCTTATTTTTTATGCGATTTAACTTTTAATGTTTTATTATGGGTTAAAATAACCCCTCTACGGACAAAAACCGTTAGTTAACTATCGCTAAATAACTTGGAATGACGTGGAAAATTTATACGATAATACACGTCGCGATAGCAGTGTCGCAAAGACAAATATGCTAACTTTACAAAATAACACATCTGTCAAAAATATAATTGTATAAAATATAAAATATTTTTTCTTCTAACCTGTTGTTCTATCAAGTCATTTCGAGTTATTTATTGTTAGTTGGCTAATAATTTTTATTTACAGATGAGTTATTTTGACCTAAAATAATACGTTGAGAATTAAATTACTTTAAGAAAAAAATATAGACTAAAGTGACTATTCAATCAAACATTAGGAGTACATTTCGGCATTATGCCTTTTTTTTTTAAGACCAGCGTGGTCAAAAGAGATTAAGCCAACCAAAACCAAGAGTTGGCTAGCAATGCCTCGCATTTGCCGAGACTTTGTAAAAAACACTATCTTCGGCCGGCCACCATGCGAAATATAATATATAAACGAATAAATAAAAATATGTGGGAAGGGCAGAGAGACGTGAGAATATGACCTCTTCATGGTATTTATCTTTGTTATTTTATTGCCTCAAATTGCAAGTATTGTCTGAGAAAATAATGCATAACCTATCCAGCGTGTCGGACTCTACCGTTGAATCGATAGATATGCAAGACATGATATGAACACAACATTTTGATGCCAACTTCAGGCTGTAGTTTGGACGATTTCATCGTTAACTGTTACCGTTGAGATTTCATAAGATCATCCGCCCCAAACATGAGATCCCTCTGACCCCGTCAGGTGCAAAATGGAAGCGACTAATGCAGTAGTTAATCACATATTACTGAAAACCTGCAGAAAGACAGGTCATCAAAGAAGAAATCATACTTCAAGAAAAAACATCCCGATGTCAAACATGTTTCATCAATCTCATCACTAACTCCTGAAAGTACAACCTTCATCCACATATTCAACAGCAATGAGATGTCCTATAACGAGATGTCGTTCATTTTCCAAAGCGAAACATATATTATATATAAGTCTAAAACCAGAGAGACAGAAGAAAAATAATTTCACAATCACACCTTATTCTTTTTCTCCCAAAATAATAAAATAAATCACAAGCACGGTGATCATAAGGGTGACATTCTGTACCTTTCTATTCTATTATGTTCCTCCCGTCAACAACAATTAAGTACGAGCAGAAAAATCGAACAGGTGTCATAGTGGACACTTTCTCAGCCTCGACGCTTTAGCGTATCTAAAATTGTGTTTTTAGCTACTTGGCGTAATATTTCTGGATCACTTTCTTCGATTGGTTTATGAATAATAACTTTCACAGATCCTGAATTTACGACACCCTCCATTCCTGCAGGCATGATTCGGCCTGTGCCAATTAAGGTTATAGGAATGACAGGCACCCCGGTTTTTGCTGCAACACTGAATGCACCTTTCTACCAATTACGACAAAGAAAAAACAATGAACTTTTGAATAAATAGTTGCATTTTAAAATCCTCCTGATTTTCCATAACGACATAATCTACCAAGCAAACAATAGAATTCTAGGAAGATCTCACCTTGAAATCACCTAAGTTCCCATCCTTACTCCATGTGCCTTCTGGAAAGAAAAAGACAGAGGCACCATTCCTGACGAGGTCCATACATCTCTTAAGACACTCCTACAAACAGTAACAGAATTCAAACCCAAGCTACGGAAAAAACAAACCAAGCCTGCAAAGCTATAAGATAATATTACTATAGATTAATCCCAAATTGCCATCTAAAGTAGAGAAACGAAACAGATCAATCCTATATTGTGATCTAAAGAACGATAACAGAAAAGGCGAAAAGGGAATACCAACTGGCTTCTGCCGTCCACGCGCTTCAATGGAATTATACCCATCATAGACATGGCCCACCCAATAATGGGAAAAAGAAATACCCCCGTCTTGCTGATAAACTTGTAGCTTCTTTCCGAGAGTTAGAAGCGTGTAGATGTCTAAAAACTCTGGTGGTTGGAAACGTATACGGCGGGAGCATCATGTGAAGGCAAATTCTCCAATCCTTCGTACTCAATTTTAAAAAATGGAGCAACAGTAGCTGAAGCCCAAAGTTTGGCAATAAAATGCTGAACTTTTCTTCTATAGCGATCGACCAAGAGCACAAAGGGGTGTGCCACTATCATAAACCCAATCAGTGAAATGGCTGCAATAGCTGTGACGACATAAAAGCACACTCTAACTTTCGAAGATAGCTTAACTTCTGCATTTTAAAATTTGATGAATATAAAATTATGAGAGGCATTATCTAAAAAAAGGAAAAAAGTTTAGCTTTGCATGAAAACCTGATAAAGAATAGGAAGCATCAGGAATCCCAGTCCCAGCAAATTCAGATTTTGCCACAAGATATCTCGATAATTTGTTCAAATTATATAATCTACTAATGGAATATCTATTTAAACCCTCGTTCGGACTAAAATAACACCGAGGTTCACCATCGCCATCACACGTTCTTGAAATATGCAAAAAGTTATTTTGAGCTGCTGCCAAAATAAAGGAGAAAGCTAATAATGTAAACCCCCTTAAAGAAAAAATACTCGTAAACATAATGGAATACCAAACCATAACTTGGCATCCACCGCCCAATAACCATTTCTACTGTAGTACACGATAATCCCAATAAAAGAATCCATTAGATATTCCAAAAATATCCCGAATGTACGGATAATCACTCACTTTGAAGAAATTTTACAGTGCATTCACATGTTTGCAGCATCAAACACAAAGAACATGGTCTTGGTAAAAAAATTAACTTATAGTTGCATGAATTTCTCAAAGTTGCCCGTTTACACACAGAGTAGCCAAAATAAGCACATTTGCGATCAGAAAACTGCATTAGAAAACATATTACAACACTGTCATAAAGATAAACCATAAAGGCATATCAAGGAAAGAAGAAGAAGATCAAACAAATCAGTAAAAGCTGAAAATTGGTGAAAAGGCTTGTTTTCCCTGGAAAATGGGGGGGGGGATCAGTACATACAAAGAATACAAATACGTATATGGGAAAGTATAGAATTTCGTATCTTACGGAAAGGGAGAGGTGAAAGGGAAGAGAGCTCCATGACTGGGAGATTTGGGTTGATGCGAAATATGTTGATAGATTGGCAATTTCAAGGTCTTTTGAAGAATCCCCGGTAATTATTATTTTGCCTCTGTTTTTCTTGGTGGGAAATTGGATTAACAACCATCCCTGAAATTGTTCGAGGCCCAACCCTACCTCAGCCTACACCTTGAATGTACTTTTAAATACCACCATAGGCTTGGAGTTGGACCACGAATTTTACTGGCCTCTATAGGAGTGTTTAAAAATACTCACCCGACGATTCAAGAAAGATGAATTTAACAAAAATTGAAAGATGAATAAAAACAATGAAAGATTAATAAATAAATGAGTTGAGTGATAAACGACAATGAAAGATGAATAAAAATTGAATCTTGAATTGAAAAGAGATACAAGAAGGTGACGACTTGTAATATGAATTTAACAAAAACAAATATAAACAAGTTTGATAACAAAAAATTAATAAAAGTTCAATCTTGAATTGAAAAGAGATTCAAGAAAATGATGTGAACATGAATGTGGTGTGGACTGTGGAGAATGTATGGTGTGTATTGTGTAGTACATTGATACGTTAGAAAGATAACTTCAATCACTTGCCCAAAATGCATTGTTTTACCTCTTCCATTCTCTTATTTACAACCCCTTGACACTGTTTTTTTTTCTTTTTCTTTTAATATAACTTGTCAAACTAAACGTAGGTTCGTAAGATATTTTGCTGCTACCAAAATTGGAAGAGACAATCATAAATTATTAAAAGATATATTTTAAAAATCGTAAAAGTGACATTAATATTTTGATTATATTAATAAAAGATGATTTAATGTCGATTGTAATATCAATCGAATAAGTATAATTTTCATCTTTACAAGTATGTACTAAAATAATAAGTTTTGAAAACTTTTGGACATTGTTAACATAATGTTTATACTTAACATATTGTTAAGCAACGGTTTAGTTACAAATAAGTCCATGAATACTGCTTTCATGAAATCATAGAAGGAGACATGCTCTCTGCAGACTGCACTTATATTTTTCATTATGGGGCGTGGAAAATGCCCTTGAAATTGAATAGGTATTAAGATCAAAGTCATCAAGGCACTGTAGAGAAAGTGCAGGTTTCATCATAAAACTAAAACCATATGCAGTTTCATAGCTTCAAATTTGTTTATTGAACCTCTTACATGGCTTCTACTTCAATGCCCTCTTTCTGTATCAAGAAGTTCCTGCGTTCTCGAACGAAAAGAAGAAGAAAAAGTTCATACATTGTTGTTATTTGTTAATGCAAATCGAAGGTACAGCTTCGGCCCGTCATTTGCATTCGCATTTTTTCAGTGTTACCTGTCAATCTGAGCTTCTCCATAGGACCCAACACACTGATCTTCGTCAAGATGATGCATTGAGCCGCTACTTCATTGTCCCATAGTCACCTTGTTGTTCTGCTGTGTACATAAAACAATTCGAGTATAGTTTCTTTCACTTTTCATTTGTGAACCAAACCACCTCTAGTTCGTAAACAGTAATAACAATAATAAGCACAACAAGTCATCAATGGTGTAAGTGGCCCTCTGCTCATAAGCAAAGATACTGGTACTTGAGTTAAGCCGGAAACAAAAAGGAAAAAATGGTTTTAGAAAGTGCATGCTTACAAGCCTAGTGCTTTAAACAGTTGAGCCGATTAGAGTACATTATTTTCAACCTTTCTGGTCCTCCACTTACTAACTTTTGACATATTTTGTAAAGTGGTTTGTTTCACATGGAAAATGCCTGCCTACTCAAAACCGAATGAACAGCTTCAGAATTCTCTTTAAAGAAATTAGGTTGCTGCCTGGAAATTTGTTCCGTTTCACCCTCACATGTCCATATTATGCATAGAATTTAACGGTTCAATGGATTTAAAATGGGAAAGAAAATACCAGACCAAGAAAGCTACATTCCACTTTTCCATTGATATATGGACCTTGTTTTGCCAAGATACCCTCTCTCATTTCCGCGAAACAGGGAATTTAGTTGACCACTTTACATTTATCAGATTGAAAGTCCTGCCTTGGAGAAGCAAAAGGATATAGTGCAGAGGAAATTTTGGCATTATAAAGTCTTCAACTTTGTTGGTTTCCGCTTTCCAGCTTTTAAAGAATCCATGAAAGTCCTGCTTGTTGTGATGGCTAATAAGAAAAAGGATGGGATCCGGTTCAACAACCTAATGCGGGGAATTAAATAGCAGGAAAACTAATCACCATTCGTACAGGTTAGCTGGAAAGTTGAAACCATGGGTTTTTTCACTTTCGTTCCAAGAAATGAGATTTGGGAATTGCGAGGTTAAAGTCTGGTAAGGCCAAAGAGCCTAAAACATAAGGTATCTCCAACAAGTGAAACACCAGACGAGGGCAGGTCCTTCCCTTTTATCAAAGCCTATATCTTTCTGTCTCTAGAAAAAACAAACAAATAAATTTCGATTTCCTTTTTCTCTCTCTATACTCGGGGGGAAAGCATGGAAACTCCACTCACGGCTCACCCTTTTCAAAATCACCCAACTCTCTCTTTCTTCTTCAATGGCCCAGCTGGACCAAAATTTATGTTTCAAAGAAAAAACAAAAAAGAAAGAACGGTGAAAGCAAGAGAAACCATTTCTTTTCTAAAGAACCAATTTTTTTTACCGAGTTATGTGGGCTTCTTTGTTTCGGTCAGAGTTTTCACAGAGAAAACAGGGAGACGAGAACCTTCCTCTATATCTCTCTCTTCTCTCGCTCTCTATATTTGTCCTTTCTTCCTCCCCGTTAAATACTCTTCTTTCTCTTCCTCCGCATTCTCTTGTTTTTGAGTTCTTGGATTTCTTTTTCTCTCTTTATCTCACCTCTGTGATCTGAAACATGAAGAAGATGAAAGGGTTTGCTGTTGCTGCTCCTGTTATGGGGTATTCTCCACATGATTTGTATGAGGGCCAAAGGGCGCGGTTCAGATATCTAAGCCATATGGAAGGCTTTGAACACTTGCACAAGGTAATCACTTTCAGTCAGATTTTACTAGATCCCGGTGTTTAACTCTTCTGGGTTCTCTTGATTTATGCTATTTGTCTTCAATCTGTTGGTTGGTAATAAGAATATGACACCTTTGTTTGGATCTTATGTTTTGGTCTCAAATTGATGAAGATCTTATTTTTAGTATTTAGTCGAATGCCTTTGTTTCTGTTTTTAATGAGCTAAAGATATTAGGAAATGAGAAGCTTTGGTTGTTTGTGGGTTGATATTTACCTTTCTCCCCTATTGGATACAATGAAGTTCTTTCCTTTTTCATAATTTTCTGTTCTGTTTCCCAGTAATACTTGTCTGCCTTTGTTATATAATAATCAGCTGTGAAACCTGAAAATGAATTAAAATAGCTTCTCTTTTAGTCTTTTAATGCAGTAAGCTTTCACAGGTTTGATTGATCAAGGTGATTCTGTGTAATGTTGTTCTATGCAGAAACTTTAAGTGGTTAAGAACTTATCATGGCTTCTCACAAACTATAAAACAGGAGCAGTACATTGAAGGCTACTTACCAATACCTATACTCCCAACTAATGTTTAGGTGCTTTGTGTTTCTTCAGGAAATGGAGTCCATGCGAAAGAAATTGCAGACGCTGAAAGAGCGAAGATCGACCCTGTTGGCTGAAGTCAAGTACGATGTTGTTTCGCCATAAATTTGTCTGATTTGTGAAGTTTTAGAATCACAATTATTGACAAGAGTCGACACATTTTTGTTGTTAGGTTTTTGAAACGGAGGCAGAAGTTCTTGATGCAAAACCAATCATCGAACACCCCAGTGGAAAGACATTTTTTGCAACCACAGAATATGTTCATTAAAAGTAAATCAAATGTGAAGGTGAAGAAATCAACCGGGAAGGGTACTTTGATAGACCGAGCTATGGGTTTTGATTTGAACCGAAAGGGAAAGACTAATAGTGTAAAGGGAACGTGTTCCACTCATCCTTCCCTTATGTTCGACATAAACCAGAAGCAGCAGAAAGTTTTCGGTGGAAAGGAAGAACCTAGTTTGCAAAGTTCTTTATCATTTCTCGACTTGAACCAAAAGGAAAGGCTTTACAGCGGAAAAGAGGCCACTGCTCGAAGCATGAAACCGATTTTCGACTTGAACCAGATTTGGGTTATCTATTATTGTCATGAAAAATGCTTGCTATATAATCTTTTTTCATGAACTAATGTCTCCAAAATCTCCATCTATGCAGAGAGAGGAGGAAGAACTACAGGCACAAACTAATTTGGTGAGAACAGAGGATTTTAAGAAAAGTTCAGTCAGAGTTGGAAGTGACGAGCAGGCGCAGCATAATGATGTTAAAATATCGGCCTGCAGGAACACCGGAAATGGGTCAAATAGAACTGGGAAAAGAAAGATCCCATGGCAAGACCAGGTGGCATTGAGGGTTTAAGTGTCTTGTAACAGAATTGCTTACTACTTAGTCTGTTCTTGTTTTCTTCATCTTATCTCTTATGTAAAGAAAATATAGTTGCATCTATTGGATTTATAAAGATAAATGTCAAAATTGCTTCTTTGGATGCTGCTCATCTTTGGTCGGTCGGAGTAAATGTCTAAGCAAGTTTCGTCTATGCTCGAAGTTGTCACTTTTAATCAGCTTTTAAGCTTTCTGCAATGTCGAACTAATGGCACTTCCACCCCAAATCCTTGGTATCTAAGCAATAAGTAACTCTTGGATTTACCTTGTTAAACTTGGGATTTCGGCACTCATCAAAGGCCGCCGATGGCAATTTTCGAACCACTGAACTCAAGGGGAGAGAAGGTTACTAGGTTCTGTCCAAGGTTTTGGCAATCAATTTAGTACAGAAGAGGGTTAGTCTTTCGTCTTCATCAAAACATAACAATAATAAGCATCGTCCAACAACATGTTGTCAATGAAAGGATCACGTGATCACAATTTAGAGTAATCGTGGTCGTTTATTAAACCATATCCACTAAAACGGACGGTCCAGATCTAGTAGGTTGGACCCGGAGCATTCTTTATTTATTTCTCTCTTTTTTTTTGTCCATTAGCAAAATCAAATCTCAAAAGTTCAGTCTTTTACATCATCAACAACAAGATGCCCACTCGCTGCGAGATTTTATGTGAACTCTTGATCGCGATTTTGCTCCCTCCTGTGGGAGTTTGCTTCAGGCACGGTTGTTGCAGCGTATGTCAATGTTTTATCTCCCTCCCATCTCTTCTAGTTGAGGTTTTGATCTAATGAAATTCTGGGTTTTGAAATTTTGATGCTTTTTTTTCCAGGCGGAGTTCTGGATCTGTGTGCTGTTAACTATTCTGGGTTACATTCCTGGGATTATCTATGCTCTCTACGCTATTGTTTTTGTGGATCGCGATGAGTACTTCGACGAGTACAGGCGTCCACTTTATTATTCCTCTCCTTAGTTCTCTTCAAATTATCTGTCTCTAAAGTGATGATCCTAATCTGTTTCTTTTGTGTTTAATTTAACTTGATCTTTATGTGTTTCTCCTCTTTTATTGTTCTTGATATTGTGCTTTTCTGTTTTGTGGAAGAATTACATCTATAAGTTTTAAGATTTTGGGTTAGCATTCTCCTTGGGGGAAAAACAACAAAAAGTCATTCGGGAAATTAAAATAGGGTAAATTATATTGATAGTCACTGAACTTTTAGAATACTTTCACTTTAGTCACTAAAATATCATAATCACTAAATTTTTAGTTTACCCATTATTGTTAGCCTGTTAAGAAATGATAAAGTCTTCTTTCATGAGAAGAACCTTAGTTTTTATATTTACAACTGTTATCAAGGCTAAAATTTTAATGAACAAAGCGATAGTCGATCAATTCTAATGGTGGTTAAGATTTGTTAACGTAGATTAATTTTAATGATCAAAGTGAAAGTGTCCTAAAATTTCAGTGACTACCGACTTAATTTATCCTAAAAGCGACCTAGAACCGGCGCATTTCCCGGAAATTAACAATTTGTCCAATTCGTTATCAAAAGGTCTGCGAACTAGAATCCCCTTGGTTTTTACAACAGAGGGAAACATTACTGGTGACTTACCAAAACGATCGTTATAATACAGAGTGTAAAGAAGGAAATTGGTGTCGACTCTAGAGTCTGGACTCATCTCTGATTGGGCCGAGTTAACTCACGAGTGCCTCCTCAACATCCTTCTCCGACTCACCTTTGAACACCGATGGACCGGTCTCATGTTTGTCTGCAAACCTTGGCTCAACGCCTGCAAGGATCCCTCTCTCAACTTCGTCTTCGATCTCGAAATTCATTTCGATTCCTCCACCGAGTTAACCCGGTAGTAGACCCCCTAGTTTGAAAGAAGAATCAACGCCATGCTCCGATCGAAGACAAAGTTGAGAAAGGGATCCTTGCGGGCATTGAGCCAAGGTTTGCAGACAAACATGGGACCGGTCCATCGGCGTTCGAAGGTGAGTCGGGAAAATATGTTGAGGAGGCACTTGTAGGTTAACTCGGCCCAATCAGAGATGAGTCCAGACTTTAGACTCAGACACCAGTTTTCTCCTTTGCACTATGTATTATAACGATCGTTTTGATAAGCGCCAATAACGTTTCCCTCTGTGGTAAAAACCAAAGGGATTTTAGTTCGCGGACTTTTTGATAACGAATTGGACAAATTGCTAATTTCCGAGAAATGCACCGGTTTTAGTCGCTTTTAGGATAAACTATACCGATAAATTTTCATTAAAATCATTACAATTTTAATTCACTTTCATTACTATCACTATTGTTAAAAAATATTACTATAACATATTAAAGTCTTTTAAAAAAAATATTTTTTCAATGAACCTATTTAATGTTTAGGCTTATAATACAACGGACTAATAATCTCTCTTTCTTATAAAGAAGACAAAACAGTCGGGGTTATCATGCACGATAATTTCATTTCGAAAAATGATATTAACATTGGCAAATAAAAATTACAGATTCTGAAGGTTAATATAGTTTTATTGCTAGACTATACTAACCTTCATAATAGATTGAAACTAGACTATATTAACAATGGCATATGAAATTGAGATTTTTAGTTATGATTCACGATTATTATTTGTTAGTTCAACTTGAAACTAAACTATGTTAAACTTCTGACAAAACGAATCTTACTTACCTCTAGAATTGATCGACGATCGTTTCGCTCAGAGAAAATTTAGTCTTGACAACAGTTATAAATATAAAAAACTAAAGTTCCTTTTATTAAATAAGACTTTTATCGTGCCACGTCAGCATTTCTTAACATGTTAATGACAATGACCATAATGAAAACAAATTAAAAATTCAGTAACCGTAATGAAAAAATTTTAATTTTAATTACTAAATTAAAAGTATCTTAAAAAATCAACGACTATCAGTATAGTTTATCCTATTTTTAATTTCCCGAATATTATGACTTTTGTTGTTCTTTCCCAAGGAGAATGTCAACCCAGAATCTTAAAACTTATATGTAATTCTTCGGGGAAAAAAAGAATCATAAAGATAAATATTGGTATAATTACATTACAACTGAAGCACACACCATATGTGTGGTTCCTCAGCATCTCTCGGGTGCAAATTATGAATAAAAAACTGACAAATTGCAATGAACAAATAGAGATAACAGAGGAGGACCGAATGCATTGAAGTGAAATTTGGAGGATTTAACCGAACAAAAAGGTGTAATACGGGAAATATTAATAGATACAAAATATTAATAATTAATAAATTATTTAAACAATTATTAAATATAATCATGTTTTTATATGTAATTTTGTTTGTCCAAATAATTAAATAACTATCAACTATCGTTAATTTTATCAAATATTTTTATACAATTAATTAATTTAATCTGCTAGTCAAATCAGCTATCCGCTAATTGTCAAATATGGTTAATGTAAACAATACTAAAAGTAACATAAATATATTAGGTGAATCTTTTTTATTTAACCATCGGTTTCCGATCCACTGGTCGATTAATTCAGATTGAGTTTTGCAGAAGTCTGTTATGGAGGCAACCCAACTTAATTTTCTTCGTTCACAACGTCAAGACTCGAATCACTAACATTGCTTAAGAGATTTAATGTCTTATCTTATTGGATCAACTAATTTATTGAATATATGGAAGATTTTTTAAATTAAAAAACTAAATCATTATAAAAACGACAATTATTATGTGAAAGTTTTTATTACACAAAAAAAGTATTATTTAACTACCCCTCCCAACACTCTAATAGGTCTATGTTGTTAGATCAAATTAATTGCGTCCGCCAGTAATCAGTTTTTGTCTTTGTCCAATTTTAACTATTTAATCACTAATAGACCATACACATGATAAAATTTAGAGGTCACATTATCAATTAAAAAGAATTAAATAATTTAAAATTTATATAAATTATTAAAAATAAAAAAGTTAACATTAATATATACATTATAAAAATTATATAGATTATAAACAATTATAAAAATGGCTTAACAGCCTATGCAAGAATCATTGCACTCGAGAAAGAAATCATTTACTCATTATTGTTTATTGACTCAACAAATTTTAATTGGTAATGAAGTTAGATTTTTAATTAGGTTTTTTATTGATCAAGTGTTTGACTTTATGAATATATAACATGTTTTTACTTTAGGATTACGAGAGATAATTATTTTGAAGAGATGTAATCTTTTTTATGATCTCTACAACTATTGTAATTACGTTGTAGAGATGAGTAATGTAGGGACGTTAGGAGAGTATTGGAGATATATATAGGGGTTATGAGATACTTGCGATATCGTGTATTTGTTCATGTTCTCTACATTTATAGTAGACTATTTCTCTCGTGTCCGTGGAGATAAACAAAGGTTAAACCATGTTAAATCTTATCTCTTGTGTGTGCATGTCTTATTTCATGTTGATCTCACTCTAAATGATTTCCCGCATATAAATTCCAACACCCTTTTATTTCTGCAAGTACACAATTTTAAAATTTTAAAATAAAAACCTCTACATTTGTGATATTATTAGGAAAAATATTTGATGTTTTGGTTGTGAATTTTTTTTCTATTAGTATGTATATTTAAGTTCTAAAATCAAAAAATTTAAATCTTAAATCTCTGACCCTAAACTATAAAATTTAATTCTAATCTTAAACTCTCAAACTTAAAATTTTAAATTAAAAATGTAAATATCTCTATTTAATAAAAAAATAAACAAGCATATTTGATTTGTTAGCCAAATTGTTCACCTTTATTTTTACATTTTTTAGGTCATAAATTCTAGACCTACTAAGAATATTTTTTTCTTTTTTCTCTCTAAATAAAATTATAATTAGATCTAGTTTTTTTTTTTTAAATTACATTTTCCCATGACCTCAGTCAAGGTAATCATGAAGGCTTGTGGGAGGAAATGATATTATACCAATCTCCTACGATACTGCTACAAGTCCAATTGGGCGTGGAAATCCCGGCATGCTAACCAAAGACTGCTTTTTCCACACCAACCCATGATGATATATAGTGTGGTAAGTTAAAGAGGGAGCAAAATTGGGCTCTACCCGTAAAAATTGAATTTTTAAATTTTAATTTTAATTTTTGATTAAAAAATTTCATATAAAATTTGAGTTATAAAATAAAACTTTTGATATATATATATCGCATACGAAAATAAAATAAATAAATATATATCTTATATGATTATAGAAAGTCATTTAAATTAGAACTAGTTAGCATCATAACATTACAAATACTTACAATTAAATTTGGAAAAAAATTCGAACTAAAATAGTACTCGTCAACACGACTAACTTGTTGACTAACTCAAATTCTTTTGACTCAAGCATCTGAATGTGAACAAGCATATTATAGTATCTTAATGTAGCTGCATACTATGTCTTCCATTAATGGTGAAGCAGTAGTCCATTCTCCATTAATTTTACTGGTCTCAGAAGTATCGAACTCGGGTATATAAACTTATAGATATCAGAGTCCAAGACATAACTTAAGAATTACTTACTGTACATTCTCTCCTATGGTGGCACAAGGTAAAACTCATCATGGTAGAACAACAAACAAACAGAAAAAAGCAACTTATAGTCATTGTTTCTCGTGAGTAGCTCGTGGTTCGATATCCTTGAGCAGGCCGACAATCTGTTGCATGCTCGGTCGCTTGGTAGGAAGATCGGCTGTACACAGATATCCGATCTTGAGGGCCTCCTCCATTTGGTAATCCAGACCTGTATCACGAATTTTAGGATCAATGGCTTTTAGTCCTTGATTCTTCCTCACCAATCCTCTAATCCAACTCACTAAATTTGCTTCTTGCTCCTCCGGATACTCATCTCTGATCGATTTTTTCCCTGTAATTAGCTCAAACAGAACAACCCCGAAGCAATATACATCGGATTTTGGCGTAGGGGCATCACATTCAATCTGAGAAAACTCTGGTGGTATGTATCCTGGTGTTCCACGGGCAATTTCATCCTCTAGACCGGTTCCAAAAATCTTGGCCAATCCAAAGTCGGATAATCTAGGCTCCAAATTTAAGTCAAGATAAACGCTGCTAGCTTTAACATCTCTATGGATGATTGGAGGTGAGCAACCATGATGAAGAAATGCGAGTGCTCTTGCGGTGCCAAGGGCTATTTTGTGTCGAAAAGTCCAGGTTGTTAACAACCCTTGGGATCCAACATTTTGTATCCCATTGTTGTCTTCTTCCCAGGTATCAGTGCTCCAGTCCTCTGTTGCTTGAACACCGAGTGGCAAGTCGTGTAACAAGTTCTGCAAGTTCCCATTTTCCATGTAATCGTAAATAGCAATCCTTTGATCCCCAGCCAAGCAATATCCTGTTAACGGAACAAGATTCGGGTGTTTGATTCGACCAAGATACTCGAGCTCTCTTGCAGCTTCTTGGTCTGTCAACGTTGATCCATGAACCAAAACTTTAATAGCTACATGAATTCCACCAGGCAGAAACCCTCTATAAACAGGTCCAAACTTTCCTTCTGCTAGTAGAGTGTCTCGGTCGAAATTCGAAGTCGCAAACAAGAGGTCTGCAAATGTGATGTTTAATAGTGGTTTCTCAAAGATCACTACGGGGACTGATGTTGCCTGCTTAACATCAGCCACCCAAGTGGTCGAATCAGTTTGGAAGGAGAAGGGACCTGAAATATTCTGTTCCTCTTTATATGAGGATTGCTTAACTACCCATGTCCGGGACTTCCTTCGGCAACCGAAGGCTAGGAACAGCAAGCCAGCGAGCAAGCACACCATGGAGAGAGTTAAAGCTAAGGCAAGTGTATACCCTCTATGTCTATTGGCTCTTCTTTTGAAAAAGACCAGATTCGCAGCAATGGGACAACTGTTTAATGAGCCATAAAAGGCTGTTTCCAAGGTCCCAAGGGAGAGCCCTGAATCACAAAGGGTTAAGTTGTTGTAAGAGAAGTTGTATCTCTCCATCCCTGGGAGTTTTTCTAAGATAGAAACTGGAATTTCGCCACTCAAATTGTTGTGCGAAACATCAAGTGTTTTGAGGCTTCTGTGAGCCAGCGATGGAATATGGCCGGTAAGATGGTTTGATGAAACATCGAGTGCATGTAAGTTACTCATTTGCAGAATTTCACCAGGGATATGACCAATGAGGTTGGTTTTAGACAAATTAAGATACTCTAAGCTCAAACGTGTTTCAATTCTGGGGAATTTCTGTCTAGCAAATCTATTGCATGCAAGGTTAAGATGTCTAAGGTTGTCTGCTTGACTCAGATGTAGGAAAATTTCTCCACTAAGCTGGTTCTCAGACAAGTCTAGATAAACCAAACGAGACCGCTTAGAAGTAGAAATGAATTGTACCTGAGAAATGTGACCTTGAAGCTGGTTCTTGCTGAGGTCAATCACCTCCAACTGCCCTTGAAAGACACCAATAACTGAACCCTTAAACAAGTTCCCAGACATGTTAAGCCTGGTAAGAGACTTCATTTCTGCAAAATTCGAGACGTGGCCATGTATCTCATTTCTGGCAAGGTTCAGAGATTTCAGCTTAGGAAAAGCTGCACCAAAACCATCTGGCAAAGAACCATTCAGACGGTTTAACGAGAGATCGAGTGAAACCAAAGACTGGCAATTTAAAATTCCTGTTGGAATACTCCATTCAAATCCATTTCCTGCAAGGTTAAGAACTTGTAAACTAGCCAGGGAGCTAATAGCTGCAGGAATTTCCCCAGAGAAATTATTTCCCGAAAGATCAATGACTTCAAGCTGACCAAAGTTGCCAATATTGCTAGGGAGAAACCCAGAAATCTGATTACAGGAGACGTTAAGACTCCTAAGTGAGCCTAAACTCCATAAATCCGAAGGCAAAGCAGTGATTTTGTTATTGCTAAGATCCAAAGACTGAAGCTGAGTTAGCTTACCAATGGTGGTTTCAGGCATCAAACCAGACAGGCCTAAACCTGAAGCCTTGAACCCAATAACATTCTCCCTCTTGGTATCACAGTGCACCCCTTCCCATGAACAGACAGAACCAGAGAAGTTGTGGGATAAAGAAGAGTTTGAGCTCATCTTCTTCAAGAAATCGGAGACATAGAACTCATCTGTATTGGGCAGTTGGCAGGTACAATGCTTGAACAAGAGTGATAGAAACAGTACAGAACCGAAGAAACTAACATCCATTTTAAGCCTAAACCTCAAAAATTCAAGAAAGAAGGAGAAGACAGCTTAAAGGCACCACCTTGAACCAACTGAAGCCTGTATAGCCAAGTTCTGGAAATCCATAAGAACAAGTTTTGAGCAGTGTTCTGGTGATTATTTGGCTAGAAATGCTGCAGAGTTGTAAGGGGTTCTCGTGATTACAAGAAAAAAAGGCGCCTGTAAGAAACCAACAAAATTAACAGTGTTCTTGAAAGAATGAAAGGTGATGAATTTCCAAAAAGAAAAACATTTTTTTTTCTGCATAATGAAGTTTGGGTCTTGGGAGAGAATGTGAGCTTACGTTGTCTGGTTTTGCAGGTCTATCAATGCCAACAAAACAAACAACCACCAAAGTGAAGAACTTTTGTCTCTGTTAGAGCAGTTTCTGCTCTATTCTCTTTCCAAACATAATTGTTCTTATTAGTACAACCGTTAGTTCTTTGCCCTGAAATCTAACATTAATACTAACCTAGAAGGAAATCAAGAACAGATGTAGTGGAATTTGAGAAGGTAGAGAGAGGTGGCGGTTTAGAACTGTCAAAGCTCAAAACTTGAGCTTCATAAATGGAAAAAGAAATCAATGGCAACCCGAGACCCGAACCGATTTTATCTGATCCGAGACTTAATATTGACCCGAACAAGATGATCCGAACTTAATTCGAAACCCGAAACAAACCGAATTGAATTAAAACCGACCCGGTTTTTAGTTGAAACGATATGGATCCGACCAGATTTTTCAACCGGACAGAACGAACACGAATCGATTTTCAACTGAACCGAATAGACCCGAACTGATTTCATCCGAACCGGATGCAACTCGAAATAAAGAAAAGATATTAAAAGAAATAATGAAAGATTTGATGTGAATTGTCGCACAATTCACCAAAAAGTCAAATATATTGACTTTATAAAGCCATATATGGGTTTAAAAAACTGATTTAGCTTGAAAACTTGTCTGAAACATATCGACCCTATTGAACCGATCTTGACCCGACCCGACCCAAAATTAACCGACCCGAAAATATTCAACCTAAAATCAACCGAACCGATGTGACCCGATCTGGACTGATATTCGAACCGAATCACTATAGACCCGAATTAAAACCGAACCAGACCAAATATGACCTGAACTGAACCGAAATTGAATGTAGTCAAAATTGAACTTGACTCAAACTAAAATAACCTAAACCGAATCCGATCTGAATGACCGATTTACCACCTCTACCAATATTGGGTTGGTGAATTTATCAAGGGTTTGTTATGTGTTGGTGGGTATTCAGTTAAATCATCTTGTTCTTTTCCTACTAATTTACCTTTTATGAAAAAACAATGGCCTTTCTTTTTCCGGGACAGGTTTTCTTTAAGAGAAAAACCTCTTTAAAAATTACAAATCTGGTCTTTTTCACTTTGGTCAGCTTGTGAAAAATCAATGATCTGCCATGCTTTATGCCACATTCATAGGAATTTCACACTAAACGTCAGCCTTCTAAGTCTTGTTTTTCTTCAAATGTTTGGTGAACTGTAGACTTTATTCAAGAATGGTGGTATTTGAACGGCTAAACAGATAAACAAATACTCTTTATGGGTCAAACTTTTTCAACTTTTGATTTTTTATATTTTAAAATTTATCATTGATAAAAATATAAAAAAATATTTTTTAATAACCTTGAATCAAGTAGTTTTGAATATTTTTTTTATAAATTTTAATTAATTAAAATATTTAAATAAATTGTAGTCAAAATTAAAAAAATTGACAAAAAAATGTCAACATGTGACAGTTTTAGTGAGACGTAGATAATATAAATGAAAATATTTTGATATAACGACAATATAGATTACAAATTGATTAACGTTAGTCTCGAACAAAAATCATTTGTCTCTAAGTATGCCTTTTTCTATGTCTCACGCTAAAGTGCTACAAAATTAAATTCTAAACCCTAACCCTAAATTCCTAATCATCAATCTTAAACCCTTCACCCTAAAAAATAGAGGTGGCAAATGAGTCATTTGGATCGAGTTCGGTTCGTGTCACTTCGGTTCGCGTCAGGTTCAGTTTTCACCACATTCGATTTCGGTTCATTCGAGTCGGATCTGGTTTGGTCTGGTTAGTGATTTGGGTCGGGTATCAGTCCAGATCAGGTCACGATCGGTTCAATAGGAAATCAATATGTTTTAGTCGGGTTTTCAGGCCGAATCAGTTTTTTAAACCTATATATGGCTTTATAAAGTTAATATATTTGACTTTTTACTGAGTTGTGTGACGATTCACATCAAATCTTTCATTATTTCTTTTAGTATCTTTTCTTATTCCGGGTTACCTTCGGTTTGGGTTACTTTCGGTTCGGTTGAAAAATCGGGTCGGTTAAAATTCAATTCGGTTTATTTCGAGTTTCGGATCATCATGTTCGGATCGATGTCGGGTCTCGGATCAAGTAAAATCGGTTCGAGTCTCGGGTCGATTTGCCACCTCTACTAAAATTACACTCCACATCTAATTCCCCAAACTCTAACCATAGATTCTAACTTTAAACCCTGAACCCACTTTTTTTTAAAAGTGGGCACAAAAAAATTGATGATTTCCCTCCGTTAGTCTTTGAGATCTTATTTACGATTAGAAATAAAAGTTTAAATGTTATAATTAAAGATTTAATTATTAAGATTTAGGCCTGAAATAGATATATTGTCGGAGGAATTGATGAAAATTTTTAGTGAAATTACTTAAATTAAAATATTAAATTTTTAATTGTATAACAAAAAGTACACAAGCTTGTATATTACAAAAAAAAATTACAATTAAATTATATCATTACAAGAATTGAACTAAATAATATAATTTCATCAATAATAAAAGTTAAAAAATATAATCAATTATTATAAACACTTAACAGTATAATTAACTAAATAAATAAAATAACTCAAACTAGAACTATAAAATTCACACATGATTTTTAATTTGTAATATATAAATTAAAATATCCATTCTTATACAAATTAAAGAGAAAACAATTAGTTATTCAAAAGCAAAATATATAATATTCCAAGTTGGACTTCTCATGATTTAAATTTGGGGCACCTCCAATATGAGTTTGGATGGAACTTGACCCACTCTCACTCTCCTTTGCTCTTCCAACTTGCTTTTTGAGTGCTCGTGGATGGATCATTATAGTCACAATCATTTCTTTATAATAATATAAAAATAAAACATTGTGTGCTCTTATTTATATTCCAGATTTTAAATAAAAAATACAACCTAAATGATTATTACATGTCAGAGTTTAAAAAATACAATATTTTAAAGAAAAAATGAAGCGAAAAAAATTATTTTCATGACTGAGATTATGAAATATATTTTATGGTATAATAGGGATAAGTAATTTGAGAAGTAAAATTGGTAATTAAAGAATTAAGTTTCTTTAATTAGTGATGAGGTTTAATTTCGGTAAATTAATATTATGTATTCCTAGACACGAGTAAGTAATGGAAATGAAATTTTTAATTTTAATTTAAACAAAATTATTAACCTCTCAATTTTTTTTGGTTGCCCTCCTAATTTTCAGAACTTTGCCTTGACTAATTCGGATCTATTCACACGGCACATCTGATTTTGTTAGATAAATCTCTCAACGGGAATTTTCTGCATAAATAATGCCTTGAACTCGAAACCTGCTAAAGGAATACAAAGCTGCTTAAGCTCTCCCCTTTTTAAATACCACGTATTTAATAGTTTAAATACATTTTGTAAGCAGTTTTTCACATACACAGGAAAAGAATTGAGTAAAAGAAAAAGGAAGAAGCAATGTGAATGATTAGCATTGATTGAGGAAGTTGAGTAATAAGAAATCAACCGACATGTTTTTTTAATATTGGGGGATATAATAATAGTGCCCATAGAGCAACGCTTTTTGTTGCTTAGGAAACTTATGATACCACACCACACTGATTCTTCAAACTAAGTTCACCCAACATAAGTATTTTAAAAATCACTTTTTTTCTTATTACTCAACTTGGGCTCAGACCAGTGACATTGGATGTTCTTCGGATGTTGACGGGTCCTGGACAGCAGTTTTGTTGCTTCTGCAGGATTTATTGACATGGTAATGGAGTGCTCGGGCAGAGAGGGGACTTAGCGATGCACTAATCATTTGCTTATGGTAAAAAAACCTGAAGATTAACAGCCCTGATTGCAATACACTTTAATACAAACAATTCTCTAATGAAAAAACCAACAATTCTCGGTTCCAACAAGTCATATTTCTCTTCGCTAATGAAAAACACTCAAAAGGGAAAACGTGAGAACACAAGTACAGAATTGAAAGAATGTTCGTTTTTTAGTTGTCTAGTCTAAACACTCGAGATTTACATCATACAATTTTGCTCATCTCAACAAAGACAGCAACAATCACTATATAATATAGTAAAACAAGACAGCAAACGGACAGGTCAAAAATGTTTCCAATTGGCACTTCATATCCTGTATGGTCGGTTTCCAGAGTCGGTATGGTCCAATTTGGCCTGCTTTAACTGTGCTTTCTTGGTGGCAATTTGTTGGAAAAGATTTGGACCACCAAACTCGGGCTTATTTTGCCTTATTTTCTTCCTCTTACCGCGGTCATATTCTTCATCCCTGTAAAATTTTATACCAAGCATTATTTTCTTATTTTACAGACTAACTTGACTTTTTTTACTTCATTGCTTTTTAAATTCCAATTAAGAAGAAGAAATGGGATTGGAGGAATTTCATCTACAACACTTTATTATGCCTAGATCCATATGATGAATATACGAGGATCTCCAGCCCCAGGGGTCATCTATCTCATTCATATAAATCTTTTTCTCTATTTTCGCTCTTTAGTAGGTTTCGCCCCTGAGAGACTAAATTCTATAAACCAGTCAAAGCAATGTGGCTCTATGAGGAATAAATACATCCTATCTGTTCACTCACCATTCATCCAGAACGTATCCAGTTCTGAGAACACTCATACCATTTGGTTCTACAGTCAGCATGGGTGAGTCAAAGCCTGTATCATCCCATTTTGGAGCTGCACCAGCAAAACAGGCCAAAGAAATACATAGATATCAAAGAAATTTCAGCAGTCGAAATACAAAAATGTTAGAAATGTAAATCATAACCCTGATGTGAAAGAGGAGCTGAAATAGATATTTAAAATAAATACGCACCAACAGTCTCCCCCAGACCTTGGGTAAGCACATGTCTACGCTGAGATGCATTGTTATGCTGGATTGCTTCCGAGACTGAGCCGGAACTTCTGCCTATATGTTGATCACTAGAAAGAACAGTACCATTCTCATAAATCCTCTCTTTAAATGCTCCATCTACAGTATTCATTAAGGAAATGGCATTATTGTCACCATTTTTCAGAATACCGTCACCCACTGCCTTTTTTCTCCCATAAATCGAACCTAATGCTATTGTGCTGGATTTCTCAGATGTAGATGGCCCTAGATCTGAAGAATAACAATACCTATCCAATGAAGTTCCTTTATAAAGAACATGCCCGTTCAATGTGCTTTCCTTGTTCCTTTTACGTTTCTTCTTGTTCTGCATGAGTAGTTAAGCCATGAAAAAAAATTTGATTTGAAGCCAACAGGCATGTTTTTAAGCTGACGCTTCCGACGCTTCTTCGATTTTCTACAGGGTGCAAAGTGAGGAGCTTCAGTCTCCAAAGATCCATGTGGCATACTAGAAGGTGATTTGGCGATTATCTTTTGGCAGCTATCATCACCATTCTCACTCAATAACTCACTGCTACCGTGGTAGGAAGCATCTCTGAACTAGAAAAGGAATGAGAAAGAAATCATAATTCAATATACACACATACTAAATATCATTACTAGTGTTAGATATGGAATACGATGCATATACAATCACCCACCTTATTACTGTCACAATGTGGCCTTTTTGGAAACCTAATGGCATGAACATCCTTAGATGTCTCATCAGTAGTAGATGGAGCTTCACCATGAGCTTTCTTCGCTGCTTTATGGATTGAATCTACTGACGCAATGATATTCGAAACCTCAATGTTTGAAGAAAGATTAATCTGGAGGCATATGGGATTTAAAATTAGAAACAGGAGTAAATACTACCCAAGTAGGAAGACAAAAGCCAGTGTAGGCCGTAGGGAATGAAACAGGCATGTACCTCCTGTGAGGTCTCTTTAGATGCAATCTTAATAGAGCCCAACTTCTGAACAGGTGATATCATCTCCGACTCCAAATTCCCTATTGCAGATTCCACCATCAATGAAGTCACCATCTTCGGCACCAGTGGTAACGGTTGAATTTTCAATGTTAAAACCCACAACATTGCCAACCACAGAACCAGCAGATGGTTGCAAGTTTTCACCATGAATTGCGTTTGATGCAGATGCTTGTGATGAGACCTTCAAAGATGACACTTTGGAAGAGGGTAAAATGCACTCCTTTTTAGAGACCAACACTTCTTCCATTGGTTGCACAGTGTTATGCTGAGATGCCACTTCCTTCTTGATTGTCTCCTTCGATAAGCCACCGTTAATGGTATCATTCTGAGGCAAAGCAGCAGAATTGCCAACAGCAGATAATTTATTCTGAATTGGACCAGTTGGCACATGCTCCTTGGGATTTTGATTTAAAATGGACTTCCCATTAACATTTGCTTTTAAGTTATCTCTCTGAAGATGAATATCAACAGGATTTCTAGGAGCCGTATTTCTTCTGTCACGAACATGAAACAGCATGTAAGCCTTCTGCTCCAAAACAGTCCTTTCACTGACTTGGAGAACCTGTAGCGTGGAAACATGTTGGAAGGCTCATGTCCAAGATCGTAATAAAGCATCTAGTAAGGAACTTCTATAAAATAGAATACGACACAAAAACATCTTCACATTCCCCACCCTTGATTTCTCTTCATTCCTTTATATGTGATGGAATAAATATATCAAAAAGCCCATGTTTGCCTAAATTAAAGTAGTCCTCAAGTTCCAATAATGAACATCTATAGCGGCTTGAAAACAGCATAAAAAGCCACAAGTTTCAGCATCTTGATCCTTTCCCCAGTGATAACTCTATCAAATAGAATTATTTAGTGGAAATTGAAAAGGTGAAGGCTGTCCTTCCAAATAAGTAGTAAAAATGTCCTGTCACTAAAAACCCCAACAAGAATTCAAATAGATAGGGAAAATCTAAAGGAAAAAGTCAACCCATGTACCCTGTTGTCAAGGGAGTACCACATGCCACTCGTTGTGCGAACAAAACAGTAGTAGTGGCCAGAATGAGTGCTCCATCCACGATGAACCAGAACGCCATAAAGAGTGTACTTCAAATGTCCTTCCTGCCAAGCCAACAATCTTAACTTTTCAATTTATAACATAAAACATGCTGCCAAAGTTATTCACAAGATCCTGTACATAGTAAAAAAAAGAAAGTGAGAGAGAGAGAGAGAGAGAGAGAAGTAAATGAACAATAAACGTCTTCCTAACCCCATAAAAGTCGTGAGAGATACTTCTATGACATTGCATAATTTTTCTGACACTATATTTTGTAATACTGAGAGAATGGCATAATAACAAACTCGACTCAGAAACGTAAACAAAAAAAAAAATGAGTTTACTCACATTGGAACCACTAACAAAAGGCTTCATGTCTATGGTCGAAACAAATTCAACTTTCCGGTCAATCTTTTGCCCCAATTATGTGCTTGAAATCTCTTTAAATGAATTGTAAGTACACGAGGTGAATTGTAAACTGTTAGCTGTTTCGTAGCCTTAACTTTCTGCTTGCAGCGTTGGCATTGATATTGCCTCTCCCCTCCATCTAACAGCTCTGTAGCAGTGAAGTTTTTAAGTGCTTTGAACAAGGAATACGCCTTAACTATTTCCAGACTTAAATCAAGGAAGGGATCAAATGTATCGGAGCAGTATGAACACTGCAAGCACTTCACCTGAAGTTGTAACAAGAAACCATTGAATAATGTGCAGGATCACCATTTTATAAGAAGTTTAAACATTATGGACATATATAGTAAAAAGCACATGAATTTTCATTGGTTAACTGCAACACATTTCAGAAACTGTCAAAATCTAGCAAAACTGTTTGGAATCATACCATATTCCAGCAAGAAAAACTATATACCTGACTACGAAGGTGACCACCAAAGATCTTGTGCACCAAACTCCTCTCACAAGCCTTGGGAGATTCACTTGGTACTCCTGAAGGTAGGCAACACTTGTGCATGGATTCCAGCAGGTTTACCATGTACTCATGTGCATCCTCCTGTCGAGAATTTCGGAAGTTTCTAGATATGCCTAAGCATGAAGTCAAGAATCACAAACCCGGGAAACCAAAAAGGCATAGTATCGTAATCAAGAGAACATCATTAATTAGTCATCAATATTAATATTAATTCAGGTTAAATTTGAGTTGGTGACACAACAAATAATTCCAAAAAATAAATTTCAGATATATAAAGCTAACAGCATTCCTTTGACTAATAATATCAGTTAGCTTATTATATTAATAAGGAAATATGTAATCAGCTTCAACCAAATATCAAGTTATTACAAAAAGGATACATCGTAGGTTTGAGACGAGATCATTTGGTGCCAATATTCTCCCAGATGATTGTAGAGCGCGGTTAACATGTTTCTGAATAGCACATAAGGCACAAAACCCAGCAATATGGCCTTCACAAACCAATTGAAATAGTCCATCAGAGATGAAATATAATAAAATAACATGCAAGGCCAGGGTTGTACTTGGAGCAAAACCTAATAGGCATGCATAATGATGCACATAAATATAATTGAATAAAACATCCATAACGTAGTACCAGAGAGAAGAGAGGACAGTTTCACTCACAAGAATTTTGGTGCTTGCCACTTTGTAGGTAAGCTGCTAAAGGCTCCGTGTATGTCAGGCATTGCAATACTGAATTAAGAAAACAAGTATTTCCAAGATTCTCCAAACCATCACCCTGCAAAAGTGCAAATTATTCAAGCCAAGATAGTGTCTGAGTTAACTGCAACATCCACATATTTTAGAATCATACAAATAATCACATAAACGAAAATTGTATAAAACCAAGCCCAATGAAGTGTCGTAGTTTAACCATTCATGGTAACATCCAACACAAAATTAGAAACTCAAAAGACGTCAAGAAAAAGGACCGAATTTCGGATTAAGACATAAACAATAAGCAAATACAAAACGGTAATTACCTAAAAGTTAAACAAAACACAAAATTTGAGACAAAAGTTATAAATAGGGGAATAAACTCATAAAAAAAGTAGCAATAAAAATTAAAGGAAATGCTTACAATTTTGCGGAAAGTAGTCCTCAGACTGAGAACTGGATCCAACCCACTCTCCAGCATATCAAACGAATCAATCTTCCACCCTGTAACACCATCTTGACCCGACCGCATTCCATTTACCTGCTTCGCATCCGACCCAGGGTTTAACGTCTCGATCTTAAAATCCCCATCCCCAGAACCTGTAAATCCATTAAGGGGCTTCCTTGCCGGATGGAATAGAATCCTTCTCTTAGACAGGTCAAAACTAGTTGAACCTGAAGCCGATGACGCGTTTCCAAGATCCGAACACTCCTCAGTCGCAGCTTCGATTCTCAATTCGGAGGAACTAATCACCGCCGCTTCCATATTACAAAAAGAAAAATCGAGCCGATCTATAATTCAGTGCGCGTTCTAATCTGTAGAGAGGTTCTTCGATTAAAAAATATGTAAAGCGGAGAGCTTTTTTCGGCGGCTGTGAAAGAGGAGTAGAAAATGGGGAAGAAGCTCACCATTAAACCCTACTACAGAAAATTTTATAATTATATACTACTAATTCTATTTTGGTGTACGTTGATTTGATTAGCGTGCGGTGTGGTGCATCTGATTATTCCGTAATCTCAAATTTAAGTAAGGACTAGAATATTGCCAATGGGAAAGCGCCACGACATGGGAAAGGTATGCCTCATAGAATTTTCCAAATTTTGCCATGATGTGGGAAAAATATATCGTGCGATGAAACAATTTTCTAGGTTATTATATATCGAGTTGATGACATTAAAAAATGGTGTGTAATTTTTTTTGTTGAGTCCTATTTGATGTAATAAGTTAGATTCATAATATAATTTTAATAGTATGAGAGTTACGGAGCAAGAATTGTGAACTCTTAATCTTATAAAAACCCGTTACACGGGCCTCAATAAAAAAAATTATTCCAAATTGATTATCCGATATTTCATTTATGAAAAATTATAATCTCCAAAAGAAATAATATTAGTATTTGTTACGGAACTTGACTCGTTATACTATATTAAATAAAATATTAATATTTTTAATAATAATATTTGTTAAGAAAAATGTCTATATTACTTGACTATTAAAAGTTTAAACAAAAATATTTACAAATTTATGAACAAATACATGTAATCACATTTAGATCATTCAAAAAAATATTTGTAATTTATTTCTAGAATAACACAAAAATTTGATTTTTTTGTGAATAATCTTATTGTTCTAATAGTCATGACACGATCTTCTAATAATCAAAAAATAAATAAACAATCTGAAATTTTTACTCGACACTTGCACACATATAATGTTACATATAAATACTTTAATAAGGTCCTGATTTTTTGATTTTTTTAGTTTAGTGACATTAAGAAGAGAAGAAAAAAATATAAAAAATGTCAATAACATTACATAACAGTTTAATAACATTATTTAATATGATTTATATTTAAAATTTTGATATTTTTTATTAGCATTGTCTTTAAAATTTGAATCTCAACTTATTTCGTTAAGGGTAAAATACCGTTGTTTTAAACATTTATTAGTAGTTATTAACATTTAATTTAATGGATTGATATAACGGAATAATGGGGAATTTTTTAATTTAAAGTTTAAACACTCTTTTTTTTAAAAATAAAATAGAATAATTGTTGATCCGACCGATCTGTGCAGTTTAGAAGAAATGGAATCGGTCAAAGCAGCGGAACTCGGTCAGCGAGAAGTTCTACTTGTGGACCGACCCACTAAATCCCCACGGGATTCGCACGTTTCATTACAAATGCACGGACAGTTAAGATTAGACTGAACTATACAAAAATGAGACGGTACATTCTTAATCAAGTCAATTAGTGAATCTCAATAAAAAAAAAAAGGACAGACATTTTTATCATAAAACTCGACATTGCTCGTTGAATTTATGAGCATCCTTAAAGATCTTGTCTCCTTTCAAGGATGGGTTTTCTTAGGTTTAAACTCGAATCCTTTTTGTCCAAGGAAATCTGTCACTTTGAGAATGGTATCATCGCCAAACAAATTAATAATAATAATAATTTCCTTTTAACTATCCACCTGCACCTTTTCTTTTTCCAGAAATATAGTTAGATAATAAAAATAATAATAATTTAAATTCCGAAAGGGAAAACGTAAAAACACAAGTTCTTAATTGGAAGAATGTTCGGTTTTTAGTAGTCCAGCCTAAACACTCGAATTACATCATACAATTTTGCTCATGTCAACAAAGATAGCAGCAATCAGTATATAATATAGTAAACCAAGACAGCAAACAGACAGGTCAAAAATGGTTCCAAATTGCACCTCATATCCTGTATGGTCGGTTTCCAGAGTCGGAATGGTCCAATTTGGCCTTCTTAAACTGTGTTTTCTTGGTGGCAATTTGTTGGAAAAGATTCGGACCACCAAACACGGGCTTATTTTGCCTTATCTTCTTCCTCTTACCGCGGTCATATTCTTCATCCCTGTAAAATTTTATACCAAGCATTATGCGAGACTAAATCCTTTAAACCAGTACAAGCAACGTGGATTTACGAGGAATATAAGAAAGAATACACCCTATCTGTTCACTCACCATTCATTCAGAACGTGTCCAATTCGAAGACCATTCATATCATTCGGTTCTACAGTTTGCATGGCCGAGTCAAAGCCTATATCATCCCATTTTGGAACTGAACAGGACAAAGAATTACATAGAAATAAAAGAAATTTTAGCAGTTGAAATACACAAAAATGTAAAAAATGTAAATCATAACCGTGATGCAAAAGACGAGATAAAATAGATATTTAAAATAAATACGCACCAACAGTCTCCCCCAGACCTTGGGTAAGCACATGTCTATGCTGAGATGCATTGTTATGCTGGATTGCTTCTGAGACTGAGACAGAACTTCTGCCTATATGTTGATCAGTAGAAAGAACGGTACCATTCTCATAAATCCTCTCTTTAAATGTTCCATCTACAGTATTCATTAAGGAAATGGCATTATTGTTACCATTTTTCAGAATACCGTCGCCCACTGCCTTTTTCCTCCCATGAACCGAATCTAATGTTATTGTGCGGGATTTCTCGGATGTAGATGGCCCCAGATCTGAAGAATAACAATCCTTATCCAATGAAGTTCCTTTATAAAGAACATGCTCATTTAATGTGCTTTCCTTGTTCTTTTTACGTTTCTTCTTGTTGTGCCTGATTAGAGAAACCATGAAAATTTTTGATTTTAAGCCAAAAGGAATGTTTTTATGCTGACGCTTCAGATGCTTCTTCGATTTTCTACAGGGTGCAAATTGAGGAGCTTCAGTCTCCAATGATCCATTTGGCATGCTAGAAGGTGATTTGGTAATTATCTTTGGGCAATTATCATCAACTTTCTCACTCGAAACATCTTCGATCTAGAAATGGAATGAGAAAGAAATCATAATTCAATATACACATACTATATATCATTACTAGTGTTAGATACGGAATACAATGCATACAATCACTCACCATATTACTGTCACAATGTGGCCTTTTTAGAGACCTAATGGCATGAACATTCTTAGATGGCTCAGCAGTAGCAGATGGAGCTTCACCATGAGCTTTCTTCACTGCTTTATCGATCAAATCTTCTGACACAACAATATTTGAAACCTCAATGTTTGAAGCAAGATTAACCTGGAAGCATATGGAATTTAAAATTAGGAACAGGAGCAAACAGCAACACTATGTAAGTAGGAAGACAAAAACCAGTGCTGGGAATGAAACAGGTATGCACCTCCTGTGAGGTCTCTTTAGTTGCAATCTTATCAGAGCCCAACTTCTGAACAGGTGATATCATCACTCCGACTCCAAATTCCTTTTTGCAGTTTCCACCCTCAATGAAGTCACCATCTTCGGCACCAGTGGTGACAGTAGAATTTTCAATGTTAGAACTCACAACATTGCCAACCACAGAACCAACGGATGGTTGCAAGTTTTCACCATGAACTAGGTTTGATGCAGATGCTTGTATTGAGGCCTTCAATGATGGCACATTGGAAGAGGGTAAAATGCACTCCTTTTTAAGCACCAACCCTTCTTCAATTGGTTGCACGGTGTTTTGCTGAGATGGCACTTCCTTCTTGATTGTCTCCTTCAATAAGCCACCATTAATGGTATCCTTTTGAGGCACAGCAGCAGAAGTGCCTACAGCAGATAATTTATTCTGAATTGGACCAGTTTGCACATGCTCCTCGGGATTTTGATTAAAAATGGACTTCCCATTAACATTTGCTTTCAAGTTATCTCTCTGAAGATGAATATCAACAGGATTTCTTGGAGCAGTATTTCTTCTGTCACGGACATAAAACAACATGTAAGCCTTCTGCTCCAAAACAGTCCTCTCACTGACTTGGAGAACCTGTTGCATGGAAACGTGTTGGAAGGCTCATTTCCAAGATCCGTAATAAAGCACCTCGTAAGGAAACTTTAAATAATAGAATAAGAAACAAAAACAACTTCACATCCCCCGCCCCCACACTTGATTTCACTTCATTCCTTTAAATGTGATGGAATAAATATAACCAATAGCCCATGTTTGCCTAAATTAAAGTAGTCCTCAAGTTCCAATAATGAACATCTCTAGCGGCTTGAAAACAGCATAATAAGCCACAAGTTTCAGCATCTTGATCCTTTCCCCAGTGGTAACTCCATCAAAAAGAATTATTTAGTGGAAATTGAAAAGGTGAAGGCTGTCCTTCCAAATAAGTAGGGAACAAGTATTGTCACTAATAATCCCTACAAAAATTCAAATAGATAGAGAAAATCTAAAGAACAAAGTTGTTTCAGGTACCCTGTTGTCATCAAGAGAGTACCACATGCCACTCGATGTGCGAACAAAACAGTAATAGTGGCCAGAATGAGTGCTCCATCCACGATGAACCAGAACACCATAAAGAGTGTACTTCAAATGTCCTTCCTGCCAAGCCAACAAACTTCACTTTTCAATTTATCACATAAAACATGATGTCAAAGTTATTCACAAGATCCTGTACACATTCAAAGATTTTTTTGAAATAAAAAGAATGAAAGAAAGAGGGGAGAAGAAGAAGAAGAAGAAGAAGAAATAAATGAACAATAAACATCTTCCTAAGCTAATTGCCCATTAAAAACCATATGAGAGATATTTGTATGACATTTCATTATTTTTCTGATACTATATTTTGTGCTAATAAGTGAATGGCTTAATAACAAACTCACTTAAGAAAAGTAAACATCATAAAAAAAGAGTTTTACTCACATTGGAACCACTAACAAAAGGCTTCATGTCTATGGTCGGACTAAATTCAACTTTGCGGTCAATCTTTTGCCCCAAATTATGTGCTTGAAATCTCTTTAAATGGATTGTAAGTACATGAGGTGAATTGTAAACTGTTAGCTGTTTCGTAGCCTTAACTTTCTGCTTGCAGCGTTGGCATTGATATTGCCTCTCCCCTCCATCTAACAGCTCCGAAGCAGTGAAGTTTTTAAGTGCTTTGAGCAAGGAATCCGCCTTAACTATTTCCAGACTTAAATCAAGGAAGGGATCAAATGTATCGGAGCAGTAAGAACACTGCAAGCACTTCACCTGAAGTAGTAACAAGAAACCATTGAATAATGTACAGGATCACCATTTTATAAGAAGTTTAAACATCATGAACATATATAATAAAAAGCAAATGAATTTTCATTGGTTAACTGCAACACATTTCAGAAACTGTCAAAATCTAGCAAAACTGTTTGGAATCATACCATATTCCGGCAAAAAAAACTATATACCTGACTACGAAGGCGACCACCAAAGATCTTGTGCACCAAACTCCTCTCATAAGCCCTGGGAGATTCACTTGGTACTCCAGACGGTAAGCAACACTTGTGCATGGATTCCAGCAGGTTTACCATGTACTCATGTGCATCCTCCTGTCGAGAATTTCGGAAGTTTCTAGATATGCCTAAGCATGAAGTCAAGAATCACAAATCAGGGAAACCAAAAAAGCGTAGTGCCTTAATTAAGAGAACATCATTATTTAGTCATCAATATTAATATTAATTCAGGATAAATTTGAGTTGGTAACACAACATATAATTCCATCAAATAAATTTCAGAAATATAAAGCTAACATCATTTCATTGACTAATATCAGTTGGCTTACGATTAATAAGGAAATATGTAATTAGCTTCAACCGAATATCAAGCTATATTTCTAAAAGGATACATCGTAGGTTTGAGACCAGATCATTTGGCGCCAATATTCTCCCAGATGATTGTAGAGCGCGGCTAACATGTTTCTGAATAGCACATAAGGCACAAAACCCAGCAATATGGCCTTCAAAAACCAATTGAAGTAGTCCATCAGAGATGAAATATAATAAAATAACATGCAAGGCCAGGGTTGTACTAAGAGCAAAACCTAATAGATAAATTTATGCATGCATATCGATGCACATAATCGAATAAAACATCCATCAACCGTAGTAGAAGAGAGGACAGTTTCACTCACAAGAATTTTGATGCTTGCCACTTTGTAGGTAAGCTGCTAAAGGCTCCGTGTATGTCAGGCATTGCAATACTGAATTAAGAAAACAAGTATTTCCCAGATTCTCCAAACCAGCACCCTGCAAATTATTCAAGCCATGAAAGTGTCTGAGTTAACTGTAGCATCCACATATCTTAGAGCCATACAAATAATGACATAAGCGAAAATTGCATAAAAGCAAGCCAAATGAAGTGACGCAGTTTACCCATTCATGATAACATCCAAACCAAAATAAGAAACTCAAAAGACGTCAAGAAAAAGGATAAAATTTCGTATTAAGACATAAACATTAAGCAAATCCCAAGCGTCACTAACCTAAAAGCTAAACAAAACACGAAATTTTGAGACAAAAGTTGCAAATAGGGGAATAAACTCATCAGAAAAGTAGGCGATAAACATTAAGGGAAATGCTTACAATTTTACGAAAAGAAGTCCTCAGACTGAGAACTGGATCCAAGCCATTCTCCAGCATATCAGACGAATCAACCTTCCACCCTGTAGCACCGACTTGACCCGACCGCATTCCATTTACCCGCTTCGCATCCGACCCGGGGTTTAGCGTCTCGATCTTAAAATCCCCATCCCCACAGCCTGTAAACCCATTAAGGGGCTTCCTTGCCGGATGGAATACAATCCTTCTCATAGACACGTCAAAACTGGCGGAACCTGAAGCTGATGACACGTTTCCATGATCCGAACGCACCTCAGTCGCAGCTTCGATTCTCAATTCCGAGGAACTAATCACCGTCGCTTCCATATTTACAAAAAAAAAATTCGAGTCTATAATTCAGTGCGCGTTCTAATCTGTAGAGAGGTTCTTCGATTAAAAAATTAAATAAAGCGGTGAGCTTTTTTCGGCGGCTGCAAAAGAGGAAGAGAAAATGGGGAAGAAGCTCACCATTAAACCCTACTACAGACACCCCAAAATTTTATAATTATATACTAGTAATTATATTTTGGTGTACGTTGATTTGATATCGTAGGGTGTGATGCACTTGATTATTTCCATAATCTCAAATTTAAGTAAGAAGTAGCAAGTTACCAATGGGAAAGCGCCACGACATGGGAAAGGTTTGCCTCATAGGATTTTCCAAATTTTGCCATGTTGTGGGAGTTACGAAGCAGGAATTGAGTGTTCTTGACCTTAGGAAAAATTACAATTATCTCAATTTGATGTTTCATTTATGGGAAATTATAATTGTTACCGAGCTTAACTTAAAAAATTATATAACATTATTCTATATTAAATAAAATATTAACATTTTTATAATCGATGCAGGATTCGAATTTTAGACAAAAAAATTATATTAATTAACCGTTAGAATCATAAAACTTATTAATATTAATAGTTTATAAGTATAATGTCAAAAACTACTTTTTAATATTTAATTAAATAATTATTTATAAACCATCAGACAGACATAAATATTACTAAAAATAATCGCTCGTGGAACGAGACCAGCGAGAAGTGCCACTCGTGGACCGACTAACGCAATCCGCAATCCCACGGGATTCGCACATTCCATTACAACACCACGGACTTTTAAGATTGGACTGAACTATACAAAACTGAGATGTTTCACGGACGGTGTTGTCGAAGGCCTCGGCCCATATCCAAATTCACGCTCGTCGAAGAACCTAGTATATATTGATATAACATAAGGCGTAGTCAGAGTAAGTTAGGGCTTTTGGATTCTTTTTTATTAAATGCGAAATTGCATTTTCAGCTCCTTCCAGAAAATACATTAATATCAATTCAAAAAAATTATATTTTTTTCAATCTAGGTCCCTTTACTTCACTTTTTTTACTCTTCTAGAAATTTAAAATCAAGTTAACACCTTTTAAGATAAAAATTATATTAATCCAAAATTTTAAAATTTTATCTTGAATTCAAACACAAAAATTCAGTTAAATATAATATATATTTGATACAATAAGATTATTTTTAATTCTTTTTTCATTAAAAAATAACTACTACTATATGTCTCATTAAAAATTTTCCTAAACTTAAATTGAGGAAAAAAGTACATAGAGTAGTTATAAAATATTCGTACACAAGGATAAACCTTGACAAAAAAACAAACACAACTATAGTATAATCAAATCACACATTAGACTAAACCGAAAAGGTAAACATAATATCTATATGATGATCCAAATAATGCCGACAAACCAAATCTACGAACGTTGCACGCCGGGCCATACTATCCGCCAATGTATTTTGCTCACAGAAAATATGCTCCAACTTCACTTTTCACTCATGAGACAAGGATTTTTAACTCAATAAACAATATTAAGATTTTTATTGTGTATTTAATTATTTTTTAGTTTAATTTTGTATTAAATAAACTCGCGTACACTCGTAAATCTATCATTTAAAAAAGGGTGCCAATTTTTATACGAAAAAGAAAATAAAAGCATCAACAAAATAAAATATTTTTTATTTAAGTTTAACAATCTACGACCGTACAAACAAGTCAAACTAACAATAGATTGTACCTTGTGAATTTATGATGCAAAATTCCAGAATCTATTTGGAAGAACGCGGTAAAGTTAACTGAAAAAGGAAAATTAAATTTTAAGGAAAGTTTTCAGAGTAGAAAACTGGCACAAACATCTGGAGTTTTGTATTTTTCCACGAGAACAACCAAAATTATAACTGCGAAACCAGAAATATCATGAACCAGACAGTGAAACCAGAAATATCATGAACCAGACAGTGAAACTAGTGAACAAGTTACAATAGACAAAACTAAAATATTTATATCCAAGTGTCTTTGAGTTTAAGATAACGGCCTCCATTGCAATCAAAGATGGACTTAAAGGAGGTTGAAGGGAAAGGTAGCTTTCGTTAAAAAATTAAAATTTTTATATGATTTATAAATTATTTAGATATTTCTTATTAAAATTTTACTTTTGTCCCCTAAACTTTTGTAAGTTCGTATCTCCTAAAATTTTATAGTTTCGTCCCTCTAACATAAAATTCAGCGTCAGAGCATGACTGTAACAATGATTATGCAATATTGATTCTCTTTTGAAAGAAGCTTAATAAATCTTCCTAAGCAATTATTTTCATTGTTTGTTATGCTGTCATTTCCACCATAATTCAGCATGAGAAACAAAACCCAGAAGAAAACAAGAAAATCATTAGCCATTGTTTGAAGGTTGCTTCATATGGAATTATGGAGTAAGATGTGTGTTGGAAATTAAATATTCATCAACAAATAAAATTACCTTTTTTATCATTCAAAATATGTTTTAGTTTATTTCGATTAGATTTAATTTGTTGGGTCGACACGTTTTAAAAACTCGAAGCATGTTATCTCTAAATATACATTTTAATAAATTTAAACACAAAATATATTTAAATTTAAACATAAATACTAAAACACGTGAGGATAACAAAATCTTGAGCGATTTATGGATATCTAAAATTGAAAATAATTTCGTTCAAATCATAATTTTATAGACTCGATTCGATTGGAAAAATTCAATCGAATCATGACTAACTATCTACATATGCAGTAACCAACAGGTAAGTTCGTTGTATCCATCTGTATTTTATACCATGTTTTGGTTATTGTGGAGTGGGGACTATGGAGTTGTTTAACAACGACAATAAATGAGGTAAATAGGGTTGGGGTAGCCTTAAAGAATAAGGGATTCAACTAATACATAAAAACATCGAAGCCCCACAAACAAAGAAAGAGTTAAATTTGAGATTCACTAATTAAGCTAATTATCATAAACGTTTAAACTCCAATAATTATTTTGAGAATAATATTGTAATACTACTTCATAAAAGAAAAGTTTGGATTTAATATTTTTAATCTTTAAAAATAAAGGGGATTGAACTCAACAATCTTAACCCCGCATTAAGGTTGAGTAAAACACAACTCGACTTCATTCGAATCGTAATTTCAAAAATTCAATTCAATTAGAAAAAAAAAACAAATAAAATAAGACTCGAATATTTTGATAATTAGTGGAGCAGTTTTCAAGTTCGAGTCGAGTCTCTCTACTTTGTCATATATTTGTATATCACATTATAAACCATAACTAGAGATGGACCTAGAGGGGGCTGGAGGGGCGGTCGTCTCCCCTAAAAATTTAAAATTCCTATATGATTTAGAAATTTACTACGTATTTCATATTGAAAAACTATTTTCGCCCCCCAATTTTATAAGTTCGCCTCCCCTATAATTTTATAGGTTCGCCCCTCCTAACATAAAGTTTTGCATCCGTCATTGACCATAACATTATAAATATTTACAATTAAACAGGAAACAAAAAAGTAAACTCAAAAAAATTTAAATAAATTTTAAGCTATAAAATATTACTCGTCAGCTCGACTAATTTAAAAAAATGTACTCGACTCGAGCGAATACTACACATAGTTTGATCAACACAAACACTAATAAATTGGGAGGCATACAACTTTCAAGAGAGAGTGCCTTGGAAGCATGGATTCAAAACAAAGAAGTTTGATTCCTAGTAATTGCAGCAAACTCCCTATTTGTCATGATGTGCCGTCCATGAACCGCAAACAAAGCCATCTCAATTCTCAAACACAGAAACAGAGTGTGCTTTGCTCAAGAACAAGCATTAAAGTTTTCTTACAATAAACAAATGTAAAAGAAGAAGATAATTAGTATTGAATTTTAATACTTATCCCAAGAGCACACCAAGCTTAACTTTTTATCGACTTGATATGATGCAAATGTTAAACGACAAGATCCCTTAATGAATTTTAGGGTTTGGATGGTTGAATCATGATCAAAAGTCTCAATTTACGTATCAAATGGATGGTTAGTTCATATCCCAATATGAGGTTGAAAGTAAAATTAATTAATTAATATGGATAAACTATATTGTAGTCATTGAATTTTGAGGGTATTTTTACTTTGGTCATTGAAATAAAATAAAAAACTTTTATTATCGTCATTAAACTTTTAGTTCGCTTTCAATACGATCATGTGTATTAAAATATGCTGACATGGCAGTTAAGTTCTTTTTCCCCAAAAAATCTTATTTTCTCAAATTTACAATTATCACAAAGTCCTAAATTTTAATGGACGAAAACATTGTCTATCAATTCCAACGGTGGGATGATTGGCCAAAATGTTAATGTTGTTTGTTTTCAAGCTAATATAATGATTAACAATGATAGATCAAAAATTATAATAATTAGTTCTAATTCACCTTTATTAATCGACAGATTAACATGTTAAACTTCTAGAAAAATGATTTTTTCTTACTGTCACGACCATTTTAAAATCTGAGTGCAGAAAAATAGTCCGACGATTGATTCTCTTAAAAATCGAATTTTTATTCATTTTAATTTTATTAAATCTAAAAAATTTGAGTTTTCCATATTAAATCTTTTATTTAATTTTAAAAACTAATTTGGAGCCGCCACTGATCACATCGTTCATCAAAATTTTGGCCTTGTAGTAATTGTAAATATGGAAAATTAAGGGTTTTTTGAAAAGAAAACTTTACCATGTCATGTAAATATTTTTTAACGAGGTTAATGATAATGACTTTAATAAAAGTAAATTAAAAGTTTAATGACTACAATAAATTTTTCGTGCGACTAAAGTGAGAGTACCTTAAAAATTTAATGATTATCATTGTAGTTTACCCAAAGTAAATAAATAAACCAATGGTGGGTTGGGTGAGTGATGGTAATGGGAAAAGAGAGAATTTAAGGAAAATAAAGTTACAACAAAGAAGAGTTAAGACACCCCCACAAGACACGGTCTCTTTTGGCTAAAGAGCTGTTGAATAAATCTGACTTCGTTGACCAAAAAGACTCTTAACAAAACCCCAAGACCGAATTAACTAATTGAAGATCGTTATCTTGATGTGTCCAGTTTTCCACCCTATGATTCATGGAAATTCCTTATGACATTGATAGGTTGAGAAATCAACGGTGGAAACATGGGGAGGAAGCAAAAGCTAAAAACTGGACCCCGTTAGGGTCTGCTTGATATGCATAAAGTTCAACCAGAAGACTCGAAAAAACAACTAAAGAAGAGAGAGAAAACATGTAGAGATCAATATCAGAGAGGGAACAGAAAGATAAAAAAACAAAAGTCAGTTTGTTTGAAATTTCGACGCTCCAATTCTTCAATTCGACTTCACCAAATTCCACGAAATTCATAACCCAGCTTTAAAATCCTTGTCTTTCCAATACCCAGATCTCAGTTTTCTTAAATTTGATCAAATCTGCCTCATTTAATTCATTTCCCCTGTTTCTTATTCAACCAGAGCATCTCCTCTTATAGCTTAAAAGCTGAGTTTTCCATTCACCTTTCTTCTCCAAAACATACCTTGTTTTTTCCTTCCCCTTGTAGCTTAAACCCGCTCAATTCTGAGATTAAAAATCCAAAATTCCCCTTTTTTATCCAGGATTCTTCAATTTCTGACAAAGAATCAGTCATGGGAATCCAAAAAGACATAGTCAAATTCAACGTAGGAGGCAGAATCTTTCAAACGACGGCTACAACGCTCGCAAACGCAGGCAGGGATTCCTTTTTCGGTGCATTATTTGACGACAATTGGGACTTGCGACAACATCAACCGAACAGCAGCCAAGAATTCTTTATCGATCGAAACCCCGACTGTTTCGCTGTCCTCCTCGATCTACTCCGGACAGGCGATCTCTACATTCCTTCCAATGTCCCCGAAAGGCTTCTTTACAGAGAAGCCATGTTTTACGGCTTAATTGACCATGTCCGTTCGGCTAAATGGGCTCCATTCGATGGTAACAGGTTAAAGCTATCCAGGTCAGTGACAGGTCGAGCCCCAGGGGATGGAACCGCCATCCGAGCCGGTCCGGACGGCGGCTGCTGCGTAGCTCATGGTAGCATGGTTCATGTTTTTGACTGGATGTTGGAAGAACACCCGCCAATCAATCTCGATTACCAGAGAGTCAACGACATAGGTTGGGTCAACTCTGAGAATGTCTTGATAAGTGCTTGCGAAAGGCTAGGGAAAGGAGATGGCGGGATGGGGTTGTTCAGTTCATCAACTGGAGATTTGAGACACAAGTTTAACGTTGTTCACGACAATCAAATCAAGAGTTACACTGCCGGGGCTTTGAGTTTCAGTCCAGATTATAAGATTTTTGCAAGCTGTAAAGGAAGAAGCAATGAATATGGGATTGGAGTTTGGGACCAAGTTTCTGGTAAACAAATCGATTTCTTTTACGAGAGTCCCGGCTGGTCTCTCGGCGATGCTGATAAACTGCAATGGTTGAATGGTAGTAACTGTTTATTAGTTGCCACATTGTTTCCCAGAAAAGATAACTGTTACATCAGTTTACTTGATTTTAGGGAGAAGAGAATGGTTTGGTCTTGGTCCGATATCGGTGCTCTGTTAACCGTAGACGAGAAGAGAGTTCGAGATGCTATTGCAATGGAGGAATGTAATTCTATTTGTGTAGTAAATGAGTATGATGATTTGGGGTTCATAGACTTAAGGATCAATGGTGGGAGTGTGAGATGGAGTTCCAGAAGTAGATTGCTGAAGGGGAACATGCCGGACGAGCCTTGCTATCCCAAACTGGCATTGCACAACGGGCAGTTGTTTTCGTCGATGAACGATTGCATTTCGGTTTTCTGTGGTCCTGAATGGGTGCTAACATCTAGGCTTCGGAGAAGTTATGGTGGTTCTATCTGTGATTTCTCGATCGGGGGCAATCGTCTCTTCGCACTTCATAGCGAGGAAAATGTGTTTGATGCATGGGAAACTCCATCTCCACCGATTATATGATTCAACTCCTGGTTTGATCAAATGTAGCAGTATTTTTCTTTTTCTGTTCTCTTTTAGTAACATAGAGGATGAACTTACAATTAAAACCTAAACCATAGATCAGGCAAAGAAGAATTACAGCCTTAAAAGGGTGATATTCATGGTCTTGTGTTGTACAGAGTTTGCTAAACCACCAGTTGCAGAAGAATACATAAAAAAGCTAGAGTTCGGATTGTAAATTGTTTCGTTCGATCATCATCGATGAATGAAACCGATTCATTAAAGTTTGCTCAACCATACATTAAAGTTATCACTTCCATTCCAGAGTTGCACATGTAATAATCTTCAGCAATAAGAGTTTAATTATGTATATTGTTGTTATCTTTCCTCTTTTTCATTTTAGAACAGACCGCTTTATCTTTTCACCTTTTGACCTAGCCTTCATCAAAACTCCATTGCAATTGTTTTCTGGTCTAACGTTGGTGTTTTTGTCTGAAAAAAATGGTCATTACATGTGAACAGTTGCAACTGCTTTCCCTTTACTGTCTTATTCTGATCTGGAATATAACATATGACAGAATCGTGAAGTGATTCTTTGCATAAAGTTGAGCAAGTGGGCAACAACTTTAGTTGCAGATGAGTTTTGGATTCGATACCAATCTAAAAAAATCCAACTTTGAATCTCAAAACCACAAAATGAAACATCCCACCACAACAAACTCGGCCTGCCGCTTGCCTTTACAAGGCTCTTTCACCATTGATAAACTGGGAATATATTCGAATTCGAATAGCCCCAAAGAGGGGAATATCTCTTCTTTCTCTATCTCAAATGAATAAGCATGTGGTAACTGAGATTAGGTTTGGAATTAGTTGGCAAACTTAAAGCTCAAACGTCAGCCATAACGACTATCAGTTGCCAACCAATGTCACCCTGCAAATCATTGATGCTTTTAAGCCGAGTACCGATAGTGCAATCACACAGAAGAAAAAAGCACTTTTAGTGAAAGTGAAAATGGTCACTAAAAACATTAAATTTAGACACTAGAAGGCTCAGTGACAAAATTTTCAAATCGTCACCTATCGTCACTAATAATTCCGTCGCTATTATATTATTGACAAATGTTCTAAAAATTGTCACAAATGTAAAATTTTCTATGACCATCTTTTCGACACTAATAACTTTATATTTCGTGATGAATTTTTTCGACACTGAGAACAAATATAGTGATAAAAAAGTTCGTCATGTTGTGAATAAAGTAAAGAGCAATAATAAAATAGATGAACAAGAACAAGATGAGAGACAAAGAAAGAGACTTGTATTATATTCTCAAAGTAGGGTTGTATACAATGCTTTCCAAACTCTATATTTATAGGTATAAGATGAAAACCCTAATAATAAAGTACATTAAAGTCTCATTTATTATATGGATATCCACCATAAATAAAGATATTTATAACACTCCCATTTGGATAACCATGAAAATAATGTGCCTCGTTAAAACCTTACTAAGATAAAAACCCAGTGGGAAAAAAATTCTTTAGTGAAGGAAAAAGAGTACACATATCTTTGATACACATAACATGTTGCCTCATTAAAAACCTTACCAAGAAAACCCATTGTGACAAAACCTTGGTTAAGGGAAAAAGAGTGCAACACGTATTTACTCCCCCTCATGAAAACATCACATAAGATCTTTGAATTTTCATAATTCAATATTGAATACTATTTTTCTAAAGATCGTGAGGGATAAAAATTTGGAGTAATATGTTCCATGATGTATCCACCTTGCATTATCTCTACACAAGATAGCTTTGTATCATATCTTGTGAAAGTAAACCACATACCTTCTGGATATGTTGGGTCAATGGTCTTAGCCAAACTCATTTTTGGCTTGCCTCGTGCGTAACAATTATTTCTACAAGACTTGAGGAGGCATCGACAAATGTTTGAAGATCTAAAGGTAATGATCTTTGTATATTCATGGATATTTCTTAACCAACTAATATATGGTGCTTCAAGACCAATAAAAGATATAATTATCTTTATTCACATCCAACAATCTTACAATTATTGGGATACTCAATAGATATGATTTATCCATATTGAATCTTCTATAAGATTCTTTTAGCTTATGTCCATTCATAGACAAAAACGCGTGTGCTTGATCTTTAGGTCAAGACAAAACCACATCTCAAAATTCTTTTTCTCAAATACTTTCATTAAATACTTTGAAAGCTCTTCAGGAGGTTCTAATTTGAAGCTATTCAGGAGTTCTAATGATATTTAAATTATCATAATGAATCTTGATCCAAACTCCTTTATAAAATGCATAAGGAAATATGATCATTCTTACAGGATTTCCTCAATTAGTACCCACTAAGGCGATTATACCATATGCGCCAAAATATAAATATTCAAAGGGCATATCTAAATAATTTTTCTCAGAAATTTCCAAATGCTTCTCGCATTTTAAATCCGTCAATGATAACTTTCCTTTTATAGGGATCCACAAAATGATTAAACGCATATAAAATATTTCATAACTGCCAAAGTAATTGCATCCACCGTGAAGTAATTAAAACTCTTCATAAATAATAATTCAAGTCGTATTTACGACTACTTATTTGTGCCTCACTTGCATTACACCTTTAGGTGTTTGGACTGTTGGTCCAAATACTTCTCTTTTAGAAGTTCAAAGCATCTTTCTACATCGGCCAATTCAATATCTATACTTTTGAATAGATTTCTATACACGATCCTCATTTTGTTCCTTTACTTCTATAGAAACATTGTTTGAAAAATCGTTGTCGACAACTTTTCTATTTCGGTTCCATTCTCGTAATGACATAACTCATCGAGATCTCTTCAAGATTTCAATATTTATTCCAGGTACCTGAAACTCTTTAAGAATTTTATTATTAGTTATGTCTTGGGTCTCTTCAAGAGCATTCGCCTCCAATATATGACCATCTCATACTATTTTCCATTTACGAGAATTTTGATTATTGAACCAATCTTCCAACTTCATGCATGACTTACATCCATTCACTCTAACATGTAATTCAAATTTAGAGCATTTCAGCTGGTATATGAGACTTAGTTACTCTCATTGGGTCAACAATTATGTCTGGCAGTTGACATGTAATAACATGAATTATCTTATGAACTTCTGGTTCAAATACGAGGATCTAGATAACAATAATTCATTTTCCTTTATCCAACTGATTATTATCTTCCTTGGTGTTGGGAAAAACCATGTCATAAATGATTATCCAATTAATGTTTAAACATAAAAGGAGACTCATGTTCAATATATATTCTCAACCCATTTTATATACCCATTTTGTGCGTTGTGGTGGAGCAATTCAACTATATATTGCACATTCAAAAATTAAGAATGGGAAATATATGGCTTCTGACCAAAACCAGTCATAACGAGAAGTTTATTATAACTCGTTGGCTTGATGCATATAAGTGATGCTATATGTGAAATATCATATAGATAATTTTGTTCTCATAGTTTAGCTATTAAAGAGGAGGCATCCAATTAAAATGTTGCTAAACTATATTTTTCATAATCAATAGGCTTTGTAACAATTGATATAGCCTAAAATATAAACCCACTAGCTTTTGGAAGACAAATAGTCTAACTGCATAATCTGAATCCTTTTATAATCAATCTCACAAACTTCTGGTTGTAAGTTTATAAAATAATGTAGATGCATCTACTAAAATCATATAAAACTTTCCACATTTGTGGATAAATGGGCTTATATTTCTTTCAGATATGCAAAACATGCAGTCTTAACATTAGTACAAGGACTTCAAGTTCTTTTGGTAAGTGGGATCTTAATAATTTCCTTTGAGAACAAGCAACACAAGAACTTCGTGTTCTTTTAGTAAGTGAAATTTAATCAATTCTTTTGAGAACATGCACTACAAGAACTTCGGATTCTTTTAATAAATGTGCATATAAATCCCAATAGCTTTGACATCATTATTGATCAAGATGGTCTAGCCGATCATGCCAACTATATATACATGTGTATATATCTCTGAATTTGTAAACTTCTTGTTTACCATAACATGTGATTCAATCTCACATGTACATGTGTGGTACAAATTTTGAAATACAAGTTTCTTTGAAATTTGATAATACATTGTCCACCAAAAATTCTTCCTTTGAATAGGAATATATTTAGCTCTCTCAGAGCTTTCAATGGAAATTATTCTTTTGGTAGCAATATATAAATCTTATAGAGCTTTCAACTGACTTTTTGGCTACCAAAACTTATATCCAGATTGGCTTATTTCAGATGCCAATTGATAACATATGTTATCTATAATTCCCGAAGGAATATTTTGCGAACTCATATTGCTCTCTTAAAATTTCCACTTCTAGCGGTGACGATATCATTACCATTAGTGATAATTATTACAATATTCGCAATGCTGCACTTTTCATAATGTGCTTTCTCTCGAGAACTTATTGCTCTTCTGGAGCATCAATATTTTCAGTACTTTGAGATATAGTACTCACATTATTCCCTTGCATTTAAATTGGAAAATATATCTTATGCTTCTGTTGAGCATAAATCGTCACTATAGATTGTATTTGACAAGTAATCATATGAAACAAAATAAATAAATGTCATAATATATATATATATATACAAACCAACATAAAACAAAGATTTAATCCTCGTACGCGGCATTGTTAAACCAGTTCACAAGGCCCTTTAGAATCCTCATTTGAGACCAGTAGCCTCACAGAACGAGATGTCCAGCCAATATATTTGGATTAAACCAACAGAAACAAATAACATATTAACTAATTAAAGAATATACTTTCAGCATTAAATTAATATATAAAGTGAAAATAATTAATGCGTAAAGTAGATAAATATAAAATAAAATAAATTAAAAGATCAATAATTCTCTTCAAGGTTATGAGAATAATTAGAAGACGATATATTTCTTTCAAGGATTATAAGGAAATCAACAATGTCCAAATGAGTTGGACCAATATCATCTTCTTTATTTTCGCAAATAAAATTTGCTTCCATTTTATTTTCTTTATCAATCAATGATTGTTGATTTTTCAGCGTACGACAAGTATGAAACCAATAGTTTATAACGTCACATTGGTAATAAAAAGGATTTCACTTCCTTATAATGATCTTTATTACTCTTGTCATCTTTATAACCCCACTACCAGTGGGTAGAAGTATTCTTAAAATGATCATATTTTCCATGTCTATATTCATAGCTTCAATCGCGTCCACAACTATTAATGTGATCTTTATTCTTTCCATAATATAATCTCACATTCACTTCAAGGAATGGAGTGAAGTAAGTGGGCCTTTAAAACTCTTTTTTTCATGATATTGTGTCTGAGGACAATATTATTTGCGTGAATAAGCACCATGCTTGCATTCGCTTCAGGGAATGCCTCCCACAAAAATTTTGGATCAAGACGAATTTTTGTAACTTGAACTTAGGAGAAATCTATAATCGAGTTTTTCGACATAGAAAAATTATTGCTTTCGAGCAAATATAGACTTTATAATAGTCTTCTTGTAGATTCAAAATCACCCTGATTTACTACACTTTAAAATCGTAATTTAAAGGATAAAAATAAAAATAGAGTTTACCGATATTAATTTTCCTCTTGAGGATAATGGAGATATAGCAAATGACCAAGACAACTTCTCATAATCTCTTTATGTCATGTATCTTTCCAAGCCATTTAAGGACATGTAAAACTCAAAATACGGTTAAAAATATAAACTCTCGTTTATAGAATAACGTAAATAAAAATTGATCTCAATATAAACATATTGAAGAAACGTACCTCTTTAGATTTTATCTTGATTCAAGCCATGATTTTTAAGCCATTGAAGCATCATGTAAAACTCAAAACATGGTTAAAAACACAATCTCTCATCAAATAAATAGCCACAAACTTCCGATCATGTATTATTATTTATTAAGCAGACTAACAAATAAATAATTTTATTTTTTAAAGCTTTCCTTGAAAATACTCAAAAACCGTGTGCAATATGATGTTAATTGTTTCAATACAACAAACGTGAATAGATGGCTACATATTATTGTTTTGTTAGGTTCGTTTTATATATTTGAGTGACAACACGAACATGAACTTGATGTCGTGATTAATCAATCAGTAAAACGATATATAGATAAACGAAACATACCAGATGTAATCGCAAAATCAAATTGAAATCCTTTTCGAGAAACACCAACAAGAACCATAATAATCGAGCGAGATCGTGCTGATAACGTGTTGTGAATAAAGTAAAGAGCAAGAAAAAATAAATGAACAAGAACAAGATGAGAGACAAAGAAAGTGACTTGTATTATATTCTCAAAGTAAGGTTGTATACAATGCTTTCCAAACTCTATATTTATAGGCATAAGATGGAAACCCTAATAATAAAGTATATTAAAGTCTCATTTAATATATGATTATCCACCATAAATAAAGATATTCATAACATGTCACAATTTTTATCTTTTGTGAAAAAATAGTTGACACTACAATCAATATAAATTATGATAAATTTGTTGGATACTAAAAATATATTTTGTGACCAATAATGTTGCCACATTAAGTACTTTTTTCATGACCAAATGTTTGACACAATAATCATTATCAATTGTGGTAATTGTGTGTCACAAAAAAATATAATTTGTAACAAAAAAACTAAGTGGCAATAACATTTTTTAGTGAGCAAATGTTCAACACTATAAATTATTAACAACTCTGATAAATTAAATAGTCACAATAACTCTTTCAAATATGACCAATTTGCTTGATACTAAAAATAAAATTGTGACAAAAAAGTCATCATAATAATTATTTTTTGCGATGAGTATATTGTCTCTCAATATAATTTCAATATTTATAGAAAAATTGTCACATATATAACTTTATTAGAGATAAATGTCTCTTCGGTGGTTATGTACGAGTTATTTTTAATTAATTCACCAATAATCAATTAATATGTGTGTTTACGTCTAAAAATTTCAAATAATTAAAAATATCATTCATGTATAAAAATATGATTGCATAAAAATGCAAGCACTTTGTCATTTTTTTAATTGAATGGACAATTATAATATTTTAAAGTAAATAAGCAAATTAAATTGTAATTAATGTTAAAACATCAAAAGGTAATATTTAAAATAAACTCCACAAAAACTAAATAGTTCATAATATATATTTTTATCTTAAAATATCAAAACATCTAAATATAAGTCCACTCTAAAGTTTACTTTTCAACATTTTCCTACAAAAAATATACAAGATAAAGAATAAGTTAATTAGTATACAGAACTAATTATGTCATATGACATAAAACTAGTTAAAAACTAAAACTATTTATTTAATTTTGAACTTACATCATTAGTTGCGGAATTTGATTGAGATACATTAATCAATGTATTAAAAACCAACCATTCATTTACCAAACATGCAAATAAATCTCTTACGTTGTAAAATATTTATACTTGCAAAATAAAAAAAACTAATAAAAAATAGATCAAAGAAAAAGATAATACATGTTATACATCAATTTCTTTATATTTCGTTTATGACCGCATCAGTGAACCTTTAACATATTTTTTTTAATATAATATGAAGATTCTTAAAAATTTTAACCAAATAAATAATAGAAAATCATAGAACCTAGAGAAATAATGGATAGCAATTTATGAACTTTGTTTTAATATATATACCAAAAACAATCTTCTTCGATTAAAAATATAAACAAACTAATCAATAATTAAAATAAAAAACAAAGCAAGAGTAAGAAAATCTCTGACAACATTTCGAGTAATGCTCAAACTCAAAGCATATTGAACCCTCCATAATCCTTTTTACATCGAATTTCATACTCTCTGACAAGCCTCAACACTACGTCTAATCACGCTTTTTAAAGATTTTCTCATAGTTGCAACAGAAACTGATGTACTTATGGCATCATCAGTTCCTAACAGAGACGAGAAAAAAATAAAAAAGAAGAAGAAGCTAAAGTAGGATAATTAAGAAAACTAAAATATATATAATGGGATTTGTGGTGAAGTAGATTGTTATGGTGATTGTAGTGGCAAATGAGTGTTAAAAAAAAGAAGCATAAAACACCTTTTTAATCTTCACCTATAATTTTTAAATTAATTTTTATTCTATTTTTAGAATTTGTTGATAATAACTAATTTTTTAAATAAAATAGCATTTATTATTTAGTTTTTGAATTATATTTTATTTATACAATTTTATTATTCACAATCCTTTTAAATTAGTTACTTTGAAATTCAAATTATACTTCTTAATAATAATTTTTGTATATTTTCATTAACTAAAAGAAAAAGAAACAAAGAAGATTATTGTTTTTACTACCACATTCTTTCAAAGTTTATTTTTTGTGTGTGCGCGGGATATAAGTTAAAACTTGTGAAAGTGCGTCTTAAAATAGAAGTCAGAATTTTGTGTTAAGTTAGAAGACCCAAATAAATTAAAAGTGAGCTGAGATGCATATATTTTGTATTGAAAATGGCTTAAATTGTATTATAAAAATTTTCGAAGGGTTAAAAATGAAAAAAAAATGAAATTTTAACTTGGAACGTTGTCCTAAAATAAATATAAACTATAATGAATATTGACAATTTGGTTAAGGATTAAAAAAGTCAAAATTTAGTGTTGCTATGAATCTCGAGAATTCAAATTTTAAATTTGATTATGGATCTGAATATTTTTTATAAACAAAATTATATAGTATTAATGATACAATTTATAAATTGTTAGTAAAGTATTTATTTTATGCAAAATTATAATATATTTGAATATTTTTCATACAAATGAATATTCAAAAAGTATGTTATTTGTGACAAAATATTTGAATATTTTTCATAAACAATAATATTTTTGTACAATATAACGGCTTTTAAATTTTCAGTGAAAATGTCGAAATTCTAACCTATACATGATGAAAGCGGTTGAATATTCTTGGTCACTCAATTAATTAAAGGATCTTACATTTGATATTTTTATGTTAAATTTATAAACTATTTACTATATAATCCATTTAAGTTAATAGACAATATTAAAAAAAATTCATTTATTATTATAAGTAAACCATGTCAAACTGATAATATGAACATTTATCTATTTGAAATTCAACAATTGCTATGGTTTATAAGTAAACCATTAATAGAGAATTTCAATTATAATTCTAATTATACAACAGTTGTCATTGTAACCTTTTATATGTTTTATGATACAATACAACCCAACACTAATATATTAAAATAGTTTATGTATGTATATTAATTTTAAGCAATGTTATAAGAAACAAATAAATTTTCAAATTGGTCAAATCATAGATTCTCAGCTTAAATAATTAGTCCAATTCTCATTTTAACAATTATTAAGTAGAAATTATAAAAAATTAAAAAACTCAGGAAAATCATAAACCAGTTTAAACAAGTTGAATAACAATTATTTTTTTATGATTTCTACTTTTTGTCAAAATATTTATTCACATTATATACATTTATTTAGTTCTTTGATTACATTCAAAATTATGCTATGCTTTAATAAAAACATATGTTATACTTTATAATCATCTATTGGTATAAAAATTTCAATTAATTTCAAATTATTTATAACTATTATAAATAATGAAAAAATAATTTATAAGTCGTATAATTTTTACATGTAACAATTTTATTAGTCACAAAAACAAATCTATTATTGTGATAACCTCAATTTAACATTAATTAAATTGTTTAATGGTGATAAAAAAATTGTGACATAAAGTAATTTTTGAAGTGATAATTAAATTTTTTTTGTTGTAACAATTTGAAGTAATAGTGATAACTCCATATGTTGCCACTATTATTATATTTCTCGTCAGAATATAAGTTAGCGCCAATATGTGTACAATACCAGTGACGAAATTTTAATAACAAACAAATTTATGCCACAAATATTCATTAAAGTGACAATTTAATTGTGAAAAGAAATTTATTGGTCACAACTATTATTATATCGGTGACCAAATAAAATACGTCACAATTACTTATATTAATAATGTCAGAACAATATTTTGTCACAAAAGGCTAATATTTGTAATAAAATAACTCAAAATCACAATAAATTTGTCACTAAAAAAACACAATTGTTGCAGTGAATCCCGATATCAGAATTTGGTGAAATCTTTGGAAGATAAAGACCGATTCAAGTACTTTTTTTGTCATTGATCCAAGTAGACATATTTCTCCAAAACCAGTTTCATAGTTGTAAATTTGTGGTAGTTTATTAAGGTTTTCAATGGTGGTTCTACTGCTAATAAAATACCGACCTTGAAGAAATGCCAAACCGTTGGCGGCGGTGCGGTAAAGAGAAAGACTTGGAAAAATGAAAGCTTGTGTTTTCTTTTTATGAGATTGCAGGGGAGTTGTGTGGTTGGAGAAGAAGAAGCCTTTTCGTTACTTAAATTGGCACTTCCTTACTTGAATGAGTTCTTGATAAAGTTGGGAGCACTTTTTTCTGGTGATCCTGCAACAACTATGAAGGTAATAAATTTCCAATTTTTATTCTCTTTTAAATAAAAAAATGCTAATAAATTGGTCCATTGGGACAATGTGCAGTTGGCAGTGGTGCTGTTTGTTTTGACCAGGTGTGACAGCTATATAACCATCTGGAAAATTACCAAACTGGGTAGGTTTATTTGGTTAAAAATCATATATTTTACCTTCCGGTTTAAAGAAAAAACACTTGCTGTCATTATAAAACAAAGGGTTGTCTGGTTTTTACCCTAAGAACACAGTTGGCTTTTATAATAGAAGCCTCGACTTTTTTAACGCCCTCCCTAAAGAGTACAGACAAACTGTTAAACTCTTACAGTGAAATGAAATCTGAAAGCTTATGTTTTTTTTAGGGTGAGACTAAAATAAGACATCACATAATATTTTTATTATTTTTATAAGAATTTATATAGGATTAGGTAATAATTTATTTGGAACCAAAAATTTTACTCTAAATAAATTCTTATCAACTTTGTAAGAATTTGTGTAAATTTTGGCTTAGGTAAAAATTTGTTCAATTACACAGATTCTTACAAACTTAGTAACAATGTATGTAAATTTGTGGTATTTTAATCTCACCTTACGAGTATCTTACCCTAAAATCTCCCGTGCTCACTGTCTCGGGTCTTTTTGGGCATTTTCACAGTTCCATAAGTCTGCTCTTCTTGTTCTCAGCAGTTAACTGCGTACGGTAAAATCCCACCCCCCACAGTAACTTAAAAAATTTGTCTCCATTACCATCTTCACTCTGCTTTGGAACCTATGGTCCGTTGTTGCTCCTTCGGCTTCTAGGGTTGAATCAACTAAGCGGTCCTAAGATTGTGCTTTGGCCCATTCTTACATCAACATTACATTTTTTTGGCTTATATATCATATTAGTATTTAAAGTATATCAATATTTTCATTTTGGTACCTAAAATATTTTTTTGTCAAAATAAGTACATAAAGTATACTTTTTTTTTGTTAAATTAGGCACCTATACTTTTTGGTCAAAATATGTACTTAAAGTATTTTTTGTCAGAGTAAGTACCTAAAGTATATTTTTTTTGTCAAAATAAGTACCTAAGGTATATTTTTTCTTTAAAATAGGCACATAATGTATTTTTTAATTAGGGTAATTATTTTATACACAAGCGCTTGTGGAAACTTTTTTACACAAGCGCCATAGTTTTAGGGGTTAGAGACTCTGTTTAGGGTTTAAATTTTAGGAGTTTAAGTGTAGTAGTTTTGAATTTAAGGGTTGTTGATAGAATTTTGGGTTTAAGGTTAAAATTTAAGGTTTTAAAACTTAAGTCCCTACCCATATTACCCTAAACCCTAAATCCTAAATTCTAATCATAAACCCTAAATTCCAAACCCATACATTAAAACCCTTAAACTCTAAACCCTATAATCAAGACGCTTGTGAAAACAAAAAGTTTACACCGTCGGTGTATAGGATAATAATCCTTTTAATTAATGCCACATGACAATTTTTAGGAACCTATATAAAAATATGTATACTTTAAGTACTTACTTTAATGAAAAATACTTTAGATACCTATTTTGACCAAACAATATACTTTAGATGCTTACTTTAACGAAAAATACTTTAGGTACCTATTTTGACCAAAAATTATACTTTAGGTACCTAGTTTAACCAAAAAGTATACTTTAAGTACTTATTTTAGCCAAAAAATACTTTAGGTACCAAAATAAAAAAGTTGATATACTTTAGGTACTAATATGACATATAAGCCTTTTTTAATTTTAATTTTACATATTTTCGGGATATAATTTAATAATATATATGGGTTGTAGATAAGCATATTTGGATTATGTGGAATTAGTAGCTAACAAGTTCAAAAGGCCATGAGGAAAATAAACGATTGATATGCATGTTGATTACAAATACAATAGAAATGAAAATTGATGGAGGTAAGGTTTAGAGTGTTGTTTTTATTATATTATCTTAGAACTTATTATATTTGTTTTTTTTTTGTACTTTGAAGCTTTATCTTGACTAATCTGAATCGACTCGCATTATATACCTGACTTTATAATATATCAATCTTTAATGTTATTTGTTAAAAATGTATTCAAAGATAATGTATACATGATCAACCAATACTTGTACTAAAGGCTCGTACAGAAAATAATTCATATTTATATTTTACAGATAATAAAATTGTGAGAACTCCGACATGATGGCCGAAATAGATAAACGGCCGGTAATAAGAAGAATGAGGTGACGACAGTAGATTGTTGAGAGAAAAAATAATATTTGTTTCTTAATTCAAAAATAAATTTAATAAAGTAATCAACCCAATACATGAGAATTCTTCGGTTTTATGAATCCATTAAATGATCACAATTAAAAAGAATGATATTATTTTTCTTAGACGGTCTAAATTTAAAATTTATAATCCATACTTTTGTATGTTTTTCTTTGATGAGCTAAGAATAAAAAAAATAGAGACTGTCGTATAATCGCACATTGCGATATTCAAAATAAAAACTCAGCACTCCACCAAGAACACGCCATGTGGATTTTGTTCCACTGGGTTTAAATCATAGCCGTCGGATGAACTAAAGGATAAAAGGGGGAATCTATACTCGTATAAAGTTGTATAAAATGGAACCTTTGATTCATCGAATACGAAAGGCAAAGCTTCTGTTTCCTGATATATTCACAGAGGAAAGCGTTTACATTTCTAAAAGCCCCAAAAAAATACCAGAAAGGGAAAAATATCCATGCGAGGAATGCAGAGAGATGATAGGGGAATCGTTGACAAGGCCTGAGCTGTGTGGGCACGGTAAGCGGTCCATCGGCGACAGGAATTGCTACCGTAAACACGTCGAAGACGGGTGATCCATTCACATTTCACAAAGAGAAACACGACAAATCTCTGTTCTTAATGTTCTACTTCTATATTTTGTTATATATCTCTTGCGTTGTTGTATCTGTATATACAGTAATTTAGATCGGAAAAAATAGAGATCAAAGTTTTTCTTCTTTGTATTATAGTTATAGAGAGCTGATAAAAATGGCAGAGAAAACGAAAAGTGCTCAGCGCCCATCTTTGCTGCATGGAAAATACGAGCTCGGTCGTATGTTGGGCCATGGAACTTTCGCTAAAGTCTACCATGCACGGAATCTTCAGACAGGGAAGAGTGTTGCCATGAAAGTTGTTTCCAAAGAGAAAGTGATTAAAGTTGGGATGATGGAGCAGATCAAGCGGGAGATTGCCGTCATGAAGATGGTGAAACACCCCAACATCGTCGAGTTGCATGAAGTCATGGCCAGTAAGTCCAAGATTTACTTAGCCATGGAACTCGTTCGCGGCGGCGAACTGTTCTCGAAAATCGCCAAGGGTCGGCTCAAGGAAGACTTGGCGAGACATTATTTCCAACAGCTGATTTCCGTTGTCGATTTCTGCCATAGCCGTGGGGTTTATCACTGTGATTTGAAGCCGGAGAATCTTCTCTTGTATGAAGATTGCAGCTTGAAGGACACGGATTTTGGACTCGGTGCTTTCTCCGAACACTTGAAACAAGATGGGTTATTGCACACGACCTGTGGAACACCGGCGTATGTTGCTCCTGAAGTAATCGGCAAGAACGGGTACGACGGGACCAAGGCGGATATCTGGTCTTGTGGGGTAATCCTTTATGTTCTTCTTGCCGGGTTCTTGCCATTTCAAGATGATAACTTGGTGTCAATGTATAGGAAGATTTACAGGGGAGATTTCAAGTGCCCACCATGGTTTTCCCCTGAAGCTCGTCGGTTAATCGCCAAGCTTTTAGATCCGAACCCAAACACCCGAATCACCATCTCAAAGGTGATGGATTCAACTTGGTTCAAGAAATCAATACCCAAATCTATTAGAACAAAGGAGGAGTTGGAATTAGAAGCGTTCACCGGCGAGAAATCATCAAAGCCGGAGACTCTGAACGCTTTTCACATCATTTCCTTATCCGAAGGCTTTGATTTGTCACCTTTGTTCGAAGAGGAGAGAGAAGAGAAAGAGGAGCTGAGATTCATTACAACAAAGCCGGCAAGTAGTGTGATATGGAGACTGGAAGAGGTGGCCAAGTCGATGAAGTTCAGCGTCAAGAAGAACGAGTCAGGTGCGAGGCTGCAGGGTCAGGAATGCGGAAGAAAAGGGAAATTAGCCATTGCCGCCGACATATTTGCATTGACAACGTCGTTTCTGGTGGTGGAAGTTAAAAAAGACCACGGTGACACCCTTGAGTACAACCGGTTTTGCAGTAAAGAGCTCCGACCGGCGCTTAAGGATATCGTCTGGACATCTCCCGTCGATAACTTGACAATCAACCAGAAACAGAGGATGTCCTGTTCTTGATTAGTTTCTATCATGTATTTCTGGATTTTGTCGATTGTGAAATTGTAACAAGGAATCATGTATTTGTCGATCCATTTTTATGCTGGTATTTGCATGTTCGTGTTGTTTTCTGATTGTGGACCGCTTCAGTTATAGCCAATCACAGACCTTGTCCCACAAGTGCAGCCTCTTTGCCCGTATGGTGTTCATAAATAGATAAAATATGTTTTTGAGGTGCTTGTTGGACCCTTTGCTGTGTTTTCAGTATTGGTTACCCGTGAGTCATTTTTGCTGTTTTAAAGTGAAGTCGACCGATGGTCATGTAATTCCGTCGACTTTAAGTAAAATAAAGGTGACATAATTTAATTAGTTGCTTTATTTTTTAAACTAATATCATTATAAATCATGAAATAAAAAAATGTAATATTTTTTGAAATAAAAAACGCAACAGTAATATTTATTCCTATATTGTAGGGTTGTGAAAGAAAAGATTTTTGGTCGCCCGGCTTGTCAGGTTGGAATGAGACACTGTAGAATATAACCAATGTTTGATTCGTGTGAAGAACATCACCCACATGTTCATGCTTTTTACATGTTGATCCGAATATTATCATATAGAAAATGGCTATGATAAACATTTCCTCGTACTACTGGATTTGTATGAACTTATTTTCACCCACGTCGTAATAAATTTTAATATAAATAAAAAATAGTTATATTAATATATATCGTTAGAGTTGTATAACCCAGATTTTATTTTGATCAAGCCTGGAATGTTTATAAATAATAATCAAGGACGAACACATGATTTTAAAATAAAGGATAAATTTATAAAATTTTAAGAGAGCGGGCTTATAAAATTTTAGGAATAACGAAAAATAAATTTTTAATAAAAACATAAAAAATATCTAAATCATTTATAAATTTCAAATTTTTATCGAGAACGACTGCGCCTCTAACCCTCCTCTGGATCCATCCTAAATTATAATTTAAGTGCACGTGGAACTCTATTTTTTCCATTTGTCTCTTCAATGAAAAGTATAAAATTTAATTTAAGTATAATTTCTTTTATGCAATTTTTTTATAAACAAATAATTTATCTATATAAACAAATACTATGGATTAGGTTTAAAAACTAGCTGACAATTCCATATCATTTTTGGAGACAATCTTTCATGCAATCTCTTTTTGACATAGTAAAAAAATTCATTCTTGGCATATTTTATTCCGTTTCGAGTTTCAACATAAATTGAACAAATTTTCCTGTTTAGGGTTTTCAAATAATCCTTGATATCGTAGTTTTATATTTTTACTTTGCGGTCGTTTTCTTTTCGGTACTATTGTTTGTTTGGTTATATATCTCTAAAATCATTAGAGATTAATAAATAAAATTTGTCCATCTGATTTAATAAAATTTTAAATTTTCTATTAACTCGTTAACAAAAACTCATTCTTTTATAAACAAAAACCAATTATTAAATCAATCAGAAAAATATTACATATTTTTTAGTCAATAATCTAGTGATTACATTTATATGCGTACGATGATGAACCCATTGGAGCCAAACATCTAAGATGGGCCATGTATTTGCCCATATGATCATGACAAGATGGTTATGAAATAATTAATCAGTGGGAAAATGAAAACATACTTGCAGAATTCACTTTACTATTCGCATAGACATGAAATTTGCGCCTTAAACCTTTCATATTTGTTGGTTTGAACTCCTTGCTCACAGTATACAATGAGCCTTTATAAGTTTTTTATTTATGTTTCAACGTATTGTCACGTCCTAAAGAGTCGAGAGACATTAATCTCACATCGAAAAAAATAGTCTTAAAATATAAATGCAATAGTGCTCCACATCTTATCAAGTATGTCTTTTAGGTAAAAAGTATGACCTCGTGACAAGTAAAATTAGAGCGATCCTTCGACTACTCAATTTCAGGCCGAACAATTGCTTCACACACTACCATAATCCCCGCTTAAAGGAAAGCGTCCAATATCCTAGGTTGATGCCAGGACAATGAATTTATGGCATCACTGCATGCACAATAACAAACAAGTTTCTCCAACAAACTTTAAGACACATTACATTTCTATGTAAAAAATATACGTCCAAATTTCAAAGACGATATTGTTGGGGGAGATTCATAAACTATAAGCTCGGTTTAGAGTTTTATTAGGAGCAGCAAATGAACAAAAAACACCTACCGCTTTCAGTATTTTTAGTCTACTTAACTGGCTATGGCAGTCTAAATCTACTGTTTAAGATGCCGAGACTGTGATGTAAAAGAAAACATCTGAGCATGTCACAAGTATTCACATGAAGCACTAATGGTTGGTCTTCAAAAGCTTATCTAAGGCTCCTTCAAGACAGATACAATATCGATTTCAGTTAACGACACTCCATCCTTGCCTACTTAATCTTAAACTCGGGAGACAACCAACTCGATATTCGTAGTTCAAAATGCATCCACAACAATTCGACCTTCGTCACCGACAATCGAATCTACTTTCATGACCACTCAAACACCACACCCTATTACCATCACAAGAACCACCACTCCCAAACCTTGACAAGTATTACATCAAACAAGTGAACTTCCTTTTACAAACAGAACTATCACAATCACAGGAGTTTACTTCATTTCAACAACACCGCTAACTAAGACCATATAAGTCACCAAAGTCAGTGAAGGATTCATTTCCATAATCGAAGCTTACACTCTTTTGCTCCAAAGACATTTTTCTTTCAAGAATCATAATTGAGTTCTAATCTCCAGAATATGGTCACCATTAGGTTATTACTTATGCTACATGGACTTAGATACGAATATATATCCGACATGAGATACTCCAGAATATGGCTTGGTTATCTTCTGGTGAAGTCACTATTAGGTTATTACTTATGCTACACGAACTTATATACAATGATGGACTGGGAATGCTAGTGGGGCAGTCACACCATGAAAATTTCAAATTTCAAATTCTCATATATTTTAAAATTTTCTTTGAATTTTTTATTGATAATCTAATCTTACATCCCTCGATTATCAAATCCCCATACAAAGTATAAAAGTTTGCATTCTTCGATACATGTCTGTATTCGGCATGAGATGATTTTGAAAAAACTTTTTTCACGTGTTTAGAGAATCATACTATGTAAAAATATACGCCGAATACAAATACTTGAGGAAAAATGAAGAATAGGTTTCACACAGGTTATTAACATGCACATGCTCAAACAGCAAGAATAACTCCCCATAAGTTCCATTCTATAAAAAACTAACAAACAAGAAGAATGAGTAAAAAATTATAGAGAAGACAGACAATTTGGAATTGCAGATTTGCTTTAAATATAACTCCCACTAAATTTTATTCTAAATCACTTCATCTTCATTGCTACAAAGTGCAAAAGCAACATTGTGGCTGCAATCTAATCAATATATATGGAGTATATATATAAAGAAAATAGGCTCAGAACATGATTCAAACATAGAAAAATGCGTTATTTTTCCAGATTGAAGACCGACCTCTCAACTAATCACATAAAATTTGAACCACAACGTTTTCAGCAATTGGACAAACAGCTCATCGGCTCCTCTTAATGTCAAACAAAGTGCCGAGTTGAAGCAATTGCAAGCATATTTACTACTTAAAAAAAATCAAAAGACAAGTTTTTTAGAAAGATGAAAGCTAGGCTCTTTGACGATGAGAATATAGTGGTAAAAACACAAATATAAAGAGTCAAGAAGCTTGTAAAATCTCCATGAAAACAACAAAATGAAGAGGAAAGAGGGTTTTAAACGAAGGGTACCTTCAACTGAGGCATCAAAAGTCACCCTTTTCTTTCAAAGCTCCATCACAAAAATTGTTGGGTCTTCCTTGTTTAAAGCTATATATTTATTTATAGATAGTAAATACTAGTATAAAATAATATTCCCAAAAAGGGAAAAATTATTCAGTTAAACTAGAAGACAGACACATAATGATCGGGAGTTCGATTTTTATGGAAATGTAATATATTTCATGGCTATTTCTGGGATTAATTACTTTTATTGGCGGTGAATATTTTGGTTCAAACTAAAAAAAACTTTATACATAACATAATAGATTAATAGTTGATAAAATGATGTAAATGTTAGCTAAAAATTTTCGGTTAATATCCTCCTCTCCCTTTTTTAAGTTGTGAGTTCAAAATATATTATGAGTAAATTTTCCTTCCCTTCGAGTAAAAATTGTAAAAAAAACGGTCTCTTTCTGTGCTTGTTATGATCTCTCTCTTTGCAAACAACAACAATACCATTCTTCTTCTTGGTCAAGCTCTCTTTAAAAAAATGGGAATTTCAATATCAAGGCAAACAAAAGGGTACTAGAGGGTTTGTGGATGAGAAAGAAGACACATTTAACTTGAAAAATGGTAAAGCCTGTTTTGTTTTATCTTGTGTTTTATGTTGTGGCTCGTTCTTATCCGAAGAGGAAGAGTCCCGGAATGTGTGTGGTTGTAAACATAAATAAATATCTCTTGGGGGAGGGTTTAGATACTTTGAGGTGTCAACAAGAAGAAAGAAGATGAAGAATTAAGCATTGAATATTTGTTAAAAAATAATGATTTTGTGCAAAGGTGAGAACATTTGTCTGACAGAAGGGAAGTGAGCACAAACTTGCAAAGTATGCCAATCTTCATACAATCGCCCGCTTGTGCTCGTTCTCTTCTGTCAGCCCTTACCATTATTAGCTTCTGCACTGCTCTGGTAAATGGGCCAAAAAGAGATGAACAAGGAACATCTGTCATCTGCTGCTATGTACTGAGATTACTTCTCCGACTCAACTCAACACACAGATCTAAGTAGGAAAAAGACCGAGAAGCCTTACATCATTTTTCACCCAAAACCAACCCTCGCCAACCTAAAAGTCTAAAACCCTTTTAACCCTTCAATAATTCAACCCTTTATTTTATTTTCCCTTTATATGGCTATGCTACTCGGTACTCACTTTATGACTTGGTGTCTTTCTTTGCTCCTATACATTCAAAAATTTTTAGTTTCAGAACTAAATTTGGCTCAAAATTGATGTACTGCAACCGTCGAAGATGCAGACAACATGATCGAAACGTGAAATAAAACAGAAATGAGAAAACTATTGTGATCGAAGTAAGGACACGAGGATGGTCGTGAATGAATTATGTTAAGGATCTGGTCTGACAGATGAGGAGTTATATGGGCCGTACGATTAATCATCATCGCCTCATCAGTCTTGTTACTTGTTAAGCACCTATAATAGGTCTGGGACCACTTTATCTCCAACCTTTATTTGCCGTACAATTTCAACCCCAGTTTAATACTACTTTTTTAATAATCTACAAGTAGTTACAATATTATATCTGTTTAATCATTTAATAATATACATATACTTCGTAAACAGGGTAATTTAAACTTATATCTTATAAGATAAACATTATCTGATTTTTCATTGATTTTAATCAAAAAATTAACGGTTGTTAAATTTTCTTATCTAATCATCATCTCCTAATCCCTCCATGGCCTTTTTCTTGTTATTGGTTCTTCATCAACGTCTAAAAAAAGGACTCTGGACCTCGAACCAGTAACACCATATATATATATATAGAATTAAATAGTACATTAAAATTTGTTTTTCAAAAAAGTTTAACACACTCGTCACTCAACCTCGGCCATTCTTACGAAATGATTGTCTCCACACCAACACCTTGGGAGTCAATTTTTTTATTTATTATGAAACGATATTTTATGTTCTCAATACAAATACAATTCGAATAAATAATTTTTTTGTCACTCACCAATTAAAAGAGTCAATAAATTTTAATTGCAAGTCAAAATTTAAAGAAGTAAAACAGCTAAAAAAAATCTTTATAAAGTAGTGCACTTTAATCTGAATTCTTAATAAGTCAATTTACAATATGATTAATTTATTTTTATACTGTATATTTTTTGTAACTGAAAGTAAAACCATGGCCTTGCAATGTATTGGGCCCTCAAAACAACACTCGTTCCAAGCCTACATACCCAGTTTAGTTCCAGATAAAGCCATTAAACCATCGTTCAATTTAACCCAAATCCACATTTACAAGAAACGAAACAAGAAAAAACCCGCCAAGTGAAAGCAGCATCGCCACTATCTTTCTTGTTTTGGTGGGTAACGCCGGTAAGCCATGGCGCTAGAAACTTATGCACCGGGGAAACGAGATGAAGTCCACGCCGACGTGCTCTTGCAAGCCAGGAAAGCTTGCTACAAGGTCTTTCTCTTTATACCCATACTTTTAATCTCTGTAATTTATTCCAAGAAATCCCTGAGAATCTAATCTGAATGTTGTTTTTCTTAATTTGGCTTTAGGTATAAAAAAAGGGGCTCGTAATGATTTTTATTATTGCTTGGAAAATCATTCGGACAAGAAACCCACTGAAATCGGATCAGTGGGACTCCTATATCCCGCTGAATGCAAAAGCTCCAGGGAGGAATACGTTAAGAATTGCCGAGTTTCTTGGGTAAGTAATCACTATCTATCTTAGTTATTTAGGCATAGTTTTTGTCCCGTCTTTCCCTGTTTTTGATCTTGGGCTGCATTTAGATTGCTTGTAGGTGAATCATTTTGATAGGCAGTACTGTAAGACGAAGCGGACGCAGAGATTGCTTGATGATAAGGAAACGAGGAGAGGTCCGTTGTCACTTCCACAGCCTTACACTTTCAAGCCCCCACCCTCTGCTTAAATGCTTATTGAAGCTTTTGGACTGTTTGGGGATTCTTTAGGATATACAATGATATAAATGCTTATTGAACCTTTTGATTATATAATATCTTTCTTGTGTGATTTCATGGTGATTTTTGCTCATATTGACTCAATGCTTCTAAAGATTACCACAAGTGATTCATTAGGTCCACTTATGGAAATTGGACCATCATGGTTTATCACTGAGATGTCCCCAATGATGTGGAGTTATGATTTGCTGAACCATTGGGGATTTGTTGATTTCTTGTTGGTCCTGGCATACCAACAAAACTATGTCTGTTTAAGGTTTTGAACTTTTTATGTCAACGGTTGGATTTCCAATTTCCGATATCTATGCATAAGACTTGCATCGCTTTGTTTTTTTTTTCTTTCGTTGTCATGATTATGTACTGCTGCATCTATCCTTTGTTATGAATTCTTCTCTGGTTCCCTATTGCCCTCAAGTTGCTGATCTCTGTTTCTCCCATTGTTGTTAAGGTATGCGCCTACCGTGCACTTCTGCCTTAGCATTATACAACAAAAGCGCCCATTTTGATTGCCTGGACACACTTCTTTTGCAAAGGCGATAGGCATAAAAAAGCCCACCTGATTTCTAATTCTATGCTTCCCAATATTTAAGCATTCAACAACAAACATTGACCGCAAGGAAATTAAGCATATTGATCATTTTTTTGCATATTTATAAATAAATTAGACCACACTTCAGATTTATGCACGCCAAAAAAACTAACACATATACGCATTGTGGATCACTTCACTCAGGCTAGCTTTTTTTTCTTTATGCTTGACGCGATATAAGGGTTCTAGTGCCTAGAGTGCGCCTTTGACAACGCTTATCTTGTCATAACTGTTGGATCCAGCCCTTGCAAGATTTGTTGAACCAGGCATTAACCTATAGTAATAATTGATTCCCCCTCCTGTCTGAGTGACTTGTTCCAAATATGCATTAAGAACTCTATAATTCTTATCTTCTGCTCGTGTATTAGTTGATTTTCCGCATCTTATGTGAAACATTAGACTCGGTCACCTGGATGTGGCTCTGCCACTACCATGCTTGTGTCTTTTCCATTATGCAACTCGTGAATCTGCAATTTGGCTTCAACGAGGATTTGATTCATGCCTCAAATGTAGTTCATATGCTGCTTTTTTTTGCCCAATATTTTTTATATAGGTTTAATATGAGTTTAACACATGGTATCTGTCTGTCATGTAACACTCTCTGTAGACATGCACACACAGCATTAAATTTATGATAAGAGGTGTTCTTGGGAGTGGAACGAGAGAGTGAATTCTTAAGACAGCTAATAAATACTTTAAACTATTGAATGTACTTATGATTCTGAAATCTGAACTACCTCCGTGTTTAATGGTGTTCTTTTTTCCCCTATGAATTTAGACAACAGAATAGTTGCATTCACTCGCTTGTTGGAGCAGAAGACTGAGCTAAAATATTTCTGTGTCTTGCTTATAGCATTTAAAACTCTACATATTAATGTCATTGAAACAAAGTAGTGGACTTCATGTCACTTAATATACTCCCATGTGACATTTGTGGATGTATAATTTCATTAGATATGAATAAGATCTGTTGTAGCAGAGCTTGGAGATTAGTTGCCACATCTCTCTCTATCTCATGCAGGCAAAGAAATATTCTGAAGAGATTGCTGCAAGTGTTTGGGAGTCCAAGTCAATGTGAAGATGCTGTAGGTGACCGGTGTACTCTCAACTCTACCTACCTTTAATCTAAGTTGAGAATATTTGGGGAAACTGGGTCACCTACCATTCAGTTTAATCTTTAAAAAAGTATGGGCTCTGGTTATTGCAGCTGTGAGTCGAATACTCGTATCTCCGTAACCGAGCGTGACGATGTTGGCCGGGTCATGTCTCTTGCTTGAGTGGTTTATATATTTGTTGATTGTGTTTCACGGGGTTGGAGTTTTGTTATTCGCAATCGTTTTTTACTTTTTTTTGTTGTCCTCCCAACTTTTCAGAGCTTTGCTTTGACTAATTCGAACTAACTCGTGTCACACACTTGTGTCTTCCGTTGAGAATTTAGTTTGTTATTTAATCCAAGGGAAGGAAATGAAAACGAAGTAATAAGCTGGTCGTGGCCCGTGGGTTACCGGCAGTCTCCGATAATAGGATCGTGAATTCAACACGCTTTGAGTCAGCCCCCTTAGTTGTTGCCCACTTCTTCTTTCCTTTCTTTTTGTTTATTTATGTTTCTGCTCGTCAAACTTTTACTTAATTACTTGTTTGTGGCCCTTATGTTTCTGGACCTAACAATCCTTATTTTAGTGATTTAATTAATGAAGTGTCTAATTAATTATTAAATAAGTTGTAGTAATTAATGCCAATAACCATCACTATTGGGAATCTTTGAGTAATGAGTTGGGTGTTTCACGAGTGACGAGAGAAAACAAACACCGTCCGAGGCAGAAACATAACTCGGAACTAATGTGTAATTGTTATTTTTTGAACAAAGTTTTGGTCGGAAAGACGTCATTGGATTTTTTTTGTAGTAGGGTAGGGTTCATGTGTTTGGTTGAATGTTTCTTACGAGATGATGGATTAGACAAGCTTAAGTGCAAAGTAACAAAAGTAGCTCCCCCGTTGACTTTTAAGCTAATCCACCTTCATAACAAAACCACACTCAAAAGTTATCCACATATGATAATAATTACGTAATTATTTAAAAGTAGTACACCCATTCTTAAAATAAAAATTGAAAACCATTCATTTTTTATTTTAATTTTAATTTTAATTTTAAAGAGCATGATAAAGTAAGAAAAAATATTAAAATTAATAAGTCGTCGTCTTCTTCCTTTTATCCTTTGTTGGAGTTGGTCAGGTTAGCTGCTGCTAGGGTAGCTTTTAACTCAAAGTACGGTGTCCTTTGGAGACCCACCTTATTCTTTCATATTCCCTTCACGAATCCCTACTTCTTTCCCCCTTTTTTTAGCCTTTTTGTTCTCTATTTCAGTCAACGCCGTCAAACGGCTTGGAAACGGATGCACCATCTTTAACCATTGTAGCTGATTGCACAGTTAACACGGACATGGTAGGTGAGGAAGGCCCTTCCCCGTTGGATTGGAGTAAAGTCCCCTTCATCATGGGGTTCCTGGAACGACACGTGGAGGTGGAGATGGCGGTGGCCAGGGAAATGGGCATGAGGCAGAGTCCCTTCCCTTGCAGGTACTGCATGGCGGAGCCCATGTCTTCTTCCATAAGCTTCGCCACTTGGTGCTCCGTCACCGCTACGCTGTCGTTGTTCGCAGACGTCTGATTGCCGCTAGAATTCCGATTAAGGGACCCACCACCGTTAGCTGTCGTCTGAACACAATCGCCTCCTCCCTGCAAGAAACGAAGAACATAGCCGTACTATTTTTTTAATCATCGTCTTTTATTATTATAATTATATCTACAAAAGAGATGCTTTTGGAATCTATGACAGTGGGGGGGCAAGCGTGCTACTTTTGTTCTGTTGTTTTGTGGTGTGATTTAAGAGAATGAGAAACAGAATGAACAAGGGGATTTAAACAAGACAAGACAAGACAAGAAAGATGAAAATGGTGATTTGTTTTCAACTAGGGTTTACCACAGAAGGCAAATCAGCAACAAGGGGAGCAACGGCAGCGGCACCACCCAATCTGCTCATACTCAGAACCTGTAGAATTTCCAGGAAACAACAAAAGAATTACTTGAACCATATCTTAAAAACAACAATGTCAACCAATCCTTCACAATTTCTTCCAATAAAATAATAATAAAAAAAGTTTTAGGAGAGAGCGCTAAACCTTGACTTGGAGCTGGAGGAATTTGACATAATCTATTATCTCATCGAGCATTGAAGCTTTATCCGTCTGAAAATCAAAACACTCATTATTCTAGATAATCAAAAACATTATAAACATAACATGGATTAATTATTAAATATCATAATGAAGCTTAAAAAATATTCAGTTACTAATGACTCGGCTCTTTTCCTGGAGTAAGGATCGGGATCGGGATCAACCAAAGTTAAACTAACATGCCTGTGACAATCAGTTTATCGTACTAACTGACACCTGTGCTTATATTTTTGTACCCTAACATTGACCTAATTAGAGATTCATCAAAAGAATTTCAAGCCGGAGACCGGAGCAAGTGTGTACCTTATTGGCATTGGGAACCAGTTCTTGAAGCGCTTTCATTCTCTCCGCAATTCTCTCTCTGCGTAACTGCCAACACGCATCGTTTCAGAATACGGATCAAACCATATCATTTTTTGAGCTTCTCTTATATTGTATGATGAAAGAAACAGAAATAAAGGGTTTGTTTACTCTTTCAGCGATGCTGTGGGGGTCAGTAGCTTGACCCCTTCTAGCCCTAACTCTTTGTTTGGGCTGAGCCGGTGTACCTTCGGTCGTCGAACCACTTGCCTGGCTTTGGTTCATTGCCGCCGTCCCTGCTGTTGCTCCAAAGTTTGGTGTCTGCATATTGCCTCCCTGTACAATAAAATACATTAGCCCATTTAAGCTCGTAATGTTTGTTCTTACGTTTTGTTCAGAGAAAATCAAGGCTTACCTGAGGATGGTGAAAATGCTGAGGTTGATTGGTTTCATGAAAAGATCCAGCACTAAAACCATTAAACAAAGCTTGCATTGAACCCTCTCCGCCCTGCAATTGTTCAATCATATATCTATGTTTCAGTTATACTCTAGTCGGAGACGAAACCAAAGAGAGGAGAAAACTGACGTGAACCTGTTCATTGGGGGGAGATCCGGCAGCACCCCTAACACCCAAAGACAAGGGCATCGTCAACCCTCCTCCACCAGAGGCAGCGCCGCCTCTTCCAGGTAACATCATCTGCTGTTGCATCATCATTTTCATGGCTGCCGTAGCAGGAGAAGACCCTCCTCCTCCACCACCACCGCCGCCGCCGTTGATTTGATGTTGTCTAAGCTTGGATGCCAGAATCTCATCATAGTGGAAGCCGACATTATTGCCGGGATCAGAAGCTCCGGTTTCATCGGAGTTAGGAGGATCCCAAGGTGACTTGAGGTCGGACCATGAGCAGGAAGGGAGAGTGGAGAGCATCTGTTCCAAGAAGTCATCGTGGGAGGATGTGGGATCGAACGGTGGGGTTTGGATCTGCTGGTGGTTGTTGCTTTGAAGGTCTTGGAGAGGGATTTGTTGAGTCGGGTTTAGGAGTGAGTTCATTGCTTGCATTTCACGGCTACAAGGCTGCATAATTCTCCGAAACAAACTGTTTTTAATTAAAAAAGTGTTAAAAAAACAAAAAGAGCTAGAAAAGAGATAAGAGTTTGAGCAAGTGTTCAACTGTTGACAGTTTTGTGATTTAGAGGAATGGAAAGAGGCGAGGTTTTAGGATTGGGAATGATTTGGGTTTCCGTTTTTAGAGTGAAGAACTGAAGATGAAGGGAGGATTCTTTTTTCTCTTTGGTTTTCTAAGGGTTGAGATTATTAAATATAGAAAAACGAAGAGCGAGCTTTGTGCGGTGTCGTTTTGAGTTTGATTACTTAAATGCTTCATCATACCTGTGTAAGAAAATTTCAAAATATTTGACATTACTTAATAGATCTAATTACTTGACATTAAAGTAAAAATGTCAAATATTTAAATATTTGACAGTAAGGTTTGAAAAATAAATTGCATCGGTACGATTTATAGGGAGTATCGAAACGGTCAACCCTAGTCAACGCCTATCGATACAGGGCTAGGTGTATCGATACAGGCATATTACCTACGAATCTGGGAATTGAGAATTTTGTTTAGGGTATCGGTACGGCCCTTAGGGTATCGGTACGGAGTTAGTTAATTCTGTTAAAGGACATGGAAACCAGTTTTAAGAAGTTTATAAAATGGTCACTAAAACTTGTATAGTCTAATTGAATGGGTAAATGATATCAGAACGACATGAAAATTCACAGACTTATTGTTATTGTATTGAAATTCATTTTTTAATCAATTTCGTGAAAGGACCCCTAAATTTCTGAATTTTCAGATTAGTCTCTAAAACTTGTAAAAGTTATAACTTAGTCCTAATTGACGATTTTCTGTTGCACTTTGGATAAATTGGACTAACTCTTATTTTTTTTAATGTTTATAAAGCATAATATCGTTTAATTATTGATTATTGATTGAAAATTCGTTGCATCGATTATCGTTCCGTTCACGGATTGCGTTTTCCGACCCAGTTTTCTTCTAAGTCGGGTGGGGGACGTTACATTTATGGTATCAGAGCTAGATTTTAGTCGATTCTAGGACTAAACTGGAGTTTTTTGCATGATCATTAGATTGCATACGCCACTTAGGAGTTTAATTTGATATATTATGACTTGCGACTAATCCGATCCTCCTTCCTTTATAGTGTAAAGATGTCTAAATCTGATAAGGTTTATGAAGAAGTTGAGCACGCAGTTTTCTCCTCGACTTGTGGCAAGGAGAAAAGGGGGAAGAATCCTCCTAACCCGTAAGCACCCCTACAAGAACCAGTGAACACGGAGCTTGTGTTACATGTTGCTTAGTTTGAGTGCTACAAGAACATGATCGAGATGTTCAAACAATTCATGGCTACCCTCAAGTTCGTACAGTCTTTCGTGACTGCTATTCCCGTGAACTGAGCCTCTATTGACAAGTTAGCTCAACATCGATTTTTAAAATTACCAGGGACCCAAAGGATATTTACACTAATTTGTCAATCGATTTTTCATATATTTTGTTTGTAAAAGTTCTACTCGAAAAACTAAATTATTTATTCAATTTTATTCAAAAAATTAAATAAACCGAAGGCAAAATTGCTGCAATTGAATAACTTCGATGGCAAAATTGCATGAATGACTTCACTGTTAACTACCACGTCAGCACTTTAACGGTCAATGTCGGTCAAAAGACAATATTGCTGCAATTGACAAACTTTGAAGGTAAAACTACGGAAAATAAAAAGTAGATACAACATTACTGATTTCAGATTATTACAAGAGCAAATTTGACCCTTTAACCTCAATTTCTATCTAATTTATATAAATGTTTTGTATTTTTATTATATTCTAGTTTTGCACTCCAAAATTTTATAATTTCATACTCTTTAAATTTTTAATATAACCTTTTAAAAATTCACATTATCCAAAATAAAAAGTCACGCATACATCCTTACTTATAGCCATGCACTCACTTGAACAGCTTTCAGATATAATTTTAAAGATAAATTAGTTTTCTGCGCTTCCTTTGTGAGAGTTGTTTCTTTTATTTCCTTAATTAACAACTTAAACATGGTTTTGTTTTTTTAATACCAATGTGTTAAGCAGTGACCATGACCTCTTAATCATACTCTACAATAATTAATGGAATAAAGATGAGATAATAATAATAATAATAATAATTTTTTGTTTCAAAAGAGCTAAAACAAGATAATAATAATAATAATTCGATTATACAAAATTATAATGTTCTTGAAAAGCCCATCTTAATGGAATAATATAATATCATATATTAATTCAAGTAATCTAATTTGCTTGTGTCACACATTAAAGGATGCTTTGAATTTCCTAAGAATGTTCGAAAATGATGGGTTACGCCTCGACCTATTATTTTCCATTCATTTATTTATATGGCGAATATATATTTATTCTTTTTTATAAAATTAAAAGCTTCATTATTAATATATCTTATTCATTAATTATGAAATCAGACATGTAATCAAGAAAGCGTGGAATGGAAGATAAAAAATTCCATACTTGAAAAAGAAAATGCCAATTCCATTTACGTTCAATAAATCATTCAAAACAAAGAATTCTATGCCAAATCAATTTAGAGCATACAATCTTACACATATTAACGTTATTGTACTATTTTAAAATTTAAAATTCAAAATTTAAGATTTATAATTAAATATTTAAAATATAAAAAATTAAAAAATATATGATCTAAATTTTGCACAAACAATATTTATCAAATAATTTTCCTATCAACTTATTCTTTACGATGATGCTCATGCGGCTATCTTGTATTTACTTGACCGTTTTATTATAAATTTATTCGATCTTAATTAAATCAACCTCTTTCAATTAAAAATAATACTTATTTTGTTCAAAAAAATATTTTTCCTATCTTTTATATCTCGCATGTTTTTAATAACTTTTCACGTATTCAATTCTATTCATATTTGTTAACCACACGTTATGGACTGTCACATAATTCAGTTCAATTAATTATTTTTTTATATACTTAAGGCGAATAAAAAGTTTTTACAAACGAGTTAAATTTATAAATTAATAAGTTTATTTTAGATTTATAGTTTAAAATTTATTGTTTATTGTTAAAATTAAGATTTGTGGTTATAATCTAAACTTCAAACTTTATTACTTTAAATCCTAAACTAATTCCCTAACTTCTTAAATTTTACTTGCGTAATTTTTTACCGTTAATATATTAAATAAATTTCCTATAAATTTATAAAGAGGATGAATCACACACGACTTAAACTATAATTTATATTACCAACGATGGATACAATAATTTTGTCACTCACACTATCACTTCGTCCGTAAATTTTTTTTAAAGGTTTATTAAGATTTATTAACTAGACTAGTGATCAAGGATGTTCTTATTATCTTATTTTAAATGTATTTAAATCTCGACATAAAAATATAACATTTTTTGTTTAATAAATAAATATTTTTATTAATTTGTCATATCAAAGGTTTTTATGAATTAATGTAACGGACAATTATACCATGCACTGATAGTAAAAATATTTTATTTCTACAAACGTGGTCATAAATTTAGTTTAGGGTTTTAAGTTTATTCGCTTAGAATTTAAGTGTGGTTTCAATTTTTGGTTTATAAGTAAAAACTTAAATCGCTAGCATATTACCTTAAAACTTAAACCCAAATCTTTAAACTCTAAATCCTAACCCTGAATCCTTAAACTTAAACTCTAAATTAGATCCCTAACCCCTACAATTAAAAAGCATTTGAGAAAACAAAATATTTTTACCACCAGTGCATGATATTTTCCCGTAATGTAATATGGACGAGGAATGGGTTTTATTTGAGCTGATACTTGAAGATCCTTACAGTTCATTCTACATCACACTACTCAGAAGAAACTAGGATCCATTTCATAACAGACACTATATATATATATAGCTGCCCTGATGATTTGCTTGTCTCCATTATTCATCCGTTTTTACTGAACACCATATACATATGAAAGTAAACTCTAAACACAAATTTACCATCTTAACAAAGATAACAGTTATTCTGATTATTTCATGGATTACCGAACTGGGGATACTAACTAACCCATGGTGTAAGATGGGGTTGGCAAGTTGATGACAGTGGTCTTGATCTTTGTCATCATGTTAATGCTGTTGGTAACCCCTTGTGATCCGATTCCACTGTCTTTTAAACCCTGAAATGGGAAATGATCTGGTCCACGAGCCGGTGCCGAGTTGATCTGAACCGTCCCTGTCTCCATTGCATCACTTATCAATATTGCCTTATTCACATCCTTGGTGAACACACATCCCTGCATTTCATAATCCATATGGTTTCTTTAAGCTAACTGTAATGGAAGAAACAGAGATGAAATGAAAAGTTTGTCATATAATACCTGGAGTCCGAAGTTGCTAGCATTGCAGTGGTGGATACCTTCCTCGACGGAGTTGATCCTTATGACTGGTAGAACCGGTCCGAATGGTTCTTCCCAGGCAATCCTCATATCGGGACGAACGTTGTCTAACAACAATGGCCATATAAGATTGCCATCTCTCTTGTACTCCTGACAAAATGAAGCTCCTTTCTCTTTGGCATCCTTCACCAGCCCTTCGATGAAATTCGCCGATGACTCCGACACCACTGGAGTGATATCGCAGTCGTCCTCTGGTGCCCCCACAGTTAGCTTTGCCACTTTTGCCTTCACCTTTTCCACCAGGACATCAGCTACTGATTCCATCACCAACACTACCTTAACCGCCGTGCATCTTTGGCCACTGTGGCAGTTGTACAAGCAAAACAGTTAACACTTAACACAATGTTAATGTCTAGTGGAAGTGAAAACAACTAATGTTGTTACCTGTAAGAGAATCCTCCTTTTATTATGTTAGCAGCAACCAAATCCAAGTCCGCATCCTCAAGCACGATACATGCATCTTTTCCTCCCAGTTCCATCTGAAGAGAGATCATTCCTGCCTTCTTTGAGATAGCAATGCCGGTGTCTCCACCGGTGAAGCTAACGAAAAAGGGAATTCAAGTTATACATGGATGAATAGGTATGTAGTTAAGCTATAGCTAATATAGTGTCCATTATGACCTGGAACTACCTTATACAGTTAACCCCGGGATGCATAGTGAGGAAATCGCTGATCTCGGAGCCTTTCCCCCGTCACACAACTAATTAGCCCTTTGGGGAAACTGGCCAAATGAAAACAGTGCACCATATGAAGAGCAGAAACAGCACCCTGTAAGAAGATTACAATTTACCAGAACTGCTTTTCATATTTGTTGCTAGAACTAATTTTAAGACACTATCTTACTCGATTATGTTATGTGTTTCTACATGTGTTATCAGCTTGTATCATGTAAAAAGTACCTGTGTTGGTGGCTTGAGAACAAGGGAGTTTCCGGCAATTAATGCCGGTGCAATTTTCGAAACTGCCAAGTTTACTGGATAATTGAATGGTGGAATGGCTAGAATCACCCCAAGAGGAATCTGTATACATTTAATTGCAACTTCGGATCAGCAATGAATGAATCAATATAAAAATTTATTTCAATCCGTTACTAAATGAAACATTACCTTGGAGGTGAGGCAATATTTGGTTCTCTGATTTCCAGGAAAACTATCAGAAACCAAGAATTTCCCTTCACCAAGAATCCTTACCCCTTCTTCCGCAGTGTAAGAAACCAGGTCCCCGGACCTCACAACCTTCATGGAATCATCATCAAAACTAGTTTCATTAAAATGAGTTCTTCACTTCTGATTTCTGAATTAAGACAATTGCATAAGATCCGATTATATTACCTCGGTAACGGCATCTTTGGCTGGTTTTGCAATTTCTTTGACCAGGCATTCAGCAATTGGTGCTTTATGCTCCTTTAGAATGGCAGCAGCCTTATGGAGGAGCTCAGCTCGCTTCCAAAGTGGTGTCTTAACCCATGATTTCTGTGCAGTTTTTGCTGAATCCATAACTTTGTTCACCTCTTCTTGTGTACAAGCTGTTTCACCACCACAATTTAAGTAAAACAAAACTGAAGCATGCACATATATATAAAAAAAATACAGTGGTTTTACAAGTTTAGCTGGTTCAACCTTGAACCTTGTACTGAGTTTTCCTGGTGGTTGGATTGATAATTGCAACACTTTTTCCAGAAGAAGAGTTCTTCCATTCTCCATCAGCATAGTACTTGTAAACATCTCCATCCAATATATCTGCAAACACTCCAGTTCCTGCCATTATGGAAAAAAAAAAGGTCACTTACCCAACAGAGAAAACCTACTTGTTTCTTGGATTTGCTCACTCCAGGGGCGAAAAAAAAAAAAACTGAGCGTGTAGAGTAGAGTGAAAGGTGAGGCAACGAGTGTCTGGTGTTGGTTCTTATGCTATTTACTTAAATACATAGGGACAAAAGAGTTGAATTTTTAGGTGGTTCAGATTTTGCCAAGTTTGAAGTAATGGTTCTAACACTTTTCTGCTGACCACACATTAGTTAGCCGGTCACTTTGACTCAGTTCTAACTCCTTTTCTTTTTTTACTATAACTTGATGATGAAGCTATAAATGTTTGGGTTATTAATGGTACAAAGTTGAGTTAATAACTTGCTGGAGGAAAAGTTAGATGGGGCTTTGAAAATTGAAACTGTTGTAATAGAATAGTAGCTGTTGAAAAACCATGCTGGGTGTCTGGTGTAGGATCAACTTTTCCTCAAAATATATTCAATTCTAAATCAAAAGATAAACCCAAATTGCAAGATGAAAGAAGAGTAATCAAGAAAAGTAGGTGGGCAGAATAGATGGTCTGAATGATGGGTCGGGTACCGTGGACCACAAGAGCTCACCATGCTAATAAAGCCGATTGACCCACTTTGTTTATCTAATCATGTTGATGGACCTCACCCCTTTCATTTACAGAAGCTAAAAGCCCATAAAATATTTACCACTGCACTTGTAGTTACTAGCCCAATAGCTGCATTTGCTCTATGTATTTTAAGACTAGAAGAGGAATATGATAATTTGCACTCCAAAGTTTAATTGAACCCAACCAATCAAGCTTGAACAAAATGATATATCAAAAAGCAAGCTCCAAGATTTATATCTCAAATATAACACCAACTAAATTGTTCAGCCTTGAAAAATTGTTGGATTTCCAAATGGTTTGCCAATAATTTGAAAGGTAAAAAGGTCTCATACATAAGAAACACCAAGTAGTTCAGCCTTGAAGAAACAAGATAGCTCAAGCAAATATCATGAATGATCAAAAATAAAAACTCTGATTCTACCAACTTAATCCTTGTGCTGCTGAACAACTTCGACAGCTTCGTGTTGTTCGCCGTAATCCTGCAGGAAAAAGAACAATAAAATCCCAAAATTCATAAATACAGAGCATGCATTGCCAAATTTTCTAGACACTGATTGACATATACAAGGTGAAAAAAAAGGAATGAAAATTGACCAAGGAAAATGGACCAATGAAACAAATACAATAACGCAACAATGTAGTACTTTCATGAATATGCTCATACCTTCACAACCACACAAGAGCAACCAACTACCTTCCGTGCTTTACCTTCAGAATCTTACACAACTGCATGCAGAGGGGAAGTACAATTAGCATTTCAAGCAGTCTCTTTCAATTAGGTGACATAATTAGTAGTAATATTTACCAAGGAACATGTTACATAGTCAAAGGGGTACGCAGTTAAAAAACAATTCATGTTGTTAATCATACAAACACACAGGTTCAAGGTTAAGAAGACGGTCTCATGGAAAACAAATTGATAAAAAAAACGCATGAGTTGATGTCCATTGGCATCCAACTGTACCCTCAACATGACCAGAAATGCAAGGAAATAATTATAAAACATAAATGAGCAATGAAACGTTACTTACACCAGCCCACTCGCCAAGGGTTTTTGAACTAGGTGCACGTAGCACTTTGACATTATGGTCAGCACAGAGTGCCTTGACCAGCTTAACATAATCAGGTTGGTCACAGTCTTCAGCTAGAATACAAAGATGGGCATTGTGCTTTTCAATTGCCTTGGCAGCTTCATGTAAGCCACGAGCAAGCCCACCGTGAGCTTGTGACTTCCTCACCACAAGAGGCAAGGCTGAGTTGATGTCCATTGGCTCACCAAGGGCAGCCAGTGCCTCAGGTTGGGCAACAGCAACTTCTCTCTGCAAAATCCATAGGCAAGAGCACGAAATAAATACAGGCAGAGGAAGCAATCTTTTCTTAGAAATAACAGTTGGTGGATAAACAGAATAGAAATACCATCTCAAACTCCTACCAGATGCAAAAAAAAAAAAAAAAAACCCAGTAAGATCTTAAAACACTTTGTATATCTAACAAATATGAAAGAGAAGCAAACAAGTAGGCAAATGATCTAAAAACTAGACAGCGCAATCCATATTAGCATACAGTAAAATACCATAGCAATTCATCCCACACAAAAGCAAACAAAACCCGAAGTCTACATCGGGAAAATTCAAGCAATTTGAAACCATATGGAGAAAATAAAACAAACCCGACATGACAATCAAGTTTAAGGAAAGTAACACGGATATTCCACTAAATATGGCCTTGAATATTGACAGAGTTGTCACTTACCCTGACATTTTTTGAGCTGAAGATGGGAACGGAGGTTCTGCTTGCAGGTAGCAAAAGAGAAAGAAACAAAGTGAAACAATCGGATATGTAAGTTAATATGAAACTGAAAGTTACAGAGAGAAATTAAGACCCAAGAAAAGGGGGAAGCTGAAGCTGACCTGAGAGTAGAGAAATTGAAGAGCTAATCTGCTGGGTGGCGGAGGAACAAATTTAGTGTTTTGGGGTCAGAAAACATAATAAAAATGGAGAAAATTCACAGCGAAAGAAGGGACTGTTGCCACGATCCAACCCAAGAACAATGGTCAGGCTCAGACCAAATTTTTATGAGGGAATATAACATTTAACCAATTAGGCTATGAAAGCTTTGATCCGGGTGAGTATTTGATCAAATCAAAAATTTAAAAATAATTGAATTAATTAGTCTTATTTTATAACTAAATTTAAAAATATTATTTTAAGATGAGTTAATAAAATTACAATTCAATAAATGTAAAGTCAATTTTTTCACACTGAATCAAAATACTCGATTTTTTTCGAGTCGGAATTTACTGAACTCTACTTTGATGTATGGCAAGAATAAAAATTATGATCAAAGTTTCATACAGCTCGAAACTTTTCTGCCACTATTATTATATTTTATGTCAAATAGTACTACAAGTGTATTGAGAAGTATAGTATATTAACATAAAGTACATTGTTATAAAAAAATAATGTGAGAAGTTAAGAAGGTAATTATGATGTATTGGCGGTGGAAATATTTTGTTTTCACAAGCGCTCTAATTTTAAGGGTTAAAGATTTAATTTAGGATTTATAGTTTAGAGGTTTAAGTTCATGTGCTTAGAATTTAGAGACTATAATTTAAATTTAGAATTTAAAGTTAAAATTTAAAAGTTATAAGTAAAACCCTAATCCCTAATATTTTACCCTAAAACTTAAACCCTAACATCTAAACTCTAAATCTTAACCATAAAGTCTAAATTATAACCACATACTCTAAATTCTAAACCACTTCACCTAAACCCCTAAACTTTAAACCCTAAATTAAATCTTTAACCCCTAAAACTAAGGCGTTTGTAGAAACAAAATGTTTTCACCGCCAAAACTAGAATACTTGTAGAAACAAAATATTTCCACCGTCAATGCATCATATATTTTCCTAAAGTTAATATATCCACTTTTAAAAAAATAAAAAAAATAAATTGAATGGTGATAATTTGAAATCTAAAAGTCGAAAGTTTTTTTTTCTTCTAACATTTAGTTTGAAAATTTATTTTCTTAACTTTATTTTTTTATTGTTTTTACTACTGAGAAAATAAATTCAAAATATATTCCATGAAACAAACAAACTCGTATTCTCCTCGGTAATAATCCAATATGAGGTCATATTAACACAGCTTAACGCTAATGATGACAGTTTACTTTTACATAGCTCACATCACATGAATCTATTGCAACCACTGTGCCATAAAAAAATAATACACAAACCATCACTAATCGGCTAATCCATGTTAGACTAAGGAAGCAGCTGAAGTTCACTGTTCACTCGAGTCACACCGGGTATAACAATCAACCTAACCTCGCTTCTCTTCGCAAAACCTGGTTAAAGCAGAAATAATGAGCAGGATTAATCTTCAAATCCAGTATATAGATGCATATCTATAAGAATCTATTTTAAGACACAAACAACTCGGAAATAATTGAGATACCATCTCCAGTAATATGGATGTAAGAAGTCGATATGCTATGACAACGTTACATAAAACAAGCAGTAATAACATATTCCGATGGGTGTTGCACTTTGGGTTCTCAATGCCTTCTTCCTATGTTTTTCCAACTCTTCATTTTTCTATAAAGAATTCATGTCCAACAACCGTATATGACACATAGTCAAACATAGATATATCGGACATAAACCTGTACCAGTCACCTTTGTGTCCAAGCAACATAGCCCTTTTCGAATATAGCAGGGAAAACAAAAGGAAATATATTTGGACCTTCAGCCTTCTGCATGCTATGACTATGATAGGAATTGAAGTAGATTACTGTGGAAATGGACAGCAGTGGTGCCTCAAATTTTTCAGAAGAAACCGGCTGAATGTTGTTTACAAAACATGGACAGAAATAATACTGTATTTTATTGAAGTGTTGAAAACCAAGCCCCGTATTATCTGTCGACATTTCTTCTTCTTTTTCATCATATCTCAAGTAAGTAGCAACTGTCGTACTTATTTGACCCTTTACCAGTATTTTCATACTATTATTTCTGGGTAAGCTGGTATTTTGATCCTATTGAGATTTAAAATTTTTGAATAAACCGCCAGTCCTAAACAAATTAAGAAGAAAAGTACACTGATAACATTCACGAGTCATGAACATAAAACCAAGCATCAAATACTTTTATCACAACTACACTTGGCAAACCAGACTTCAAGTAATGGGGAAATATCAGATGCAAGAGCATAATAGTAGTCCTTACCTCTTCAGCAAACTTTATCAAGATAGTTGTCCGAGGTCTTTGCAGTCCCTCCATAGGTACAAAATGAGCTGTTACTACTGCTGGAAATCCCGCCCCATCCAGAACACCCTTCCACCCAACAAAAAGAGCCTATAAGAACTTCCACCAGATGATTAGTTATTTTATACACAAAAGGAATGCAACACTTACCCTCACTATTCCAGCAACAAATGCCCCACAATTAAATGTCCCCATGTCTTTTGGAACTGAAATAAACCTACAATGCAAACAGACCAGTTGGTTGTTAATATAGAACTAGATGTCAAGTTATTAGAAACAACTGCATTATAAGAGGTAAGTGATGAAAGCTGCATTACTTGTTCACAAGGAGGTCCTTCTCACTGATCATGTATTCGTCTTCATGTTCAGTGCCCTTCTCAAGTGAATCAGCCACCTAACATAGTACAAAAAAAGAGCTGGTAAGTGGTAAGACAAGCACTAATTTGAGACTATGCTGATTTTAAGCACATGCCACGTGTTAGCCAACCAGATTTATCATGCCTATAGACTTCTAGGAAACGAAACAAATTTCGTATGACAATATCATCAAACTTTCAATTGTTTCACGAGTAGCCAAGATTGTTACCTTTCCAAATAACACCTTCCAGACAGTGCTGTGCACAAACGATAAAATACCCAACAATCGTGTCTCCCTTCTGTTTCCCTGTGGCATAAAAGATAATATACACATATGAAACAAAAAAGCATAGGTACATAGTACTAGTGTTGACACCATAGAAGAGTAGACATGTTCAAATAAGCACAGATCTATGCAAACACATTGCCAAACCCAGAAAAAATACGAAAGCAAACTTAATTGAGATACCACCACCTTGTATTACATCAAAACTTTCACACCTGATTAATTATAAGAACCAAGACTACTTTAACAAGGTAGATGCCCAACTTGCAAGTAATGCCTTGAGAATGCTAGTGAAGAATAAAAAGAGAAACTTGTTGCTATAGCAGTCTTAGGCATAGTCTACAAATGTGCTGTACCTTATCCCTATGGCATAAAAGTTCAAGAACTCGAGTGCCAACCGCATACCCTGCATCCTCCAGCCTGATCAATTACCATAAATGATATTAGATTCATTGACAATCGAAGAACATTGACTGAACTAAGCATCATGCCAATAGTTGCTTTAATATGAAATAAGGAGCTTTGATCTATTCTAGAAATCTTCTATAAATAATCTGATCTCAAGATCGGTAAGCAACGATAAGATTCAACTATCCATCAAACACAAAAAATACCTTCTTTCTAATTCAGAAATGTTGTCAACCTGTGTTTGATTATACTGGACAAGCTCAGAAAACAAGAATGCAATTGCACTCAAGCTAACCTGCAATGGAAGCACAACAGTCAACAGTTTGAATTTTGACTCCAAATTGAATAAAACAAATCCCCAACAAAAGCTACTCCTGTTTCGGTTTGTTTTGGATAGTGTAAACTTTTCTATTTTCTAAATAATTTTCCCACGGATTTATCTTTTTATTTTATTTTCAGACTAATTTGTGTCATTGAATCATAATTTCTTAGGAAGCATAAAACATAAGCAGAAACGAAGCAGAGAGTGTGGGAACCTCTTGTTTGCCCTTGCTGAGAGGCTTCTCAAGGATGTTTGAGTATTGCTTTATCTTCCCAGCTCCAATCATTTTCTACAGGAAAATAAAATATTAATTTCTGTTTGGCTGCTAGAAAACTGCAGACAAAAATGAATCAGCTATCAGGTATGTGAATCGCAGGGCAAGTATGCATGCACTTCATTGTGAAGTCCATTTTGAACAATTAAAGAATTAAATTGCGATAAATTAGCTGGTTGGATTTATTTAGTTCTGCAATAAAGATTCAGGGACCCTCGAGCATTTGTTTATGAAAAGCCCTTTGGCCAAAGCAGTTTGGTACTTTGGTCTGGGCTCAGATCTCTCCCTTGGAGTTGAAGGATTTAATTGTGATAAATCCAAATAGGATCACAAGAGTCAGTAAAGTCCGGGGCATTAATTGGCTCAGCAGGTTCTATTCTTAGAGAATACGATTTTAAATCTCAAATGGTTATCTTATCAGTAGAAGAAGCTGGAAACTTAGAACAAAAACCCAAGTATCTCCTGTTGTTTAGGGAAATCGTTATTTGCCGGAAGGGTTTGGGTATCAGATCATATTGTTGGTTCGGACTAGAGACTTGGAAAGAAAGTTTATGAGGTGCAATTACACAATGCATTGGACACTTGCTCCAGTTTCCGAGGCGTCTGTGTTACCTGCACTCGGGGTGAATGTCTAAACTAATATAGGTTTGATGTAGGTACTTTGTAGGAAAAAATGAAGTGACCGGGTATAGTTGGCGGTGGCTAATGTTCAGTGCAGAAAAATTAAGCACCTCTTGTTAAATGAAGTCAAGAAGTTGGCTGGAAAAGCCACAGAGGATAAATACTACCTCAATTTCATGGCCGTAGTACTAAGTATTTAGTTTTGGGTTACTGGTAACTGAAAGGGAAACATAGAATAGAAAGGAAACGAAGAGACTTATGAATCAACTGGTACTTTATGGGAAACGGCTGCGTTCACAGCGATCGAAACACAACGCTTCAGCTCCACAGTTATCATTTCGAACCAGTAAAGATAACCAAACAAAAATCATAACTTCATTCTCTAATTCAGACATTCACTAATTACGCACCACTGATCCAGGGTTATATAAAGCCAATTAATCTTTTACAATCAAATGGTAAATAATGCAACCACAGACAGCCCATCTAACTAATATCATCATGATCTAGCAAGGAAATGTAATTTTTTTCTGGGATTCCAGCAAAAATCCAGAAATTCGTACGAGTAAAAAAACTTCATATTCGAAAGGATTTCCAAATGACGGTGACTATTCAAATAAGTATAAGCACATTTACGAATTGTAAACACGAACTATTTGTTTCATAGGAGTACCTGATTACAACATATGAGTCTTGGGATTTCTCGACGATCAGAGGAAGGGAAGTCTTGAGATGAATAAACCAAATAAATCTAAAAAGTGAAAGGTTTTATTATAATAAGGGAAAACTTCACGGGTGTTCTCCAAACTATTACTTTTTCCTGTTTTGGTCACCCACCTAATGTTTTCGTCAAAATCATCTCTTCCGTTAAATATCTTTTTTATTTTGGTCCCTTTCGTTAAAAACATAATAGAATCGCTGACTTGGCATTTTATTTTTATTTTTTGTCACTTAACTATCATTTTTTTCTGTTTTAGTCACCTAACTATTACCCTTTTATGTTTTGGTTCCCTCCTGGTTATTCGAATAAAAACTATTATAGTATATTATTAAATTTGATGTGAGGACCAAAAACTAATATAAAAATATTATAAATATGCCAAGTCAGAGATTCTGTTAGGTATTTAACGGAGGAAACCAAAACATAAAAAGTAACTAACGGTAGGAATGATTTCATCGAAAAAATTAATTAGATGATCAAAACAAAAAAAAGGTTATAGTTGGGTGACCAACGTTGTAGTTCTCCCTAATAATAAATAACATATATGAAATTAAATTGGGTTATGTTGAAAAAAATCATAGGCTTTTCTATATATTATCAACTGGACTTTGCAACTTAGAAGCGATTGGGCCGCACCACTTTGCTTAGGCCTAACAAATATTTTCCCTAAAATCTTTGTTAAAAATGCCCTTTAGGTAAATTAGTTATTTAAAAAAGATAATACTTTATTTCCTTTCTATTTCCAAATTTAACAATTAAAAATTTAATCATGAAGTTAACGTTTTCTTCATAATCCTAAATAATAATAAATTTATTATTAACATTTACAAAAATATAAAAAAAAACGTGGGTTTAAATTTTTAGAGTCATGAACAAATTGATATAATGCAAAAATGAAAAGAAAAAACATTAAAGTTATGATTAAATCCATAATTGTTCATTTCCAAAATTGTCAGGCATTGAATTGTTCTTTTGCATTTTGAAATGGATCAATTTTCTCAATTTTAGAGATAAGAGACCTAAGAAGTATATTTTTTTAGGTCTAATGTCAAAATTAGTGCCTAAATCAGCATGTTTTCTTTTTTAAGTGCTTACATTATTTTTATCTTTTTTAGGTGTTTAAATTATTATATATTTTTATTTTAGGTGCTTAAATTTTTTTGCCCTCTTTAATTTGAACATCTAAAAAGAAAAATAAATAATTTAAACACCTATTAAAGAAAAACGACATAATTTAAACATTTATTTTAATATTAAACTTTTTTTTACCAAAATCCTTCTAAATAACAATTTTATTTAGGTACATGTAATTGTTTTGTATAATAATAAATAAATTTACGTGGAGAATTCATATCCCATGTATCTTTGCTTAAAAAAATATCCTATGTTTTTTTTGGGGGGAGGGGGGGGGGGGAAGGGAGTTTATTTCTTCTAGGTTTAATGGATGAAAGAGTCCCTCTACTTTTCCCGAAAAAACAATCTGGTCCTTCCCCTACAATCGCTTATTGCAGCTTTCCATTGTGATTTCTTTTAGTTTGACGAAAATGTTGGTGCTGATCATTCTTTTTCATTGTCGAGAGCGCCTTTTGTACATGAGAAACAGTATTACAAAAAATGATAAAAGAAGGAACAATTATTTTTCGAGTTTATTTTTATTTTATATTAGAGAAAAAGTTTGATACACAGTTCGTGTAAACAAACGTTTACACGTGTTTTTTAAACTTAGGGGTTAGCGGTTTAGTTATAGGGTTTAAAATTTAATTGCAATGTTTAGAATTTAGGGTTTAGGGTTTAAAATTTAAGTTTTACGGTATTAGGGTTAGAAATTTAGAATTTATGTTTTATAGGGTAAAAACATATTGTTGTGTAAAATTAATTCTACACAGCATGTGTATCAAAATTTTACTCTCTATTTTATGGTGAGGTGTATCAAAATGAATTAGTTGGCACAATTTTGCGCGGCTTCTTCATTTGGTTTTTTGGCCGGTGACCGGCAACCAGTTTTAGTACTGGTTGCCGACCACCTGGGTTTATTATTATTATTTTATATTTTAATAAGAATTTGTCTTTGTGGCACGTATTTTTTCTGCCTTTATGGTACGTTTTTCTTTATTTTTGTGATTTGTTTCATTTGTCGTTTTGCTATGATTTCAGCATACCTTAGCCGTCGTTTGGTGCTCGTATAAAGATCTTCACGACGCTAGTTTTTGGTTTTGATTCTATCGATGATCATGGAAAAGTAGATTCTCACTCGGATTGATGGTTGTTTGCCGATATAATCAGACTTGGGTAGCAGAACAATCTGCTTGATAGTTTGGTTCTCTCGCCACTCTTTTTTCACCCCGTAAAGCGTCTCGTTTGGATAGAGACAAGGAGACTAAAGAAGATTTCTGAATTTTTCCGGTATGCTAATTTCTATGAAAGTATTTACTTTTCTTTGCACATTTGAATTTTGTATGGGATTCCGGTAGACTATTCTCATTATTATCCTTTCTAGATGTGTTGTATTAGAGATACCTTCTATGGTTATTAATAAAATTCAATTGTTATTATAAAAAAAAGGCGCAATCTTTTTAATATCCAATAAATAAAAAGTTTTTATTTATTTTCAATTTTTTGATCAACTTTTTTGGTGTACATGTACATATATTCCATATAAATGCATCTGTTAGGTTCAGAATAGTACAAACCATGAATATAGATCATGCTGTTATAGTTATAAAGTTCAGTGCTCCATTGAGAGTAGTAAGCCGAGTGCCATGAATGCTGCTACACAAGCACCAAAGTTGGCAGCAACCGCCATGCCACTTGAAGGAGCCGGCGCAGGTGCACCAGGGGGACCCGGTGGCGATTTGGATCCTTCAGCCGGTACTGCGGTTACCGGCGGTAGTGGAGGGTCAACAATATCTTTGACATCAATAGGGGGACTTGGTGGTCTTTCTGGTGGCAGTGAGGATTCAGGGATTTCCTCCAGCAATGCACCTACTTGAGCTGGTAAGATGGCAATTTCTGCATTCATATTCACGCATGAACTCCCTGCAACCACCGGAACCGAAAGTTTTAACACACATGTATTCAAACTCGACACTCAAATTAAGTTTTGAGTTTTTTTTTCTTATGGTGTAACTGTAAGTACTCACTCAAATATCTGTTGGCTGTTGCAGGGAACTCTGTTATAAACCCATCAACATCTAATTCTACAACAAAAGTGGCAAGCTCCATGGTGGGATCCGCATAGAAATCAAATGGGATTGCAACAAATTCGTTCCTCATAGTAGTGACGTAAACCGAGATGTTTGCGCCGTGCATCTCCTTGAGAACATTTGTTTTGGCCTTGGTGAAACTACCTTCATTTACTACTATCAAGGAAGATCTTGATACAACAACTCCATCTGCATACTTTTTGATCTCACCGGGTGCTGATTTAGTGACTGCGCTGATTGGTTGCTTGAAATGTAACAATCTTTGGTAACCCTGGTCACCTTTAAATTTTGATAGTACCGAACTGTCATCCGATTGGATCATGACTTGCATTTTGTCTAGGCTTGCATTCTTCAAGGCTTTGTTCACTGTATCTATTATGTCAAGACCCTTCTTCGATGCTAAGTAAGCAGCATTCTGCACACGACTCAATGAATCGAACAGTGTTAGGAGTTTGCATATGTTCAGCAAATACCAAAGTTTTGTCAGATTTTTCATATATGTTAATGATTGTATATCTTACTTCTATGTTGATCAGAACTCCATGAACTGCTTTTGTCTTAGCAAACCCCAAAAAGTCGCTTAGTGTCATCAATTTTCCTTTGTTTTTGGCCGCAGGGTTTCTGTAGCAGCCAGTCCTTTGTCCGAAAGGGCTGAACATTTGAGCTGAAGAAAGACAATACATTAACCAGACTTCTAAAACATTATAAGATATGATAACTAAGACGATCGGTGCTAAATACGCTTACGTTTCAAGCTCTTGATCTCGGCCCATGTAAGATCGAATGAAAAAACTCCCTTATCCTTTTGAACTTCAGGAACTAAGGAAGATTTGGACATGAAAGTAGGCATTGCAGTAGTATCCCCTGTCAAATCGGCTGAATCTGAACAGAAGGCAACTCCATCCTTTGACAATTGGACCGAGCAATCTATTACGTCAGCTCCATCAGTTACTGCTTGCTCATAAGCCAGATCGGTGCAACCGGGATATATCCCACTAGCTCCATTGTGAGTTATAATCAAAGTTCTCACTGTAAAGCCACAAAATCAAAGTGAAACATTAGTATATACATAAAGGTCTGGTACTCATTCAAAAGGATTCCAACTTAGCTTTTACCTTGCTTTTCCCTTTGAGTTTCATTTGTTGCAAAGCATGCTGTATCAGAAAGACCATTTGGAAGTGTTAATACAACCTCAGTATAATGCAGGCTTATATTCATGCTATAACATCAGTTAACAAGCTCACCGATGGCGTTTGATGCTATAGGGGAGAAATCCGTAAGCAACCCATCGACCGTAACATCCGGATAATTAATGAACTGCAAGAACTCATTTGTCGGATCTAAAGAATAATTGTGACTTATTATTGCATCATTTGCAAAACCAGAAGCATAGACTTCAAGGCCAGCCTTATGAGCATCAGCCACAAGGGTAGTTGGCTTTTCCAAGTAGTTATCTGCATTAACAGGCCATATGAATTCTTTGGGAACCACAATTCCAGATGCAAAGGCTTTGATGGCATTAAGATCCTTCAATATGTCGCTATATTTCTTTTTTTCCGTGGGTTCAACCTCATCCGGACCGAGAAACGTGAAGATCAGATTTGTCTCCCGGGGAGCCTTCTTCTTCATGTTCTTCAAGAAACCAATCTCAGGAGACGAAATGTAACTTATGCCCTGAAATCCCACAGTCTTTTCGATATAATCCGACATACTGAGTTTGTTTGCACTATAGAAAGCATCATACTGCAATAGAGAAAAACAGATGAATTAGTGAACACCATGTTAGCTTTTCCATTTTCTTTATAAAAAAAACAGCTCGGAGATATATATTAAACCTGGACATTCAACCAAAGCAATGGTGGTCTAGATGCTCTGACTTCATCAATGGTCGTTACTGCCAGTTGATTATCGAACGCGCTCGGTCGAGACAGTATACTTTGAACCACTTTCGAGGGGGAAAAACATGAAAAATCTGATGTTAATCTCTTTTAACCCAATGAAACATATAGGAAGATTTTTGAGACACTTACTGGAGACATTGTTCAGTATTACTTGAGATGTGAAATCCTTAGCAAACCAACCCTTAACATCATGTCCATTGATCTTGTAGGTCTTGGAATCTTTGGGAAAGATCTCTGCGATGTTTGTTGAGTTATCGAGCCTGATATCCGTCACGCATATGCCGATACTGTCTTTTGTCAGCTGCAGGCTGCAGAGCAAAGCCACATCCGTATACCGTAATTGCAAGGCCATGTTGTTTGCAAGTGTAGTCGATTCGGGGAAAAGCCCCGAGAATCCTCCTCGTGCAACTATAAGGGGCGGTAATCCTGGAAAAACACCCGAAATTATTTGCTTCAACAAGCAGTGTAATCCATGATCCTGCCGGGAAACAACATAGTATAGAAGCCGCGATAATGTTACCGCTTAAGGTCGGCCATTTCCTCAGAGGAGGCGCAGGCTTTACAGGTTCACCGCCACCGCCAGATTTTGCCAAAGAGACTTGGACCAACAGGGACATCAGAAACAAACACCTGATCATTTTGCCACCAAAAATACTGCAGATTTGTTCACAACATTATCAGATAAAATCCAATCCCCATTTTCTAAACAGGATTACAACATTTAAAAACAACAGCCACTGATCATATATTGAACACAGTTTTTTTAATTTCTATTGATCTAAACCTAGAAATCCAAACAAGAGAATCATTCAAAAAAACATTCATATATTGAACACAATCTTTAGATCCTGCTACACAGATTGTTTTTTAATTTCTATTGATCTAAACCCAGAAACCCAAACTTCGACAACACCCCGTTTTTTTATTACAAGAGAATCATTAAAAAAAACATATAATCATCATCATCAACCTTAACATACTGTTCCGTGTCATTTCTCCTGGCAACAAACAGAGAATTAAACTTACCTGGACTTACAAATAAATTGATTATATGTGCAAAAAGAACATTCCCTTGTCAAGTTTCTGATAAACAATGGAAGAAACTCTCGAAGGGAATGCAATGTAATAAAAAGAACAAAAAAAAGGATGAGGTAGAGAGAGATTAACCGGTTCCAAGGTTTTGTTTTTGATAACTCCCTTACAAGTTTTTCGCATTAATAGCTGGTCAGAATTTATTTCCGTGAACAACCCTTTTTTTTTGATTTTTAGGCCTTTTCTTGATTTGCTATTCTTGTTCCTGTTTTTTAGACATCAACATGACTTAAAGCGGGAAAATTTGACAGCTCCATTGCATAACGGCTTAAACTGGCATTTCAAACTCCCCGCCTCCTTTCTGTTCTTCAAATTTCTAAATTTTCTTTTTCCATTTTTAACGACTTCTAGTAAAATTAAACATAACTTTTTCTTTCTCCCTTTTCTGGTTAACAATCTGCAATCTTCATAACTTATTTATAGGATTTTTATAAAAAAAAAAATTATTATTTATATAAAAAATTAAATGGATAATAATATCTTGGTCTAATTCTGAATTTGGTCCCTTTAATTTAAGAAAGTTGGTAACTTAGTCCATGTATTTTATCATATTATTGGTCATCGTACTTCACAAAAAAAAAAAGTAAATTTGTCCAACAAGTACTGATTTTTACTATTTTTGTTTGGATTAGTCTAACTAAAAAAAGGTAAATTTGTCCAACAAGTACTGATTTTTAATATTTTTGTAACGTAGAGTCATGACTACTAGTTAGTAGTTACACTATCAGTGGGCTATGCTGATTAGATTTCAAGCGGAAAAACCAGCCCGAAGTTCTTAAATTTGTTGGGTTTTAACTGGACCGGACGGGTCAAGCTTGAAAAGTACACAAAATAAGAAAAATCAAACGGCTTATAACACTAGATTCTAGGGGGAACCAAAAAGATCAACGGCCTTATGTATTTGGATGGTAGCTAGCAAAGCGATTGCAAAGAATTGAGAAAAGGCTTGAGTTCACCAGATACTTATTCCCTACTCTCCCTTACAACCTTTTTCCAACGAATCTGAATAGGCAATAACAGTAAAACACGAAATCAAACAAGAACAGAGAATTTTTCGACGGATAAAAGAGAGAAATATAATTTATTATTTTTGTGGAAAATTAAGAGGAAAGGGAAAAAGATGAAGATCACGTCGTAATTAGTGTTGAAGTGCATCCCAGAAGGATCGATCCGATAATATTAGCGAATTCCAAAGGTCAAGCGTCAGGGAGTTTATCGTCTTTGTTGCTCGAACCGTCGCTAAACGTACAGCTCCCGGCCGGCGTCAGTCCGTCCAGCACCAAGGTTCGTCCGATTTTTTTCCAATATTTTCCGTTTCAATCCGATTAACTGATTAATTTTGTGTTTGTTTTGTTCATTATCCATTTTTTGGGGATTAGATTAAATAACACAGCGTTTAGAATTATTTTTATATAAGTTATTTGATTTTATTTATCCAGTAAGCAGTTAATAAGCTTTAAAATCTGAACTTTCATAGAGACACGCAGTTAGATTATAGGCATTGATTACTAATTTAAGAAAGATTTTTTATTGCTTTTGCTGTTACTTTTACTGAATTCAAGAAAAAGTAATTCACTACTTGATTGTTTCTCTTTATAAATGTCATCTTAATTAGTGGCACCAGTAGTACAAAAACAACATTGGAAATTATAATTTCCAAAATTATAGAGTACGAGCACTATAAAATACGTTTTAAATTTTAAAAAAATCATAAAAAATTTATGTGAACACACGTACTTATATACTTATAGTCAGGGATGAACATAGAGAGGGGCTGGAAAGGGCGGTAGCCTCTGAAAATTTGAAATTCCTAAATGATTTAGAATTTTTTTAAAAATTTTCAATGTATTTCCTGTTGAAAATCTATTTTTGCCCTTCATAAAATTTTATAGGTTCGCTGCATTCATCCTTGCTTATAGTTGAATTATGTGAGCAAAATAAAATCGAAAAGAAAGAAGAAAGATAGAAAAGCGTGGGAAAATAGAAGAATAACAAATTAGGGGAGAAGTAATACTTATAGGTACTCAAACCGTACTCAATATGTCTCCGGTATAGGCATGTATCGGGGTATGTGATATGACTTTAGACTAAAGTACGTAGGTGGTTAACATTTCCATGACTTTAATTCTCCTTCGTATAACCAAGAAACATCGGCAAAAGAACCTGCAAAGCCAAGAAACATGAATATCTGCCCACCTAGACCTAGTCAACCTGCAAATTTTTTTCAAATTCATCTCCGAAGCTATTTGTAAAAGAAACCGTTAAATGGACCTTTAAAGGGGTTGCATTTTAAAAACACCTTTTTTAACCATCTTTCCATCTTCAGGACCCTGCAGAGGCAGATAAATTGTTGAAAGTTCAGAGAGCTGGATGAAACTAAAATCATCCTCGTAAGTATTTTGCTATTGTTGTTGCATGGATTTGATGATTTTGTTTGATTTCAGCTATGTTCCAGGCAATCTTCAGCTTCTAATTGTCATTTTGTTGGCTAATACCGATAAATTAGCGAAGGACGGTATCTCTAGACTGACGGATCAAATCACTGTGTGGGATTAATTTCTTGAAGGACAATCATGGTTCACATGCTATGCAGGTTGGATGGTTTCAGACGTTTGAGGCCTTGAGGGTCACGAGTGTTGGCATTGGCTCCATTTTAGTTTTCTGGTCCAGTTTGCGCAATATAAGGTTTTGTGTTCTAGTTTAGTTCAATACCTCTGGGTAACATTTCATGTTTTTTATTTGCTTGCTTCTTTATCTTAGCAGCTATGGTTGTATGGTTTTGATTGAACTTGGACCTGGTCTGATTTGATCCATCCTCTTGTACTTTTGAATATGAAATAAGATTTTGGGGGTACTCTTTTCCCCTCTACAGCCAACATTATGGTTTAATCTTGGTATTAGTTTGTTTTGGGGGTTTTATTGAGGCCCTTCTTTACCTTTCAAAAAAAAAAAACAAGCAGATTGCAGAACACATGCTTTAGGTTGAATTTTCCCCGTTTCACTTGAACGTTTTGATTTCTTGATGATGTGAAGCTAAAATATTTGTCTATAAGTAACTAACTAGTCATCATTGATGTTGTATAACTTGGAGTGATATTAAGAACATTTTGTGCCTTTTCAGTTGGATGGTGAGAATTCGATTTGTAAATGTATTGGTTTCAAGGCTGTTCCCTCCATATTCTTATCAGGGAAATGACCGGAAAAGTGCCTAATTCAGTTTTCTAAAATTATACGTCTAGCCTATTGTTTGGGGAAAGATGTGTAATAAGTTTCATAAACTGCCTAGTGGCTTTTTGGAATACAGGGAAAAAATTTATGCTTACTGCCAACTAGTGAACCTAGGTTCCGTTCTTTGCATATGGTTTGTTAAAATTGATTCTTACTTGCAATCATTTCTGATGGCTGGTGGTAGTTCCTTGTCAAGTTGATTTTAGATCCATCAACAGATTGTATCATAATTTGGTTTGTTTGGCATGAGTTAGCAAGCCTGAGAGTGCTGTGTGTTTGTTTTCTCAATCTGAATATTTTAAGGAATACTTGCTACTAGAAAGATTTATAATGCTGTGTGAGAATATGAATGATTATTTATACTTCTCTCCTTGATTGAAATGAGTATTTCTTTGATGCAGCATAAAACTATTGATAGTGTGCCTGCACGAGGTGCGAAGCTGGGCAGTTTAGTTGAGAAGAGTTCAGACCTAAGTGCGGCATCTCAGGTACATGTGGAAGACTCCATGTTATCCCATTATGCATATGCATCTAACTGCTTCTGAGGCCTTTGTTTCTTTCCATTTTATCACTTCTTTTCTTTGGTACATGAGGTTGCTCATCAATGAAATCAAGAGTCCACCTCTCAATCAAAAGATCACATAGTTATCGTATTTATTAGTATTTCACCATTTTAGTACTAATCTTCACATGCTCCTGAACATAGTATCCTAGTAGGCATGTGACAATTATATGGTTAGCCCAAACGAGGGTAGCTTCTGAAATCCTCGTTCATTACAACATGATTTTATCATCTGTATTCTATCGAACCATTGAACCTAATTTTGTTTGAATATTGAAACAGATGGTCTACAAGCAAGCCAAGAGAACCCATCAATGTTGCACCTTACTGTAAACTTCCAGACTATTTACTGTAATCTCCAATGACAGGGATGATGGGCAAGAAAGGAGGGACATAGAACTTCAGCTTCAGCTTTGCCTCATTGCTGTTGGGATCAGCCTTTTAGGCGGTGCCTTCTATATACCCTCTTTTGCCATCGCTCCAAGTCTCATTAAGCACATGCACTGTTCCATCTTCGTTCAAAGTATAGGTGGCCCCTGTGTTCACCCTGTTCCTTGGCTGGAACCTTGACGGGAATGAAGCTATCTCGTATCACCTCCCCGTGTAATGACAATATAAGGTTGAAGACATAATGGCGACTAGTGTAAAAATCAGGTCAGAAAGAAGTTGGAGCACGGTGACGGAAGTATTTCGTAACTTGTCGAAATTTGAGTTTTTTATGTGAAATATTATATTTTAAGTCCCCCCCCCCCTTTTGATCCTTAAATTGTAATTTTGAAGGGGAAGACACTTTAAAGAACAAAACGGGGATTTTGATGTAATTCACGTTGAACTTACCTGTTAATTTCTTTCTTGGAAGTTCGGGAGCCTTCATTCAACAGCTTCTGTTATAGGTTGGCAATGGACTGTTTTTGTTTATACATCCGAGTGAGGCAAATTTCCTGAATCATTACCTGCTTACCCTGTGCAGCAAGCAAGGCTTGTAAATAGAAGAAATAAAATGAATAAAGCAAGCCCAAAACCAACAGGTCTTCAACCAGGCAATGGCTAAGTACGCATTTAACATGTCACGGCGATCGGGGACCTGTTTAAGGTCGTGTTTAATAATGTTTGCAGAAATTTCAGCAGTGGGAGTGTGTGGACCTGTTCTTTATTGGAGATTCAAGAAAACTCTCAGATTGGCTGATTCCAAACTCTCTTGTCCATTATCATGCAATATATTGTAATTAACTAAAACTCAGTTTCAGTTCAAATTTGTGCTTGTTTAGTTATATACTTCCGCTAACTGTTGTTGTTTTGCAGGGGTGGCCAATCTTTCTGACACAGGTTAGAGTTTTCTTCGATCAACTCGAATCGGTCAACTATATGCATTGTTTCTTTATATTCATCATTTTTGCCTGATTTAGATCAACCTGATGGCACAGATTGTGGAAGCAGTAACCCTGATCTCAAGGAAGAGATGGAGAAGCAATTTGAGGACCTTTTAACAGAGGAGTTGAAGTTGCAGGAGGCTGTTGCAGGAAACTTACAACGATATGGGAGCGCAGGGCTCGGGAAATGGGTTGGGAAGGGGAATAACATTTTGTTTAGTTCAGTGAAATATCATAGTTGTAGTGATTGAAGCATTCCACCTTGAATAATTCAAGCACTGTTTGTTATACACAGATAAAGGGTTTCCATGTTCCATCTATGTTGCTCAGTGGTGAAGTACCGTAACTCAAAGTTTGCAGTTCTCAGCTGGAACGAAACTAAAACCAAGAAAAACTGAGAAACTAAAAATTTCTCTAACTACAATTCCATCAATTTGCAGCAGGACAAGAAGAAAAATCCAAAAAGGAGAAGACAGTATAAATTTCAACAAGAAATGAAGCAACCATCTTATACACATGATCCAAGGGAGTATGCATCGAATCCAAATTCTCCGTCCATCAATGGGGACTCATTTTGCTCCTGCATCAAAGAAAATACAGTCAGTTCAAGGAACTTCTGCAAGAGTTCAAAATTAAGAGATGCAATGGTAATTCTCTTTTCTTACCGATTTGATCATGGACATCATCATATTCTCCAAAGGTTCAAAATCATTTTGACTGAAACCATTCAGTGGCTTAGTCTGCTCAAAGAGGAAGTCCTCATCGGATCTCAGTTTCATGTCAAAAGCGGATTTCTCACCTTCAAGGTGTGGAACAACATAAGGACTGTCACCAGTTAATTGGCTGAACAAAGAAACATCATTTAATTTATCGCCACTGCCACCGACTTTGCTTTGGTCCACCACAGGTCCACTTGCAGAAACCAGGGAGTCCACTCTGCTGAGCGAACGATCCATACTTCCGTTGTAATCGTGTCTCTGATCACCCCACTGTTGCTTTGTTATGTAATCAAATTTCTGAATGACATTATTATTTTGAGACCAACATGGGATATGTCTCCTCTGGTGTCCTCCAAATTTGTTGATTTCGCCAGGGGAGAAGAAAGATCAAGAGGGCTGTTACTAAGGTGAGAACTTGCCCAAGAGATGCTTTCTTGCAAATTATTAGTTGGCATTTGCTCGTGATTGAAAGCTTCACTTGTTGACAATGAGTTTGATGGGAAACTGGATAATTGAACCGCACCTTGCCAGTTTTCACTGCATCTAACATGATCAGGAAAATTCGAAGAACCGTGAACACGCATGTCAAATGGTTCCTGATTCAGTGATGACACACCGAGAGACGATGGATTTCCAAATGCACCAGTATGCGTCTGTTGTGTGTTTGATTGTAACAACAAAGGGTTACCTAAGGTAGTAGGTAGAGAATTACTTGAGCTACCAACTGTCACTCTGGCATCGAGGAAGTTTGTAGCGACACCAAAAACATTTGGATCATTAACACGATTAAATTCCCCGAAGGGGTTACTGGATTTGTTCTGTGACAGATGGTTGAGCTCTATTGATGTTGGGATCCCTTGAAACAAAGTTCCATTTTGATTTTGGTTTGCAGGTAACACAACTGGTTGGATCTTCCCAAGACCATTGATCGAATTGTTCAATGTTTGAGAATGCCCCGGTTGATTCATGCCGGAAGAAATCCCACGTAAGCTTAAGGCAGATGAGGAGTTCAGTCTCCCAAACATTCCGCCTGGTTGATAAGACGATAGAGAAGCACTCGAAAGCCTTCCAGGTCCAGTCAATGTGCGAAAATCTTCAAAGCCGTCCAGTGAACCCATCCACAAGTAAGAGGGATCTTTACCACCTAATGCAGCAACCATGTTAGCTTGTTGAGTTGCAACACTGCTGAGCCTTTTCAGGTAAAGCCTATATTTCTGCAAGACAACATAAAATAGTAAGCTTTAACGTGCATGATAATCCAGAAAGTAAACAACATAGAGGGATGAGGATTACCTGTAGATGACTTGCTACATTTTCCCTCGTGAGCCCTTCGACGTTCATAAGGTCAAGAATTTTCTTCGGAACCGCCTCTGCATTTAAACAAAGAAAAACGAAAACTAAAACAAAAAACGTTCATAATGTCATTGAAAGGAACACTAATCTCAGCAGTGAAAAACTCACTATCAAGACCCAATTGGTTGACAGCTGAAACAAACTTCCTATGCAGCTCTACCGACCAAACAACTCGAGGCTTCTTTTGGGTTGAAGGGTCCTCATTATCATGTTCATCATCTTCACCATCTTCATCCTCATCTTCATTTTGGTCCTTTCGTTTCTTATTAACCTTTTGGTCAGAACTGCAGGTCGACGTCGGACCAGCTTCCCCAGTTCCTCCCCAAGCCTTATCTTGATTTGTTGAATTACCGTGATCCTTAGAGACGGGCTTCTTTTTTCTCACAACGTGTTGCCATATGTTCTTTAGCTCCTCCATGCGAACAGGCTTCAGTAAGTAGTCACAAGCACCATGAGTAATACCCTTCATTACGAGCTTCGTATGGCTGTGAGCCGACAACACTGGCAATTCATCAACAGAAAGACAATATGGTAAATCACTCTGAAAATTTAGAACCAGAACAATAAAAACTACTGAACTTCACAGAAATTAGTATAATTTGCAAGAAAAAAAAGGGTTTAATGCTTACTGATTACAGGTAGGTCCATTTCAAGCCCCACAAGCTCAAGAAGCTTAAAGCCATCCATATCTGGCATATTAACATCACTAATAATCAAATCATATCTTCTTCAGTTTTCCCTCAACATTTTCAGGGCCGTAATTGCCTGATTTGTTGTAGTAACTGCAGGAAAAAAGTAACAGAAATTATGTCAAAAAGAAGCTCAATGTCTGAACAATATTAAAAGTCAAACCTTGCATACTACAATCACAAAGATCCAAAGCACAACACACGGATCTTCCTTAAAGAAACACACTGAGACAATTTATCGAACATTTTAAGAACAAGACATGCGTTTTGTATTAATTGTTGAGAATTACAGAACAGTAAAAAAAACCCATCAGCAGAATCTTAGAACTAAATTTTAAGTTCAAAACGAGACCTTTAAAGAAAGTTTTCCCGGAGAATTCAAACGAAAAAGAACTACTAACCATGGTATTGACATTTACGAAGCAGATTTTCCAAAACTTTGAGGCAAATAGGATCATCATCAACGGCCAAAACACGCATGCCGATTGGAAACCGGTCCTTGCCACCATCTTCACCATTGGAACCATCCATTTTCTCCTCCATAAGCAATTGAAACAGCCCGGACGAGAAAACAAAGCAAAAACAGAGATAAGAGAGGCAAAGTTTTGCTTTAAAACTTCAAAAATAAAAACCCAGATTGCCAAACCCCCTAAACAACAAACAGAAGTACAGAGAGTGAAAGTGAGAGATAAGTGGAAGCAGAAGCCATGAAAAAGAGAACAAGCTTTGCAAGAAAAAACTATAGAAAGAAACAATGATGTTGATAGCTAAAACGCCTCAGCTCTCTTTGAACTTTTGGGTGCAAAGCAATTCTACTCTGTATTTGTCTTTAGCTTTTTCATGTTGACAGAACAGAGCATCTTCCCTTTATTTTATTTATTCTTTTTGGAGGAATTATTTGATAATTGAGCTTTATTTTATTTTAGAGAACTAAATATTTAGTACGCTTAGCTATAATTGCATTATCCTCTTGATACTCGAATTATTATTTTTAATAAAATAATATTTAATTTTATATTTTTATTCTGTTTTAGTACCTCTGTCATTTAAAATTAATGAAAATGATGACTTAGTTTGTATTACTAATAATTTTAGTTCAAAAATTTATACAATTTACTAATTTAGTGTATTAATTTAAATATTATTTTTAATTCTTTGATTAAAATTATAAATTTATAATTTTTCTTATTATTCAAGACGAACATTTTTTTGGGTTTTAAAGTTTAAAAACACTAAGGATAATCAAAATTTTAGGATTTAGAGATTAATGTGAGGCTAATGTGGGGTCCATCGAAGGACTCAAACTCCACAATCGAGATAATGACGAGAATAATAGTAGATGAGAAAGGGATGAGACAAAATTCTATTAAAATTAAAATAATGTTTTAAATTGATGAATTTTGGACTAGATTGATAATATATATAATTGTTTTGGGTTAAAATTGTAATTATACCAAGTCACATTATCATCTCTATTAGTTTTTAACGACCAAGTACCAAAATAGAACAAAAGCAAAACATTAGGTACTATTTTACTAAAAATAATAGTTAGATACCAAAACAACAATACATGCATAATTGGGTACTAAATATGTAATTTTCTTTATTTTTATTAGTTCTTTCCTATGGTTTTACCCGCTTTAAAAAATATTTCTCTACAAGCGTTACTAGCTACCATATATATACCTTCCTATATCTGCCGTATGAGTTATTATGACTCAACCAACTACGCAATCTCCACCGTCAGTTCGGGTTTAGCCTATACAAATTTAACGGTCTTTTTTTCCCAATTAATGTAAACTTCTTTTAAAGGCACACTTACCTTATTATAGTTTTTAAATGTGCATTAAAATCTTTGGCTTGAAATTAAGTATTTCAAAATTTTAAACTTTGAAATTAATTATTAAATGTTTTTATTGTAAAAGATTGGCATGAAGATCTACACAAGTTCTGGTAATTATTTAAGATTTAATGCTAATTAATATTGTTTTGGGAAGGTAATTATAACCTCTTAACATTAAATTTTATTTGGCAATTCTTTCTATTTGTTCGGAATTACCTTGTTTATATTCAAATTACTTAAAATGTTTTTTTCATTTTTATGATGTCTATTGAAACTTATTAGGTGTATAATTATTTATAATTATTAGTATTCGACTAATATAAATATAAAACTTAATTTATTTGGCATAAATATTATAATTTGTTTCAAAAAAATCAATTTAATGCTTAATATTCAAAATCATCCTCGTTAATGAATTGTTTTCTTATAAATAAAATATTACCATTTAATTTTACCCATTATACTTCGAAACGAATAAAATTAACATATTAAATATATAAAAACTTAGAAAATTTTTATTCAAATTCTTAATTTACCTTAACTCCAGCCTTGATTAACAAATATTTACGGACGTTAAAATTCACTTAAATTCACAATCTTTTAAATTCTATATGGATATCATCAATTTAAGTGCCACGTCGATAACTTTATTTAAATTTTAGATGAAAATTTATATTAATTGTAAAATAATATTTTTTGTAAAAATAGGGAAATTCCCGCGCAATAAGAAGTGAAGGGGAGGCCCTACTCTAGTGCTCTTTGGGGAATAGGTCAGCGCGCCCTACAAAAACCAAAAGTACCAAAAAAAGTACACTTTATTGTTCGATGTTCTCTTATGGTGTAAGACAGGGAGTAGCCCTTGCCCTGCAATTTAGCCACGTTTACAATTCCAATTGGCTGGCTGTCTAAGATGGGACCCTCGCAGAAGGAAATGCTGTGTTATGGTTGCAGCCTTTATTTCGCTAACGACACGTGGGTCGTAGGATATCAGAGACATAAACTTTGCTGGGAATTTGGAACTACTGGGCCCCACAACGTTGTCTGAAGCACTCACTCGTATATGTATAGTATACGTATGCACGTATTATATTGCATTTGATTTGGAATGTAATAAATTAACCTTTACGGCTATAAACGATTTTTTATGGTTTAAGGGTTAAGTTGTTCTCTGAAATAAACTTAAATTATGAATATTGTTCATATTTTTTATCATATTAATTTTGCTTTTAAAGTCAACTAATTACATAAAATTTACTCTCGAAATTAATTAATTGTATCAATTTTGCTCTCAGAATCAACTAATTGTTGTTGAAAAAAATTAAAATATTAAAAGTCGCCCCCAGCAGATAGCGACATCTAGGAGCATAGTAGCATTTGTTGTATATTGCAAAATATTTTGCAAACAAGCCTCATTTCCCTTATTGAAAATCTCACCTACATTATTCCCCAAAAAAATTTGATCAATTTTGTTCTTGAAATTTATTAATTGATGCTAAAAAGTATGAATATAATTGTTGATTTGGGTTTACTTTAAGGACAAATTTATTTTGTATTTTTATTGGTATTTAAACATGTAAGTTTATAGTGCCTATAATTTGAGGGACTTGTTTCGATAAGTAAATTGACAATGTCTTAAAAGTTGAGTAACAATTTGGATAATTTACTCTAATTATAAGCTATTACAGAATACGATCAAATTGATAATTATGCACACTATACGATTTTCATCTTGAACTTTAAAAATTTCCAATACTTCGTTGATTCATTCTAAATTTTATTTACGTTAAATAATTTGTTTGTTTGTTTATTATTTAGTGGTAATAATTTTTTTATAATAAGAAAGGGAAAAATTATCCGAGAATTGATATTTGAGTTTGAAACTTAACGTCAACTGAAATTAAAGTGATGGTTCTTATTAATACAACCGGGATAAAGAAACGAAGTAATAATAGAAATTTAAATGATTTTGCATATTGTCACGGAGTCATTACCCTCTTCCCAAAAGACATGTCTAATAGGATGTGCAGCGCCACCGTATTTATATCTCAATACCTTCCTTTTCCTTTCCGATGTGAGATTAATGACCCCGCCTCTTCTCAGGCGTGACATTCTCCCCTACTGAACCTCGTGACTCCGCTCTCGTGATGGGCTACCTTGTTATAGTTGTCCACCCTGCCTACGCCACTCATAGGCACTCGGCGTGAAATCGGGCAGTCAAAGGGTCGCTCTGATACCACTTGTCACGGGGTTATTACCTTCTTCCCAAAAGACATGTCTAGTAGGATGTGCAGCGCCACCGTATTTATATCTCAAAACCTCCATTTTCCTTTCCGATGTGGGATTAATGACTCCGCCTCTTCTTAGGCGTGACAATATGCATTTATACATATACATACATATAATACATTTTATTGTAGATCTTGGATTTGACATAAAGTTTTAATTTATTTATTTAGATCCAATAATTTTAATACAACAAGTTCCCCTTGTTAGAGATCTAAACCAACCCTTGATTACTTGCCAACAAAGAGCAATCTACAAGTGGACTAGGGAGATATATTTAGTTCACGTGAGCTCCCAATTAATCAGCGGAAGGTTTGGGGTTACGGCCTCAAATTTTGAAAAATTAAAATTTACTTTTTAATTTTTTTTAAATTGTCTCTTCAAAATTTTAAAAATTATATTGAATTTTAAATATTTTAACTAAATCACCTCTCATAATTTTTAAAATTTCTTAATAAAAATTTCAAATTATTAAAAATTTTAATTAAACCTTTAATTTTTTAAAAATTTTTAGTTAAGCTTTTAATATTTTAAAAATATTTAAATTGTCCCCAATCTTTTACCCAAAATTGCACTACTACAACTAAACTCAATTAATCATATTACATTACAAAAGAAATAGAGAGAGGCCATAGCTTATAAATGCAAATGAAAGATTTAAGAAGGGTCATATCACAATAATTAACAGTCCATAATAGACCCCCAACAAAGGGATAAATGAATAATGTGATTAAGCAAGTTGCTTAATGATTAGATTAATGCTCTAATGCCATGACAAATCTTTCACAGCTTTGGTTGCTATCCAGCTAAATACAGCAATGCTTTGATTGATCTTCTTTTATTTTAGGCTAGGGGTAAGAAGCCCTTGAACTTTTGAAAAAAATCAATTAAACCCATAAATTATTTTTGTACCCAATTAAGCCCTTGAACCAAGAGATTTATTCAATTAAGCATTTAAACTAAGAAATTGAATCAATTAAGCCCTTTGACCAATTTTGACCATTAAATCTTGACAATTTTTCTTCATATATTATCGGCACATGATACACTACGGTTCTATAATGTTGCATTTACAAAAAAATTTAAAAAGTATTTTTTATAAACTTTTTAAGTTTTTTTATAATTTTTAAAACATTTAAAGAATTTTTTAAATAAAATAAAAAGTCTGGAAACTGTCAAGTGAAAATACTGTGATACAGCGCATTGCAACAATTGATCGAACAAAAATGTTCAGATTTAATGGTCAAAATTAGTCAAGGGGCTTAATTGATTCAATTTATTGGTTTAAGTGCTTAATTAATTAAATTTTGTGATTCAAAAGCTTAATTGGGTGCAAAAAAAAGTTTAAAGACTTAATTAATTTTTTTTAAGTTCAATGGCTACTTACATCCTTTAAGTCTTTATTTTATTATTGATATTATCTCCTTTAAGCCCATGGGTCAAGTATTTTTTTCAAGCTCACCAATAAGTCCATGCCATGGCTTCATACTCTTCGAAATGTTTAACCATAGGACGAATTTAAATATTATGGTGTGATTATATAGTAGTATATGTTATTTATTCTTAGTCATTTTAAATTGCACATATCGTATAAAAAAATTCTCGAACTTCAGCTACATAGAAAGAGCAACGCTTCATTTTTCGATGAGATAAAAAATTGGACGAAATTGGATTCAAATGCAATATATTTGGTGGTTGGATGGAAAAAAAACTTTGATACACGTGCCATGCAAACTTTAGTTTACGCATATCTTTTAATTTTAGAGATTAATCCTTTAGTTTAGAAGTTTAGGTTGTAGAGTTTAAAATTTTAAGGTCAGTGTTTAAAATTTAAAGCATATGTTTTAGGTTTTTAGGGTTATAATTAAAAATAAAAAATTTATATTTTATAATATAAATATTCAAATTTATATAAAATAAATTTTACACCTCCCATATATTAAAATTTTACGAGTATATTTAGTCGTTGGATTTAGCCATCAATCTAGGAAGTGAGGATTGCTGTTTGATTTGATCATTGAAAGCACCAAGTGAGGACAAATAATAAGCAAAGGGACAAACAACTTATTGTCCTTTTTTTTATCATCGAAAATCAACAACTTATTGTCCATGTACACAAATCTTAATTAATACAAGTAAAATTCATACTTGAAGGATATTTCAGCTTATTTATAATCCAGTATTTGATATGAATATTTATCTATGTGAATGTTTGTCATGATAAAAGTTTTATTAGGAGATTTGATTTACTCTATTAATAGAAATATTATTTTTATTAATTAAAGTTTAATGTACTGTGTACTTTTTATACCTATAAATAAAAAACTTGATAAAAATATTGTACACAAATCTATATTCAAAATAATACAAATCTCTCTCTTTCTCTCATTTTTTTTGTTCTTTTATTTTTGTTATCGTTTTTCTTTATTTTATTCACAATACGCTATCAACACGATCTTACTCGATTACATGGTTCTTACGAGTGATTATAAATCCTTACCGTGGTTCATACCATGACGTATCCAACATCATTCTCTTAGATGCCGATAGCCGAGGTTGGTATACAAATTTAATTGAAGGTATGTTCCTGTCGCGGTTGGTATAAAAAAAATTTGAATCACAGTACGTTCTTCAAATACTCTGATTTTACCTTTAATCGTTGCTTTACTTTAAATCAAAGTGAAAGTAAATAATGGTATGATTAATCTTTGGTTAATATACAATGCAAGCATTCTCATTGCTTTGTTTTTCTTTTTATTTCAATGGAAATTAATATTATCACGTATATAAGAAAATATATTAATAATTAATATTTATATGTATTAATAATAAAAATTAATTATATTTTTAACCTTGTTTTGATTTTTACATGATATGCTCAATTATCTTGGTTCTCATTGATGATTCCCCGAAAAGAGTTCAAATAATATTAATGATTACATTCTTATGTAATCAACTCGGTTTCAAAAGTTCGGTATGTTTTATTTATTTATATATATATTAATTGGTTAATTATCCTTTAATTAAGTTTAGTGTCTTTCAATTTATTATTCAATTATTGCTTTAATATTTTATTAAAATTCGATATTTCTGATTATTAGTGCTTCATCTACAGATTGATCATATTCTTTATCTTCCTCATGATTTGTGTTTGATTCAATAAAATTACTAATATACTAGTCTTAATAATATTTGTTTGCTACATCTCGAAGCTGGTCAGTAAAACAGTTCCATTTTCTCATTTATTTATGCTTAATTTTAACTTGTCGCATGTGTTTGACATCGCCTTATTTACCGATTGATATGCTCAGTGGTCACTGACAGCCAATTGGATAATAAAAGAACTTACACAAGAAACGTGTAAGCTATGAAAAGGCCGGAAGAGGTATGATTTAAATATTTTAATCTCTTTTCAAATTAATTGATTTTTTTATTATTTTATAAGATTTTTAGATATGTTTTATTTTTCGGAGTGAATGCAAAAATAGTAAATTATTTTTTAATTAGTGATATAATTCCGATATAAGTTACTTCACAGTTAAAGCTATGTACTTAAAGTATCAATGATGATGATATATTAATAAAAACACACTTCACATTTCACGCAAATAATGTTATCCTCATACACAATATCGTGAAAAATGTTTTAAAGACTTATTGGCTCCACTCCATTCCCTGGAGTGGCTACGATTGAAGCCGTGAACATAAATATAGACAATTTGATTATTTTAAGAATGTTTATACCCACAAAAAATGGGGTTATAAGGATGACAAGAGTGATAAAAATCATTCTAAAGAAGTGAAATATTTTTTTATTACCAATGTGATGCTATGAACCATTGGTCTTGTACTTATCATACGCTCAAAACATCAACAATCATTGAATGATAAAGAAAAAATATGGAAGCAAATTTTGTTTGCAAAAGAGACGAAGATAATATTGGTCCAACTCATTTGGACGTTGTTGGTCCAACTCATTTGCATGTTGTTGATTTCCTTACAACCCTTGAAGGAAAAATCGTCTTTTAATTATTCTCATAACCTTAAAGAGAATTACTGATCTTTTAATTTACTTCGCTTTTATATTTATTTACTTTACGCATTAATTATTTATGTTTTATATTTATATATATTATGTTTATTTATTTTGTTTAACATGGTTACTTATCAAATGCAATCTATGGTGACGATTTATGCTTAACAGAAGTATAAGATATATTTTCCCATTTAAATGCAAGGGAAACATGTGAGTACTATATCTCAAAGTACTGAAAATATTGATGTTCCATAAGAACAATAAGTTTTTGAGAGAAAACACATTATAAAAAGTGTAGAATTGCGAATATTGCAATAATTACCGTTGATGGTAATAATATCATCACCATTAGAAGTGAAAATTTTAAGAAAGCAATATGAGTTTGCAAAATAATCATTCGGGAAATATAGATAACATATGTTATCAATTAACATTTGAAATGAGCCAATGTGGATATAAGTTCTAGTAGTCAAAAAGTCAGTTGAAAGCTCTAGAGAGTTATATATTGTTACCAAAAGAATAATTTTCATTGAAATATCCGAAAGAACTAAATATATTCCTATTCAAATGAACAATTTTTGGTGCAGAGTGTACTATCAAGTTTCAAAGAAACTTGTATTTTAAAATTTGTACCACACATGTACAAGTGAAATTGAATCGCATGTTATGGTAAAAAAGAAGTTTACAAATTCAAAGATATATACACATATATATAGTTTGTATGATCGATTACACCATCCTGGTCAAAATGATGCGGAAGTTATTAAGATTTACATGCACATGTATTAAAATAACCTGTAGTTCTTGCGGTGTTTATTCTTAAAGGAATTGATTAAATTCTACTTATTAGAGAACATGAAGTTCTTGTGTTGCTTAAAGGAATTGATTAAATTCCACTTACTGAAAGAACCTGAAGTTCTTGTGTTATTTGTTCTCAAAGGAGTTAGTTGAAAACTATCACACTTACTAAAAAATTTTGAAATTTTTGTACTAAAATTAAGACTGCATGTCTTGCATATCTGAATGAAAATGGGCTCATTTATCCACAAATGTGAAAAGTTTATATGATTTTCGTAGATACATCTACATTGTTTTATCAACTTACAACCAAAAGTTTGTGAGATTAATTATAAAAGAATTCAAATTATGCAGTTAGACTATTCGACTTACAAAAGCTAGTAGGTTTTATAATACCTGTATATTGTCCAGGTATGTACATATATAATATATATTTCTATAAATAAAACCAAAAAAAGTATAAAGCCCATAAAAATAAATAAATCCAGACAAAAGTCTAAATTCTTTATCCAAATATCCAATTTACATATCCAAAAGCCCAAATTATAATGTAAGGCCTAAACCCATTGTGCTTCCTCTCCCTACAGCCGTAGTCAGCTAGTCGTGATGTCATCATTATGACATCACCAGGCTGCCATCTTCGGTCAACCCTATAAATAGAGAGAGAAGGTTGTCAAACCAATTAATTACCATAATTATTCCATAATAAGAACTAATAATAAAAATATATAATAAAAGATAGAGAAAGTTTTATCTCTTTAGAAGTCGAACCGCCCGAAAATCTAAAACGCCGAGAGCTGAGAGGACGCTGGAGCAGCGAACAGACGTCAGAGAAGATTTTAGAGTCGCCATAACCACCATCACTTCAAAGGTATATTCTTTCTTACTTTTCCGATTCCTACAAAATAAAAGAAAATATCAATTTCTGTACATGCGAAGTTGAAACCAAATAAAATTGGAAATGTAAAGGGGGATTGGGACTTATCGCAGTGGTGGTCGGAGTGAATGTGAGTTGCGTCAGATTTGAAAATGATACAGGTATGGGTAGATGGCTTTTAGGTGGTCAGAGATGGGTGATCCGAACGGATAGGGTTGGATTTAGGACTTTAGGGTTAAAAATCAGAGAAATTGAAAAGTTTTAAGGTTTCGGCAGGCGGCCGAAAATTACCTCGTGGTGGCCGGCCGAAGAAGAGTGGAGGTCAAAAGATTAGAGCGGCGGCCGATGAACGGTTGAAAGGTCATCGGCGAAAATCGGAGTAAGATCAGGCGGTAATGTGGACGGCGGAGCTATGCTGAAAATGTTGGTGTTCATATTGCTCGTAAAGAACAAGGATGAACACCTTCTAAAATGTATGTATTTTAATCCATTTTGAAGATAAGACCTGGGTTTTTGAGTGTTTGTTTGAGAGAATGGAGAGAGTTGAGGTTTAGAAAGAGATGAGAATTGAAAAAAATAACAAGAAAAGAGGAGCTAGTTTTCGAGTTTTGGGGGGGGGGGGGGGTTATGTATGCTGACCCACGCGTAGACCCGGGTCAGGGTCCGCGATTTTCTTCTTGGGTCGGGTATGTGGATCCACGAGTTTTTTAAAAAAGTTAATTTGCTATTTTTGTCCCTGAAGCTTTAAAGCGTATTGCAATGTAGCCACCGTTTATAATAAAATCAGAGTTTTAAAGTTTGTTTTTAATTCAATTCATTCATGCTTTTTAATTAATTATTTATTTCAATTGCCTTTAATTATATGTATGATGCATGATTTTAAAATAAACATGTAGCCTTATTTGTTAGATAACTAAATAACTTAATCACACAATATTAATTAATTGTTAGAGCCTTTAATTCTTTAAGTTCTCAAATTAAGAATCAATAATTAATTAGGTGAGATAATTACAGCAAATTAGTGGATATTATATAGAAAGCTTTGGAGTTCAAGTTTGGGTAGTGTCCCAATGTAATGGGGGTGTTATTCTAACATGGCTCTAAAGTAGAACATCTAATATTCATTACAACATTATAATTGGATGGATAATTTAGTTAATTAATTAGAACTATAGTTTTTAGGGTTCTTTAATTAGAATTCAATAATTAATTAAGGAGCTAATTGTAGCAAATTAGTGAATGTTAAATGGGAAACTTAGAAGTTCAAATTTGAATAGTTCCTACCGTAATGGGGTGCTATTCCAACATAACTTTTAAGAAGCACATTTAATATTCACTATAACTTTAGAATTTGACAATTAATTTAGCTAGTTAATTAGAGCCTTGATTAAGACTAGAACTTTAAATAATTAGAATGACAAATTAATTAGTGAATATTATTTAGGGGTTTTGATATGGATGACATTCAAGCAATTGATGTTATCTCATAAAAGCCTTTAAATTTAATAATATTCATAGTCTAAAACAATTTAATTAATTAGAGCCTTTTTATGTTAGAACTTAAAATTAACAAGCCAATAATCAATCATGCATAAAAAAATCTTTTATGTTGGAACTATATTTTTAATACGGATATGAGTGTCCTAACTGTTGGAGTATGCCCAAAGATCAATCATGAGATGGTTGTAAATGACATACTTATTTTAACTTGTTTATTAATATAAAGCCATTATTATTATTTCAGTATTATTCTGTGTATATATAAATAAACTAAATTATAATAAAGTCCTTAAAATAATATAGTTATTATTGAATGTCCTTAGTCAAGAATTATTGTGGGTTTGGACAACAATAATGTATTAAGACTAATATGTGATTGATTGATGACAAAGTGTTATCATTAACATGGAGATGTCAAAATCAATACATAAGTATGTGTTAGGAAACAACATACTGGACTGACCCACTATGAGCATGTTTCTTAGATTATTATGTGACAGTCATAATATTGCTTATGGTAATAATTACATGTATGATCCTCAGACTTGAGATCATCATTATTTCAACATCGTGAGTGATATATTTTGATACGGTCAAACGTGTGTCGTAACTGACTACACTATAAAGACTGATATTGGATATGTCACAATCCATGTAGCGAAATATGGTTGATAAAAATAAGATTTGTCCCTTCTACATAATATGAGTAATATCATAGGCCACTTGATTGAGTGAGACTAGAAAATGCATGGCCATGCTCGAATATATTGATATGGGATATCATAATTATTTGTTTATAATAGTCTACTCAAGATATCGAGAAACATTAGATATACTATACAAGTGTGATTAATACATGACTTGTGTCCGATCTAGATATGAGGACAAAATGATGAAATACATAAAAGAAGTTAATCACGAAAAAAAAGGTTAAATCGAGCCACGATTTCATGTAACTTAAGTAGCAATGATGTATTGCTAGATGTCACTCATTGCTTGTAATATTAGAATTGTTATGGATATTAATGCTAACGTTACATGAACCTACAAGGGTCACACCCTATGATTTTTGAAATGAACAAATATCGATTAGATAGCACGTGTACAAACTTGTTGTACACATAATAAGTGAGAAACCAAAATTGTTATAATTATTGTAATTATGGATAATTTCGTTATATATATATGTTAATATTTGATAAGTTATTGTAATTATCAAATATTATTAAAGTATATATATCTCTAAAAGAAACCTAATTAAAGTAGAATCTGATTCTACATATTTAATTATATTCGGTTAAATATATTGTATATTTAAAAATCCGAATTTAATTAGAATTAGGTTTTTAAATGCTATATAAAGGCATAAGGTCTAGAAGCCATTTATTCATGCTTTTTGAAAAAACCTCTCTAATAGTTAGAGAAGAGAAAATATTGTTCGTTTCATTTGGGTGGACTACGTAGAGGTCGGAACGCTATTGTGACGACTCGGATTCAATTTAGTTATTCTGAATTCCATACGGATTTCCAGATTTCAGATTTATTAAGGTAACGTTTCATCATTCATCACCCCGAATTCGTCCCTTGTACATGGATCACGGGTGGATTACGCCGAATAATTTTTCTGCTGCACCATGGGGTGTATCGACGTTTCCCAACACTAACGTATTTGGGCAATTTTAATGTCGTATTCGGATAAAGTATATTTCCTTATAAAACGACATTTCCATTTGGAATTTAAATCCAGTTAATAATTATGGGTTAAATTAAATTCGAATTATTATTCTCAAAATGCCAAAATACCACGTGAAATTAAAAGGTACCGATAACGTGCGCTTGTGGGGTGCTAATTCTTCCCTACACGTAACTGACTTCCGAACCCAAATTTTAAAGAAATTAATCTATGGTTATTTTTTATGGTGTCTGGTCTACCAAAGTGACCTGTAGCGACTAAAATGTTTTCTAGATTAAATAAATGAAAAATCCAATTTAACATGAAAAATCTAAAATTTTAAGATTAATTAAATAAAATGCAAAAGCCTTAATTCTTAAAAATTAATCATCGAGCTATTTTCACATCGAGTAAAAAATGGTCCCAACAGGTTTATATTTCAGGCTATACCAGTTGAAATAACTATTATAAAGCCTATAGATTATGAAAAATACGGTTCAGTAAAATTTTAATTGGATGCCTCATCTTTAATAGCTAAACTATGAGAACTAACATTTACTATCTATATGGTATTTCGCATATAGCAACACTTATACGCATCAAGCCAACAAGCTATAATAAACTTCCCATTATGATTTGACTTTTAGTCAAAAGTCATATTTTCCATTTTAGAATTTTTGAATTCGTAATGTATAGTGAATTGCTTCACCGCACTGCACAAAATAGGTATATGAAAAAGGTTGAGAATATATATTGAATATGAGTCTCCTTTTTATGTTTATATTCTTAAACATTAATTGGAGAATCATTTATGACATGGTTTTTTTCTCAACATCAGGGGAGATAATAATCAACTAGATAAAAGAAAATAAATTATCATTATCTAAATCCTCGTATATGAACTAGAAGTTCATAAGATAATTCATGTTATTATATGTCAACTACTAGACATATTTATTGACATAATGAGAGTAATCAAGTCTCATATACCAGCTGAAAATGCTCTGAATTTGAATTACATGTTAGAGCGAATGAATATAAATCATGTATGAAGCATGATAGTTAAAATTGGTTCAAATGATCAAAATTCTCGTAAATAGAAAGTAATATGAGATGGTCATATATTGGAGACGAGTGCTCCTAAAGAGACCCAAGACATAACTAATAATAAAACTCTAAAAGAGTTTCAGGTACCTGAAATAAATATTGAAAAGTGATCTCGACAAATTATGTCACAACGAGAAAATAATAGAACCGAAATAGAAAAGTTATCGACAACGATTTTCCAAAAAATGTTTCTATAGAAGTAAAGAAACAAAACGAGGATCATATATAGAAATCTATCAAGAAGTATAGATATTGAATTAACCAATGTAGAAAGGCACTTTGAACTTCTAAAAGAGAAGTATTTGGACCATCAGTCCAAACACCTAAAGGTGTAATGCAAGTGAGACACAAGTAAGTAGCGTAAATATGACTTGAATTATGATTTATGAAGAATTTTAATTACTTTATGGCGGATGCAATTACTTTGGCAGTTATGAAATATTTTATATGCGTTTAATTATTTTGTGGATCCCTATTTATCATTGAAGGATTTAAAATGCTAGAAGCATTTAAAAATTTCTGAGGAAATTTATTTAGACATGTCCCATTGGATATTTATATTTTGGTGCATTTGGTATAATCGAGGAAATACTATAAGAATGATCAGATTTCCTTATGTATTTTATAAAGGAGTTTGGATCAAGATTCATTATGATAATTTGAATATCATTAGAACTTGTGAAGAGCTTCAAATTGAAAACTCATGAAGAGCTTTTAAATTGAAAACTCATGAAGAGCTTTCAAAGCATTTGATGAAAGTTTTTAAGAAAAGGAATTTTGATATCATGTTTTGTCTCGACCTAAAGATCGAGCACTTAAATATGTGTTTTTGTCTATGAACGGACATATTACTCCAAAGTTTCATCCCTCATGATCTTCAGAAAAAATAGTATTTAAGATTGGATTATGAAGATTTAAAGATCATATGTGATGTTTTCATGAGGGGAATAAATACGCGTTGCACTATCTTTCCCTTAACCAAGGTTTTATCCCAATAAATTTTCCTCATAAGATTTTTAATGAGACAACATGTTTTGCGTATCAAAGATGTATGTACTCTTTTTTCTTCACTAAAGAATTTTTTCCCCACAGAATTTTATCTTAGTAAGGTTTTAACGAGGCACATTATCTTCATAGACATCCAATGGAGAGTGTTATGAATATTTATTTATGTTGATGTCTATCATGATAAGAACTTTATCTAAGATATTTGGTTTACTCTATTAGTAGAAATATTATCTTCATCAATTAGAGTTTAATTACTTCTTATGTCTATAAATAGACAATTTGATGAAGGCATTGCACACAAGTCTATATTAAAAATAATATAAATCTCTCTCTTTTTCTCATCTTTTTGTTCTTTTATTCTTGTTCTTTATTCTTATATCGTTTTTTTATTTTATTCACAACATTATTCTAATAGTTCGATGATATCAACGTTTTTTTTTTCAGTTCAAAATTTACCACTTCTTCAATTAACAAAAAATTATAATGTACATGTCATATTAATAAACGTACTTTTATCCATGAGTTAATCCTTAAATCATATTTTTTTGGACCTGCTTTGATATTTAAACTATTTTTTTATTATCTTTTTTTACCCCGCAAAATTAACATTTTTCTCTAAAGAAAACGCTAACAATATCGATAAATAATATGTCACGTATCTATTTTATTTGTCATAAAGATATTAGTTGTCGCATGTTATGATTTTATTAGTTGATTGTCATTTTTTTCACATTATTAAATGTGATGATAAAAAAGTTACTAGCCAACAACAACTAATTAGTCTATCAGGATGAGACACTAGTAAGATTAAGAGTTCGAAATATGACGTTGTGAATAAAATAATTAAATTATAAAAATTGTTCTCATAATAAATTCTCTGAATTAGTCAACTAATAAATTATATACTAGTGATTATAACATACGTCAAAATGAATTTAAACAAGTAACTATATTTAATCAAATTCAATTTATATTTAATCAAATTCAATTTAGTTCATAAAACAGCTGTATCCACTGCGAAAAAAGATGATTTTATGATGGCAATTGAGGGTCCTCCATCACAGTACAGTAGGACTTCAATTTCACTGAACAATACAATATGGCCAGAGTCAGAGAGACTCGCACTTGTTTTTGTTATTTATTTACTGAAGACGTGCAACAAACAGAGCCATAGCTCCAATTTGTCCAATGGAAGCTTGTGAATTAATAATAAAATAATAAAGCAATACAGCCATAAAATGTTGGTTCACATGAGTGGTGATGCACTTCAACCAAAATTAAACATATCATATTAATCCCCAAACAAAATGTTTAATTATCCTTCTCCTTTTTAACCGTAGAGCGGTCTAGTGGTGAATGATGATGTATTTTATCAAAGTGACTGAGTTCGAGCATAATATGTGCACGGTGTGTATTCGTTATTAAAATGTTAAAAATTAAACAGATATTACCTTATAATCACACTCAGATGTTGAATATATGAATAATTTTAAAATATATTATGGGTGTAAGAATACCAAGGAGTCAAACACTATCTTAATGAATACGACCTTTCTCCAATTAAAATTTGTACTTTGGATTATAAAAGATAAAAATTGTACTTTCTATTTAGAAAAAATATTAGTTTTTTTTTCATATTAATTAATATCATAGTTCGGTGTGTCCCTTGTCACCACTTGCATTTGAAAGAAATGGTATATTCCAAAGTCCAACTTTCAATTTAAATATTAAGTTTTTTAATGCCTATTTCTTCAAAATAACTCTATGAATTAATAATGGATTCATAATTAAACTTTCATTTCACGTTGTTGGGTGAATAAAATATTTAAAAATAGCAAAGATTGGCAAAGTGGATTATGTGAATGTGAACAAATCATCAAAATTATACTTTTTTTGGTTCACAAAGTTGAGAAGTGGATCTCCTTTTCATGCCATATTTATGTTTAAAAAGGCTTCTTCACATGTTTTTTAATATTTAAAAAATATGAACAACAATTGTTAATGCATTTTGCTGACGAATGTGGTGTCATTGATGAAGAGTGAATAACTTAACACTCAATCGATTACTTTTAAAGACACAGCTTGCATGTTAACATGTGTTTACTTGTGTGTGTTTTTACATCGAACGTGAAAAATTTTACTTCGATTTTCTTCTTCTAATACTTGAAATTGTGGAATCGAATTCGGTAGTAATCGTGTCTTAGATTCAACACCGGAAAAAACGACCACGGTCGCTTTAGAAAAGATTTAAAAAATTGATATTGTGCATCTCCTCAATGTATTTGTTTTCATAACATTTACAGGAAAACAAATGGTATTATCGATGCGTTAGTTAAACGAGGTGTCGATAGGACTATATGGTTTCAAGTGGTACATTGAAATGGATGTATCTTTTAAGGGACTAGTAGGAGCTACAATTCCGAAAATTTTGAAAAATTTGAATCTTATCTTTAAAAATTTTATTTTTTTAAATTAAATTCCCTCTATTTTCTAAAAAAAATTGTTAAATATCTCAAAACTATTAAAAAATTTAGTTAAACCCTCAATTTTTTTTAAAATTTTTTTGTTTAAGCCTCTAAAATTTTAAAAAATAAAGTTGACCCTTTAAACTTTTATTCTAAATTCCGTCACTGGAATGTTACTATTGTTTTGAGTTGGTTTTGTTGCATGGTTTGGATCATGTATTGAGGTATGTCCGATGAGCATCACGGTATATCGATTCAACTAACTCAAATAACTATAATGGCAATTGACGTTAGGCCACGCCATAAGTGAAAGCAATTACGGCGATGCAAAGTAACCGGTAAAGTATCATAACATTTGTACTTTGTGCGAATGAAACGCACCCAGAGCTGATCCGATTTCGCCACAAGATTGAATGTCAACTTCATTAGAAACGCATTATTTTGGACACTTCGATGTTTAAAACCAAGGTCTCCCTTCAATAACGGAGTACAAGTTTCCTCCCAATTTACTAAATGGACCCCTCTCGCACCATTTGAATGACCGCAAATAAAGTTGCGGATCAAGCGCTCAATTTCCTCGCATGTGCCCTTCGGCAATAGAGTGGTTTTGCATAGAGTAATATGGAATTGATGATAAGACCGACTGAACAAGAGTAATATTGCTAGCAAAGGACAAGTATTTAGCCTTCCAACTTGATAGCCGATCCCCGACTTTTTGAATCAGATAAGAATATGAAGCCTTAGTAACCCTCCGTTGCAACATTGGTACCCCTAAGTATCTCCCAAGGTCTTCAACTTCCGAGAAGCCAAAAGCATTATTAATAGATTGGCGAACAATACCAGGCACATTCTTTGAGTAAAAAATATTGGTTTTCTGAATATTCACTCCGAAGCTTGGCAAAAATCCATGAGCACATTTTTAATTACCTCCAATTGCTCCATTGAAGCTTTAGTGAATAGGACCATGCCATCCGCAAACATAAGATGAGGAATGACCTGACTATTTTTTGATGAACAAAACCCTTTCCACTGACTTTCCTCTACTTTCAGCTTGATAGCCCGACTCAGACGCTCCATACAAAGGACAAAAAGATAGGATAAAATTGGATCCCCTTGACGAACTCCTCCAGATGGAGAAAATGAGTCTGCCATCGAGCCATTCCACATAATCTCGTAGAAACACACCATAGGATTAGTGATCGGATAGCATTTGGAAACCAAATATCCTACAAGGCATTATTAATAAAAGACCACTCCAATCTGTCGTAGGCCTTCTCCAAATTAATCTTCACGGCCATCCATCCTCGCCTACCAATTTTCCAACGTATAGAGTGCACCACTTCTTGGGTGATAATAATGTTATCGGAAGTAACTCTGTTTGGAACAAAGCTTGTCTGATTATCAACAATCCAATCGGCTAAATAAGGTTTCATGCAATTCAGCACCACCTTTATAATTGCTTTATACAATACCGTACATAGGCTTATCGGACGAAATTAGCTCATAGTTTCGGCCGATTTCACCTTCGGAATTAAAACCATAAGAGTTCTGTTAATGGATTCCGAAAAAGGATCTCCAGCAAAAAGACGCCGAATGATTGACAAACACTATCACCAACGATATCCCGATTACGCTAATAGAAAAAAGCATGAAGATCGTCAACACCTGGCGCTTTGCAGGGATTCATCTAAAAAATTGCCGATTTAATTTCCTCATTCGTGATGGGGGCATCCAAGCATCGAAAGGCTTGATTGCACATTTGTGGAAAGCACCCACGCACATTATAATCAACACTGTTGGTGTTAGCCGAAGTGAACAAGGATTTATAAAATCCAATTACATGAGATTGCAAAGCAGCCGAGTCCATACTCCACTTGCCATTCTCCAATTTAAGTGCCAAAATTGCATTAGCTCGACGGCGAGTATAACCGAAGTATGGAAAAACCGCGTATTTTTATCACCATAAATAATCCATTTGCTACGCGATTTTTGGTACCACAGAAGTTCCTCCTGCTCAATCAAAAAATCAAAATATAAAGATTGCAGTGCTCTATCAATCCCTCTGAGTCTTGCCAAGAGTCGTTTCTTCTTACGCCCAATGTACCCAAACACTTAAACGTTCCAATTTTTAACCGCGTCTTGAAACGCTGCACATTTGTATCCATATTGGTCGAAGCATCCCAAGTAGTTGCAAGGAGGTCGTGGAATTGCGGGTGCCCTTGCCAAGCCGTGATAAAGCGAAAAGGCCTTGCTACATTAGCAACCTTCCCCCCATACAACAACAAAAGCAAAGGGTAACGGTCACTACCCACACGATCTAGATGCATAACCATAGAATCCGAAAACTCCAAAAACCATGCATTATTCACCAAGCATCTATCGAGGCGTTGATAGAAATTGCCCCAATTCCAAGTGAAATATTCACCTCTATAAGCAACTTCAGAAAGGCCAACATTATTGATGAAATCGCGAAAAAGAGTACCTATGCCCAAAACAGCGCTTGAACCACCAAATCGCTCCTCCTTACGTAGGATAGCGTTAAAATCGCCACCCAACACCCATATTTTCTCATCTCCTGGGTTTAAAAGAAGCAAATTATTCTACAAATGCTTGCGAAGCGTCACATTTGGACTTGCATAAACCGCAGTGAAGTAAGCCCAGTCTTTCATAGTCAAATCACGACATCTTCCATGTACAAACTGATTTGAGATAGATACAAATTCCATCTCGACATCAGCTCTCCAAAGAATCCATATACCACCGCTGAAACCCTTCGATTCCACCCGAAAAGAATTAGCATAGCCAAAACGCTTAAGAACTTGATCCACCTCCACTAACCCGAGTTTCCATCAAAGCAACAACCTACGGATTGTTAGTTCTCACAAAATTCTTAAAGTGACGTCTAAATTCAGTGCTCGCCGCACCTTGAGTGTTCCAAAACATAATATTAAACATGGATACCAAAGAAAGATTAGAACGATGGACCTTAGAGGGAAGGAGATAAATTTTCCTTCCCCACCTCAGTAGCCATGTCAAGACAATCTTGCTCTCCATCCAACATAGTATGATCCTGTCCACTGCCACCACTCGCAACCCTTGGTTCTGTATCATCAACCGCCGTTCCGGGTGGCTGTGAAGGAGGCGTGAGCTTGTCCAATTGCCCCGAAAAGGTTTGGACCCATTCAGATAAAACAGGTCGGGGAGGCACACGAGGTTCGGTTCTTTTGGTCACTTTCAAGTACTTCTTATTAATCACCTTCATAACGTTTCCCCCTTTCCCTTGTATCGGTGAATTCTGTTACCTTGTTGTGTTTCTATTGTCATTCTTCCCTTCAACAATGGAGATTGCCGTATGAGAACCATTTGCGATGGTCGGGCTATTTGATCGGACCTGGGCATCCGAACCTACAACCATAGGTATAACAGCCACATCTACATGGGCAGAATCAGCTCTAATTGTTGAGTTAGGAGCATTCATGATGTGGTCGCGATGGCCCCGCTTTAGTTGGCCGACTAGGAATGGTCTTTCTCGGACGCGCCACATTATCAAGCAGCACACTTTTCCCCTTAGCAGCCATTTGTTTTCTATGCTCCTGGGCAGGAATAACTTCAGCCACTCCACCCTCTTCAATAACATTATCAAGCACATTAAAGCGAGAACCCATTTTTACGTTTTGAACTCCATCCTCCTTAACATTAGATACCCTTGCTGGCTGACACCTCCTTCTATCAATAAGCATCCATGGCCCATACAAATTTTCCTCCATTACTTCTGAACCAACATCGGCCCCTCTCTCGAATTGAGATGCAAGTATATCTTGAAACCGCACTTAAAGCAGATTTACTGCAATCCCTCATACTCAAGCTTTTGTGTGAAACCATCAATACCGATGCAGGATAGTAAAGGCTTATTTAAGTCTACCACCACTGCAAGCCGCGCAAAACGATCTCGTTCACCCACATGCGTGTTATAATCAATTTTAATGACACGCCCAATAGCATTAGCAATTATCTAGAATAAAGCCTTAGTGTAGTAGCGATACGGGAGTCCCGACAGACAAATCCACACCACAACCTGAGACGAATGCTTCTCACTCGTCGAAAACTCCCTAGATCAGGGCTGGTGTAACACCCCTCACCCGAGTTAGGAGTAACCCAGCCAAGGAGTGTTAAAACAAGAACGCAAGCAAGCACACAAGAAAACAAGCCATTTAAAACTTTTGAACTCATCCTATTAGAAGAGTTACTTGCCTAACAAGAAACCCAAACAATCATCAAGAACATGCTTTTCAAACATTTTAGCTTACCAAACATAGACATAGGCTTCCAAGTATAACTTAAGAAGATATAATCTAGTCCCTTATACATGTAGGCATTCGAATACACACAAGACAAGACACAATTTCATTTCAAGTTTATTCAAGTATACGCAGCTTTAATCCAAATCAAGAAAATATTAGACATAATTTCAATGTCTCATTCATGTCAAGTTAACTAAGCATAATCTCCTAGCATTTTACATTCAAGTCAAGGTTACATATAATGTTGGTTACTAGACATGGTCACCAATGTGTTCATTCGAATCATATCACCATCAATCAAGACATCAAGCAAGCTTAACATCATCTAGAAATCACGACTAGCTTATCATAACCTTAATTACTTGAACTAGAAGCAACCTAATCAACCAAGGGATCCATTCGAATAGAGCATTCAATAATTAAGCACATTTAAGTATAACTAGATAATGTAACCAAGTTTCATTCTCCATATTCACCAAGTCATGCTCAAATCGTTCACATAGTATATAGATATCATGGCATCAAACATTGCCAACCAAGTCTTTACAAGCTTTTAAAAGTCAAGGCCATATATACATACAAAATTCAAAATGGCAAAATGCATGATCTAGCTTAATTAAAAGTCAAGGCCATATATACATACAAAATTCAAAATGGCAAAATGCATGATCTAGCTTAATTATGTACATATCTAGGTGCCACCAACTAGGAGAGTTGCAAAATAGATTCGAAGTCATACTTCTAGCTCTGCTTGTATCTTGTTTCAAGCTCAAGGAAGATAGCTTTAAGATCTCTTTAAACCTGTGGTTTGAGAAGGATGGAAACAAGAGCGATAAGTACATAATGTACTTAGTGAGGTAGCAAGTATTTACTAGTCTTTTGTCAACCGAAGCCATTACTTGATGTGAAACGACACATTTAAGACGGTAAATCCCTGACTTGAAAAGGTTGTTATTGCAAGTATTGAGAACCAAGGCAACCTCATTTGCAGCATCATAATATATAAAGCTTTTCGTTGGAGAAGTCGAGTTAGATCTTCCCGTATTAAGTGGAAAATTATGTCTATCTTATCACCAGACCAGAAGCACCATCGGAGCTTGCAGTAGAGATCAGAATCCGATGATTTCTGCTGGCAAATAATGGGGGGATAGAGTGGTGGTAGTGGTACAGCAGCTGAGCTCACTCATACTTTACGAACAATAATATGCCCTTCTCGTTGATATTCAACTTCACCTTTCTGGTGCATGATTAAAATGGTTCTTCTTACCTGCAAAATATAAATATAATAGATACATTATTACTATTAACTACAAGAAACCCAGCAAGTCGGGTTGATTTAACCATAAATATCATATTTTTAACAAAGGCTTTCACTGTTTATTACTAAAATTAATTCCCAAAGCATGCTATTCAAGTCTTAAGCGATGATGAAAAGAGAAAACATCTGGATTTAAGTTAACTACTTACCATTGATTCATTCATCCCCATTCTAGTTAGATCATCAATCAATCTTCTTTCAGATATGCGATTTCCAATTCCCAATCTTCTCTTTATCTGGTTTTCTGCTTGCTGTATGTATCACATTTTGTTAACTATATGATAACAAGTTCTGCAGTAACATAGAAGGAAGGGTACTAGTGTCTACAAACCTTTATGTCATTGGCTATATCAGGAGTGATATGAATGTGTTGGTTTATTCCAGTGCGTGCTGCATCCATTGTGGAAACTTTGAAAAGTCCTAATGCTTCAGCTACGTCACCCTCACTGGCAACATGTGACCTATAATACATTTCCAGCTAACTCTTAAAAAGGGGACAAATCTAGTATAGTTATATCAAAATATAGTTAAATTTCATAGTCACCCAGTCTGGATGAGTTTAACTTCCAGTTCGAATTTTAATTGAAAGCATTTACAACTAAACTTGATTAGCTAAAATCAATGCTTACAATTTCATTTTTGCAAGAGCCTCGCTTAACCTTACAATGGCCTCTAACTGCCTCACAGTGACAGGGATTGCTGCAGCCTCTCCAGTCTCATCTGCTTGCTGCCTCATTCCCTACATGAATGACCCATGTTAGTTAATAGTGTCAGTTAGCATATATATTAGAGTAAACTTCAGAGTAGAAACTATTCTAACATAAATTTCTAACAGCTTATGGTGTTAATAGGCAGCTAGGGCTCCTTTTCTAGTTTAATTCAGGCATACACTCATGAAGAAAATACTCATTTACGGACAAAGCTTGAGAATACCCTTCTGATATCAACATAATCACTCTGGAGCTTAGCACATGCAGCTTCTGAAAGGCATGGATGGCATTCTGTTCGACAATATTGTATATACCTGTAAATTTTACTCGATTTAGCAGCAGACACATGGTAGCATTTACAATATTGTATAGTAACTTCAGGTGACTTCACTTTACACGTACCTTTTCAGCCAATTCTCTTCTTTAGACACTCTAGTATCACTGGAGGCTGTCTGAGCGGATGCATGAACTTTTATGACATGACTTGCTATAATCTGCAAAAGAGAAGTCAAAGCTCAAACCCCTTGGAACCCATGTTAAAACTGCAAGTTAGGATTTTTTTTTGTCCTTGTAGCATTAAAACAAAAGAATAGCTGTTTGGTGATCAAGAAATAAGACTGTTATAAACCGATTCTTAGTTAGCTGAAACAAGTCATCGAATGTGGAAATCTTAGCTGAGAAAAATGAACATCAGCTACCTTGTCTTGGTCATACATCCTCATATCTTTGACGATAAAGATCAAGTCAAATCTTGAAAGAATTGTAGTCTGCAAATCAATATTATCCTGCGCCGTCTGCAAGTGGTTATATTTCTTTCAGTTGCTTCATTTAAATGGCAATCAGAAAGTGGAGAAACAGACAAAAACGGAGCAGGAAGTGCAACTGCAAACCTTAAGATCATCATAACGCCCTGAAGGCGGATTAGCAGCTGCAAGCACTGAAGTTCTGGAATTTAGAACAGTGGTTATTCCTGCTTTGGCGATAGATATCGTCTGTTGCTCCATAGCTTCATGAATCGCAACCCTAGGCAATTCAAAGTCAGAAAAATTCCATAAGCATCATACATAGTAAGGCCTAACGAGTTTTAAGTTTTAACATTAATTTAACTTACCTATCCTCTGGTCTCATCTTATCAAACTCGGCAATACATACAACACCTCCGTCTGCTAAAACCATGGCTCCTCCTTCAAGATAAAACTCCCGCGGATATACATAGATACCGGAATCCATGTGAGAAACTTTTTCATATGGAAGATTAGAGGGAAATAAGAATTCAGAAGGAAACTCTCTAAATAACAAATCAAAAATACAAAATTATCTCCACAGAAGGCAAAGCAAAGCAAGAACTTACAGAGCTACTATCTCGAATAACTGAAGCTGTGAGACCTGCAGCTGATGAGCCTTTTCCAGAAGTATAAACAGCTATGGGAGCAGTCTTTTCAACGAACTTGAGAAACTTTAAGATGTAACCACAAAATTAAGACAAACTTGTGTAAGAAGCACTAAAATTATTGCATGTAAAAAGGAATCCTGGAGAAAATGCCCTAAAAACTAAATGGAGAACAACAGGAACAGGGTTCAAGGAGAAGGCAAAGCAAATAACAGTCAATTTTGGCAACCTTAACCAATCAAATTAACATACAACTAACCTGAGACTTGGCAGTCGATGGATCACCAAGAAGCAACACATTAATATCACCTCTTAACGTCACCCCATCCGGCAAATTCTACACATTGGGGAAAGCCAGTTATGAAGATGGTAGGTTGTAGGAATACTGAAGGATAGAAGTTAAGGATATCAAACGTACCTTCCTGGATCCTCCAAAAAGAAGACAAGCAACAGCCTTCTTAACATCATCATGACCAAATATAGAGGGAGCAATCTTTGAGCATATGACTTTATATGTATCTTGATTTGAAGCAAAATTTTTGATTTCTTCTACCTGTGATTATTTACATAACTGTGATGATGAAAAAGGGAATCCATTGTAACTTCATTTTAGTGCTTGTACAGAAAAACACCCCAAGACATGCACGGGCAAGCACACTCAGGAACATGAGGATATAACTATCATACATATAGTTTTAACAAATGCACAAAGCATGATGCAGCAGGAAGAGATGCAGTAAACAACATTTGTGATCGCTTTGATGTTTACCTCTTCTTGGGTGAAAGTGGCAGGCCCTCGGGAACTGGCCTCATTTGTCTCTTCCATTCCCACTATCCTGATATAAGGCTGTCTAACAGCAACTTCTCCTTTATTGCTGCATGAAATCAGACCAAATTCCAATTAGAAGAGAAAGGTGAGAGACATTTGCAGTAAGCATTCAACTCCTTGCATAAAGACTTACTTTGTTGATGAATTGGCAGCTTGAAATATACTATAAATCCCCACTATTGTCAATCTCCAGTAGGTACATCCTTCAAATATAACATTAACATATCAGCAAATAAATTTAATAACTCGCTAACATTTCTCATAAAATCAAGACCCATACCTCTGGATTCTCCTGCAATTTCAAGGTTTGTTGATCAAAATACTTGCTCCTATCAGGAACCACAAGCCAGGGATCAATAGGACAAGGTTCTTCTCCAGGCTTCAGACAATCCATTACTTCCATCAGAGATTTCAAATGAAATTATTAATATTGAAAAAAACAGCTAACTGTATTAAGAAGCAAACCTGAGAATATGGTCACATGATCGGGGAACAATTGCTCCACCAAGACCTGAGCGGCAGGGAACTGCCCTTGAACTTCTACAGTTCTTGCAGATTAATTGCACATAAGTAGCTTTTGCCTTAACCCTTGAAGCAGCAATGGTAATTCCTGACATCTTAACTAATTTTGAGATATATTGAGCCTAAGTAGAAGAAAAACAATCCGTCAAAACTGTAAATAATGCAATCCTCTCGTAGTTCATACCATTGGATCAAACAAATTCCAAACAATTACCCCAAGTGAGCGCATAGAAACTGGACCCCCCTTTGATGCAAGTAAAATCTGAACCTCACACGCCGGCGGTTCCACCATTTCACCCGAATCTCCCGCTACTTTCATCTTCAAACTCGCTAACACCTCCCCGGCCGCCGTCTCAAGCTGCAGCGATTGTTAGGAATAAAAAATCCTTACCCAATAGAGTACATTTTGATAGAAATGTTAGTTAGACATGTAAGTCTGTTTTACCAGAGGTAGGTAATCGGAGGGAGAGGACCGAAGGAGTGAAGGTAGATCGGAATCGAAGGAGAGAAGGTCTTCAAGTTGGACCATTAGGAATTTAGGGTTATTCAAGAGACTTTCTCTGTACGGGAACACGTTCTTCTCCTTCTCGAAGTTTCTAATGAACTCCTTGAATTTAAGGAGAACGGAATGGCGGCTCGAATGGGCCGATGCGGCGGTGGCTTCCGCTTCCGAGGAGGCTTCTGTGAACTGCGCCTGGTTGCTGTAGTACACCGCTCCTTCGTCCAATCCCAACATTTTTTTTCTGCGATTATCTTCTTTCTATCTCTCTCTGAAATGAAAAAGCGAAATCGTTCCTTCTGAGGTGGTTCTGGTACCTAGATGTTTAATTATCAGCTGGGTTCTTTTTGGCGCGAAGGTGATGGAGTTTTGGCGGCGAAATGCCTCGCACGTGTGACAAACACGCACGATTGAAGACTATTTTGGGTTAGCCGGTTAAGTGAATAAAATGGGCTCGGAGTGTTTTTTAAAATAAATATCATCCGTATTTTTATTAAAATATTTGATGAGCTTTTTATATTATTTTTTTATTAAATAATGAAGTATTACATTTTTATGTCGAGATTTAACATATATTAGATAGAATAAAATAAACATCCTAGCCGCTAGATCAATTAATAGATTTTTTATACTAAATTAAACTAAAAGTATAAACAAAAAATTAATATTTATTAATTTAGAATATTTTGTCTCATTAAATTAAACCGAGTAAATGTAGAGTATCCTTTTGATGTTAAAAATTTAAAAAAAATTAATTTTTTTAGTGTAAATAATTAATTTTTTAAAAAAAAAAATTAAATTTTTAATCTGTAAACAAATTTTTATTAGATTTTATATTATTTTTTATTAAGGTAATCGAAAGTCTAACAAAAAAATTAGGTTTATCTATCTTATTTTTTTCAAGGTGAATCACCACCTCATCTTTATATATTGATATAAATTAAATTAAATAATTTTAAAATGGATGGACTTTTTTGATATATATACTGTATAAAAAAATTAAATCTTTAATCTCTAAAACAGGAAAGGTTGTAGAATAATAGATTAACGGCATATATATTGAATAATTTTCCATACATGTTATATCATCGATGTATCTTAAACCGCATAATAAAAGATTATCTAAACCAAACGCTCAAACGGTTTTTTATTTTATTTTTACTTTTTTTGTATGGAATCTATACTTGTTTTTAAATTAAAATCAGATTGGTCTGAGTTGTTTGGGTTAACAGTCACCTATATTTTATATTTGAGTTCAAAGTCTACATTCAATCTTTTTACCATCTCAATTCAAGAGTTTCAACCCTCTATCTCCACTAAATTCAAACCTTGATCCCAGGTAAAAAGAACTTCACTATGTCTAGCAAAAAGTTTAAAAAGTCGGTTAAGTTGATCTTATTGCAAGTACCCTTCATGCTTTAGGTACCACAATGCACCTTCTGCCGCATGCTCGGTGGCTGCCTTCTTTGTGGTCCGAGGACTGCTGAAGCACTCCAAGATCATATCCGGGGCTTCTTCGATTTCTAGAATTACCTTGCAAGTGAATCTGCAAAAGAATTTTGAATATAGGGTATGAGTACAATTATTCAAGGAAGAGTGCAGTAATATGATGTTCCCAGCTTTCGTTCTATCCTAAATGAGACTTTTGAGCGGCATACTTACGATCTCAAATGGCTTGGTCCTTCGTCTTTGCAACATTCGAACAAAGGGGGTCTCCAACAATTGCTGGCACAGATTTCATATAACTGTGATCTTGCAGTACGATTATGTGATTCACCTGAGAAGTTAAGAGATGAATAAGATAATTGATCCACACTGACAACCAATAAAAAGTGTAACAATCATTGACCTTTTGATTGCAAGTCAACCCCACAACTAGTTGATGCTGAACACCCTGCTTTTGCTTCAATAGAACGCGGAGGTCTGCTAATAGGCATGATGCAGGGTGAACCGGTAGAAGCTGTCTTGTTAATAGAACAGATTTCTCCGTTGCAATCATTCACAAGATATTCTTGCAATTTCATGTTTCCAAATGCAGTGGTGTCAGGAACAGCGACATCAATTGGTGTTTCATCAAATCCAATCAGCTTGGCTTCAGCTTTGATGCTTCCATTTAAAACTTCCTCTAAGGACTTTGATTTGGGTGCATATCCTAAAGCCTGTACGTTCAAAGACAACAATCCCCAGGGTTTAAGTCACATATTCACAATCATTCTGTCAATGAGCAATAAAAAGAACCAAAGGCAAGCAAATTTCCAAAAATAATCTTCTAATGGTGTCAAGAAGAGGAACTAGGAATGTATTGAGGACGCCTTTTACCTTTAACTTTACATATAATTGATGTGCAGCGGTTCTGATAGCATCTTTTTTGTTAGTGTAGATTTCAGAAATGGATACAGAAACATCTCCTGCATGTGCATCCACTGAAAATTTTCTGCCATTTTTGGATGGTAGAAACTTCAATTCCCAGTTATGAGACTGGCAAAGTTCTGTTACTTCCCTGATAGGACTGAGCTGCACACTTGAAAGTCCCTTGATTGGATCCAAAAGGGATAGCATTATCTTCCAAACACGGGTCAAGTCAAACCCTGTATCAAGGAGAATAGCACCGAAACAGGACTCTACCAAGTCACCAAGAGCCTGTATCAAAACATTAAAGCTATTAAATTAAGAACCCTTTTTGAAGTGTTTTTGTACATCTTTGCTTTTATCAGAACATCAGTTCCACCTAACTCCCATAAATCAAACTAAAAGAAATAATCAAAATCTGCCACCCACATCTTGGTCTTCAAACAAGAAAATAAAATAAAATTAAAGCAATTCCAAAATTTTATTAAAATCCACACAATATTTCTTCTAAAATCAGTTGCATGCTTTAATCAAAATAACAAATTCCACCTTTACCTCATAACTTGAATAAAAAGAAACAAGAAAATCCACCATACATATGTTAGGAATGGAGCTTTGCATTTGTAAAATTCATTATTTAAAGGGTAGCTAGAATTCATTATATCTCACATTTATAAAGGGGAAAAAGAAGAAAGCATGCATGAAGCATAAGATACAACAGATAATAATTGCTACCTTCGGACATTTTGGCCCTTCAAACAATCCCTGTCTGGTGATAATGTAAAGAAGGCAACATATTTTTCTATAGCCTCGTTGAGGGGACAGGAGTCAGAGATAAGAAATTTATGTAGGCATCTCTCCACTGCAACATTGGCAAAGGACTTGTTGTTAACTGACACTGATCGCAAATCAGTCAACTGACCAGGCTTCAACTTTGGATACAGTGAAAATAAATATGATGTGATTAAATAATCCAAGACAGCATCTCCAAGAAACTCCAATCTCTGAGAAAATATCAAAGTATTACTAATTGTAGCATCAGAAAGTAAAATGTTATAAAACTGACAGGATGGGTGAAAATATGCATAAAGAAAGTCTAATTTCTTCAAGTAGAAAAGCAGAAATAGTGCATACCTGGAAGCATCCTCCACCATGCTTATTATAAGAAGGGTGTACAATCGCCTGAAGGAGGAGACCCTTGTGAAGAAACTGATAACCCAACAAATTTTCAAGAGCTTCAGTGTCCACTTGGGAGGCAAGTGGCATGAATCTCTTGCTTTCTGTGCAAATGCTATTAATTTGAGAACCTTGGAAGTCCACTCGTATGCCAATCCATCTAAGAAATGCAGTTGCAGCTAGGAAGCCCCTATCAACTATAAATGCTCCTACAAGAGCCTCAACCACATCAGCAATTGTTTTCTTATGTAGCCAATGGTGATTTCTACTGCATCTAACTTCACTATTTGCACGATCTACTTGACAACTGTTTTGTGAATGAACAGTTTCTTTAGTTTCTTCTGTACAAATTACTGGGCAGGGATAGCCCAGAGCAAAGAACTGGCAAGGATCAAAAGGTTGATCGCGTATGTAAACCTGAAATTGTTGGAAATACAGCGCCGTAAATATTAATTATTTACTTTAAAACACCAAAGATACATTAGACATTAAATCTTCTTGGGTTCAAATTATCCATCCCAAATGACTTTCATATGAAGCAAACACCTGAGCCTAAAAATTCCAAAATGGTGAAAACATATCAGTCAACACCAGCAGGGAGGGAAGAAGGGATAGGAGGGGTCTAACCAAACGCATTGTTTTTTAGTTTAATCATTTTTATTACATACCACATTTTTCTACAGTTCTTATGTCTACAGGTCTAAGATAATTAATATGTTAGACAAGTAAAATATGAACGTGCACCTCAGCATTTGATGCAACTAGTCCACATCTGTAAGAAGTGAAGAATTACAGGCTGGAATCATAAAAAAATTCTATGTTTTTGAAATAGTTTGATGACCAACCGGTAAAATTTCTCAAGATATAATAATCATGCTAACCACAACAAAAATAAAAAAATAATAATATCACATTGTTTTTTGTTGCTAGTTTAACAAATTAGAATTGTTTACAGCATTAGACCTTCTCCTATTTTCATCGACAGTTTTTGGCCTACAGCAAACTTGAGGAAGGCATCACCAGATTCAATTTTCAATCTTGGCACATCTGTTGTGACAGGACCTAACCATTTCAAACTGTTAGTAGTAGATAACTTAGCATTTTGGAAATAATTTTGCAAGATATAAGAAATCCGGATGACCTGTAAGAACATCATTTGGAGAAAATGAAGGACTGACAGTGGAGGGAGGAACAAAAAGAGTGAGTGCAACCAGAAGGGACACGTTTGAGGAGGGATGTGACCTTTTAGGAGATAGAGTCCAACGCACAAAGCATTTCCTTCCCCGAATTGATATGGAACTAAATTTAATAAAGCACTAAACTCCAAAAAAACTAAAAAGGTTACATGCTAAATGAGGAACATAAAGAACAGTTTTGAAAATTCATGAATCAAACCTCAATTTGAGAAAAAACTCCATTTGTTGTCTTAACATTGGAGGGAGTAGTAAGTGCTTTGAGTGACAAATTAGTGATATTGTTTGATCGGAGGCCCAGAGACTACTATCCAGGTTACATGTTGTCTATCTTGGTGTTCCCTTCTTTGATCTTTTGTCGGTGTCTTCTGCCCAAGCAATGAACTTGATCATTGATGGCTACTGCTATGTTTTGTTGCAAAGAATTGAAAAGTATTCATCCTTTGAAGGTTGTTTGGACTGGTTTAGGATCAAAAACAATTTGATACCATGAGAAACGGCAGTTTGGAAGAGAATAAAATCTGTTCTTCTCTTATTTTCAAGTCTTACAACCTAAATAATAGGTTTGTTACATTAGTGTTTAAGTTCTATCACTACTCTAGGTGAGCCTTATCTTATATGTAGAGATAAGAGTTTAAATAAAAGTCTAACTCTATAGTAATACAAAGACTAAATAACTAACCATTGTCAAACTGTCAGATAACAATATTCTACAATAACATTCATGCATATGTTTGCATTTCCCGAGTAAACGATTAGACTAGCACAGTAAATAATTTAACGGATGCTTAACCTAAAGTGCTATTGATAATACCATATGCAGTTAGGTCTTACCCTTCTGGCTGTAACTTCAGCTCCCTCAGGAAATGAAGCAGAAAAAACATCCTTCAATTCAATAGCCACAAGCAAGTTCTCTAGGCGATGCATTATTGATGGTAACAAGGAAAGTGCACTCCCAATATCTTTGGAGAAGCCTATTATTTTCAACTGACAAAGCTCAGGAGGCAAATCGATGAAGTATTCTTCCAGTTCATGCGATTCTGTTTTCGACAAAGAAACAGCCTTACGAAACGAAAAGCCAGAGAAAATCAACAAGAAAACATTTGTTCATTCGTTTGATTTGCTGGTAAAGAAAATGAGAAAGGATTCTTGCTCTTTTCCTCTCTTTTTTGTTTGTGGGGGGGGGGATGCTGCAAGCTTATGGTACTAAAAATGTTGCATATATTACAGATAACATTTTAATCTTAGTAGAAGATTCTGACAAAAACCAAAAACTCCATCAGTCCAAGTGCGAAAGCATATCATAAAATGGCCAGCAAAGCTGCTTGTAAAGGGTTTTATTGTCACAATAGCCTGATTCTAATTACTACCTAGAAATCCTGAAAAGAAAATTTATGGTTTTATTTTTCACCACCATGTGAGAACTCAGTCTCCATTCTATTCACCCAACTTGAGCATCTCTCATTTCCAAAAGAATGGAGTTCAAGATATCTCTTTCACATCAAATAAGCTGTGCATGGATATTATTATGCTACTTCAAATCTGGTAATTTCTTGTTTTCAAGTGTTTTCTCGATGAAGATGATGACAAATGTAAAAAAAAGGACAACCATTAGGGAAAAATTGGCTTCCAATAACAAATAATTAACTATAAATCAGGCATTGCATGCCAGTTACAGGCAATGCAGCACTAATCAATCAATAATGAACCAAAAATCTTGTCCCTATCATGAAATAATAATGCAACCTGACAAAACAAATAACAATATACCCTGAAGATGGTAGAAAGTTATAGAATATCATATTTTGAACACAAATAATCAAGTATAACAAGCAACATACTTAGGAAAAAAGGAACCATAACAAGAATGAAACCAAAGCAAAAGAGAAGCTACCTGACTCCTCCGGCTTTCGGTTGTGAAGCAAATTGTGCAATTTAAAAAGTGGTTTTGCACGCAGAAGAGGTTGTTCAGGGTACTTAAGATGGACGTCAGACCTGATTGACAACATTGATGTTAAAATTCTATCAATTGAATACTATATCAAAACCTAGTCTAAACAACTTGGTGCATAACCTTCCTCTTATAAATCAAGCTATTTTCGGATAATACTAATAACAGTTGTAAATTAAGAGTTGAGAGCTACCAACATTTTTAAGTGGTCCACATGATTTAAAGTGCCAGAATCTCTATAGGGGCTGTAACCATTTTTTCCCCTGACAATGTTAGTAATAAAGTAAAAGGTCGCCTTGTGTGTGGCATACACCAAACTATTCTCAATGTCTCTTATACTCCTACAACCATTTGCAAGTTTCAAGCAAACATCTGAAGAGAAACTTCCATTCTTTGCAGCTTCTACAGGAGTCTTAAAAAGTGGGGATGACAAACATCTTTGCACAATCCCCCAGTCCACTGTCACTTTATTCTCACAATTGGAAAGAATAACAGGGAGTAACAAGTAGAATGTTGAGGAGCTTGATGAAAGAAAATTCGGCATTTCCTAAAGGAACAAACTCAGAAAGGAGTTTTGATCTATCAAGGATGACCTTGAAGAACATTTCTTGAAAATGCAGTGCATCCATGATCTGTATATGTAGGAATACACGATGAATTTTGGTAAGTTAGTTAATTAGAACAAACTCTGCCAGAACAAAACATAGTTACCTCTTCTCTCTTAAATTCTGCTACTCCTGATGGGACAAGCTTTGTCATCACCGACCTGCGGCGAGCTAGGTGAAGATCCAGCTCCATTATCTCAGCTTCTTTAGGTAGAGGAGACTTGACAAAAAGTGCGAACTCTTTATAGCTCCTATCCTCAGGATCCGGAATAAATTTTATATAGTAAGAATGAAGGACATAGTTTTCCAAGTTGGTCCATGGTTCTTTAAGCACAGCAGGCACAAGCATCTCATGTAGTTCACCACTTGAATCCTCATCTGCCAACAAACAAAATCAAATTTTGCAGAGATTACAATCAAGCAAAAGTAATTAGTTCTACACTAGTCACCCCACCCCAAACAAGAAAGAAAAAGGCAACAAAGTTGGTCCGCATCAACCTTCAGAGCACCCAGAATCAGAATCCGCCAGTGCTGCTTCCTCCTCAAGAACACTGTTTTGCAATGGCAAGAGACGATCACTCAAGGCTCCCAATTTATGAAGTTCTTCAATGGCTTTTAGACAAGCATCCTTTTTGGCAGCATTAACTGAAGATTGAGGTGTACTGGCAATTTGATTTATTGGAGCATTTGAAGGTAAAATTATATTGCAGATTGTTCCTCCAGTGTCATCAAAATAATAAAAGCTTGGCTTAGGGTGAAAGTACCTGAAAAATATTTTCATGTGGATAATCTAAACGAGTAAAAGAATTTCTACACAAACATATGTAGTGGGCATTATAATTTTAAAAGCAGGTAAGAACGAAAAAGTTAGAAGGCATACTCATCATGGGGCAGTTTTGAGCAGTAATGATGAAGTAGAGAGATACTATATCCTGAACTAATGGAAGCACCAGATGACTCAACTTTATACATTCTTTCCACAAGACCAATAGAAACATCAGTAGATGTTCTGAAAGTAATTTCCATATTCATACGATCTTCATCTTTCTTAAAATTGTTAATCAAATTTAGTTCCCTCTCATTCGCACTGCATTAAGAAAAAGAAAACTTATTTTTTCCCAATAATGGAAAGAAACCATATGGACAGACCTTCAAATAGCATATACTTTTATGAACAGCACCTGTTCACTAGAAATGCATACTCAGACAGAGGCATTCTTGCACGACCTCTTGATTGGATAAAACTTGCAACAGTTTCTGGAAGGTCAAAACGTATCACGAGGCAGCATGTCTGGATGTCAAGTCCTTCTTCACCAACTTTAGTTGCAACCAAAAGATTTAACTGCAAAGTCGGCATTCAAGGAATCAAGAATAAACCAGTGTTCATGTCTCAATTACATACCTGTTCCAGTATATATCATCAATCTTGAAAGTGGGAAAAACCCGATTGAACCAGTAAAAACTGTAAACACTGATTTTGAAACATTTCTTAAAAGTTTTTTGAAAAAAATATTGTATGATTAGATTTAAACCTTGAATCAATGTTAAAGAGTGTATCATTTAGCCAAAATACATATTTTTTTATATTTATTATATTCCAAAATTATTTATTATTAAAATTAATTGTTCAATACAACTAGCCTGTTCAATCGGTCCTACCCGTTGGAGGTCTTACTGGCTTGATAGGCGGCCTGGTTTTTTAAACATTGGAATAAACAACTTAGCTCAACCCGCTAAGAGCCCCTAGCAATACTTATGCAAGGTTCTCCTACGCGGATGGCAGACATATTTTTACTACTGCAAGGTAACTTAGTGTGCAAACAGCTTCAAGATGTCAGCTGTTTGATGCACCACATCAGCACGAAGATGCTTTGGCACTGGTATAATTGAAGTTCAAGATTCATCTTTTTTGTTCCTTTTCAAGAGTTTCTAGATACATATGCGGTTCAGTTTGTTTCTATGGGCCTATTGTTGATATAATCTGCTAAAGCATTTGGATGGTTACCTTGCAAGCTTTCAGGTTATTATCAAAAGCTAAACCAATTAAAGTTGCAGGCTCAAGTCACAAGAACAAAGACTGAATGAAAGAGCTTCTGTCACATAACAACTTAAAGATATTAGGAGAAAAAAATACTTCCCTTAGCAAACTTTTAGGGGCTTTTCAGAAATGTAAGATTACATGAATGTATGATTACTTGACACATTGCTAAAAATAAGAATGTTACATTACCTCATTTGGTTCATTTGGCTAGAAAGTAAAATTATGGTGTTTAGTTGGCGGAATGTAAGATTATCTAAAAACAGATTTTACTAAATTGTTATTGTGATAGATTTTTTCTAAAGTTGGAAGATATCAGTATGAAAGTTCATCGAACTCTTTCCATTGAACTCTAGCTAAATTTTGCATTTAACATATTATTAATATAATAAATAATGTTTAAAAACAATTGCATATATTATTCAATATAATTTCCCTCAAACACTATATTTTGAGCTAACACTGTTTTATTAGGGTACAAGTGGTTTGTTTGTTTGTCACCAAATTTCAATTGTATTTTGAGCTAACAAAGGAATTAAAAACAAATAATGGATGAAAAAGTGAAAAAAAACTATCCTAAGTTCTCAATCCCTTGTAAAAAATTAACATAGTGAGTAATTTCATGACAATTTTATTCTTCACTTTTTTATTCAGTAGTTTATTTGAAAGGATTAAGTTGACAAAATAATAAACTTTAGGGACAAACTTGTCCAAAACAATGTTTACTATTGGTAATCTTACATTACCTAAGAAATAGGAGATAACGACATTACCCCTATATTCCCAAATAGTGTTTATTATTGGTAATCTTTCATTACCAACGTCAGGTAATGTAAGATTACCCAAACCAAACACACCCTTACAATAATGATAATACATGTCACGAAACACAAAACCTGCTCTACATTTTATCCAAAGCATAAAATGAGCCAAACTGCTTAAAAGCAAAGATAAAAGTAACAATTCAATGACGTGCAAATTCACATGGCATGAAAGGGGGACAGGGTAAGCGAGGAATATTAACACTAGCAGAAAAGGGTTACCTCTCCAGTTCTGAACTTCTCTAGAATGTTTTTCATTGTCTTTCTTGACATACTTTTAAGTCCAGAGTGGACTCCCACAAGAAAATGGCACTTCCAAGAAGATAGGAACTTTAGGTTTTGCAGTATGTATGACAAGGATCTTGCAGTAACAATCCTATTCACAAAAATTATACATTTCATATTTTGCTGTAACCTGCAAAAGGGATTGCAAAAGTTTGTCAGAGAAATATTTATATAGCACACCTTACTTTTTAGTTAAATAATGAGAAAGAAAGGCAAAAGGTCATGAAAAAACACAGTGGTAGAAGTTTGTTTGTAAGTAACCAGACAAAGAAGTGTGACATGGTGTGAAGACAATATGAAGAGAAAACCATTGCAATTAGGTTAACCACAAATGGCTGCTCCCCACAAAATCTAAATAAATTACCACCACGCCTCATGCATAAGGTCCTTTATCTTGCCTCCTAGTGTTGCAAGGGCTACATATGTAATAATGTGCAAATAAAAAGTTTTATTTACTGAGTACTATAACTATTGAAATGTCTCCACGTAGGAATATCTAACAAACAATCAAAAACCAATATACATGCTTGAATACAAACCTGAAGGTGGAAAGAATTCCAACAAGGCGTAACAGCTTTTTCGAGAAAAATGGTTCCTTCAAAATCTCTACATCAGATAAATCATGTGCAGACCCATCTACAAAATTACAAAGACGAATAGCTGATATTCTTACTCAAGTTAACTGAAACAAGCAGCAGAGCATAAAAGTTCAAAATTTATCTAAGAATCTCCATTTACCAAAAAAATACACGTTTTTTGAAGTTTAATGGATACAATGAAGTAGTAAATCGTAAGCAACCATCAAGAAACAGAGACAGTAGGTAGAATTAAGTTGAAGCTACTACTAAAAGTCCCTAAACTGATTACCGTATCTCTCCTGCATAATTGAATTTTGATGAGCACAATAAATGGGCATGCAGCAACCAAGAAACTTGACAACAGCTAGAAAGAAGTTGAAACTACAATTTAAAATGCCTGAACAGATTATACCTCTCTTACAATCCGAAGCAAAAACATCAGCAGCCTGAGCAAGATATTGATCACATACAGAGTCATCACTTAAAATTCCTTCATTTTCTATCAATTCATTCCGCTCAGAGTTATTACAAAGAAGTCGGCAAGCCTACAAAATGTGGGAAAAGATTAAATCAGAATTACCCAAGATATTTTAACCAGCAATATTTCCAACATGAATTTGCAAGAGTATAGACTTCGTGAATATTGTTCGGATAAGTAGAAAACAGTTGCAGAATATGACATAAGAGCCAAAATAACATTAGCAGCAGAATATTTTATTGCAGAGGAAAGGTTCTCAACTGCCAATTAAAAGAAACAGGAAATTCAGTTGTTTTCACAAAATCTTACTTGTAATGCACCCCATAGGCCAAGATTTTCCAAGCAAAAGATTATATTATCATGCATTCTATTGAGCATCTTTCTTGTGTTCTTGGCAGATTGAAAATCACCATTCTTCCTGACAAGTAATTTGCCCTGTTCTTGCAATGAAGAAACAGAAAAATAAAATAAAGCTTCTTTCATGATAATTAAGTTCAAGAGAGTGCAATGTGTCACTGCAACATACCTGACGCTTAATGTCCTCAAATTTGTCATAATAAATAGTGTAGGAACTAGAAGGACCATAATCATATACTCTAACAACAGGAGTTGCTACAAAGCATTCTAATTCCTCCTTATCTCCAACTGAATAGACCTACAATTTATGGCAGGAGAAATATTAGAAAATTGACTACTATGAGCATCTGCATCAGAACAGCAATGGCCTTAAAAAAAATCCCCTCCCATTTTGATTATAACCAAGATGTCCAATTATAAAATTAAAAAGGCAACTACTGTTTCCACGTCTCTAAGTCTAAAGATCTATGGTTGCACGAGGGGGAAATGATGATGAAAATGATATGACAACAATATAACATCACTCACACTTAGCCAAAAATTACTGGGGTTGCTTCAATCCTTAATGACTCAAGGTAAGATATTTCAGTACTTATACAGCTCATAGTAAATCCAGTACCATAATTAGTTTTTAGAAGGAAAACAACAGACTGCATCAAACCAGATTATATCGCAAAGTGAAAGTTTCCAAGACTCACCTTAGCATCAAGCAAGTTTTCAAGACTGTTGATGCTTTTTGGTAAATTTACTTGACTAGAAGCATCTGAAAGCGTAAGATAGGTTATCATAGAAGTAACTATCAAAATATAAGATAACAACTAACAACTAGTCTGTCAGTCAAGCAGAAAATATATCATTGAAGAGCACTACAAGAAGCAATATAATCCAAAATATTTGTATCACATAAACTGAAACACATTGTATTATTTCTAAATTTAAACAAAGTTTTTAGAAAACAAAAATGAAAATGGGTTCAAATACGAGAATAAACAAAAAGACAAACATTTTCAATTTGAAAACACCGGATATCCGTTACTTTTTTGCTTAGCATTTTGCAAGCTAAGAAGTTGACCCATAATTAAACGATTTTAAGCCATTAGTTAATAAATATATGTTAATATTTACAATAGACAGTGGCGGAGCCAGGATTTTTATATAGTGGGGTCAAAGTAGAGTATGACGTGTAGAGGATTACCATATCACTATAATAAGCATTGTTGACCCCATGCCCTAACAAATTAAGTGGGGTCAATTGCACCCCCATTTTTTATATTAGCTCCGCCCATGATAATAGAACCATTAGTATTAATTATTTCCTTAACCATAAGTTTTTCAGATGCATTTTCTTGAATGCTTCTACCTTTACATGCAACACGTTCTTATAAAACCTATAATTTCTCATACCTCCAATGGGACAAAATTTTGTGATATCAATCATATTTCGCTTTTTGTCAAAAAAAAGAAAAACAACATTTGTTTTCAGTCAACAAAATTCTTTTTCTAGAAAACCAAAATTGTTTTCCTAAAAATCAAAATAAGAATTTAAAAAAAATCAAATCAAACAAAGGCTTGGTTTTTCAAATGCATTTTCTTGAAGGTTCACCTTTACATGAACATATTCTTATAACACCTGTAATTTCTCATACTTCCAATGGGACAAAATTTTGTACAGAAAAGGAGTTGAACAACTCATAATTGATACGTGTAATGACTTGACTTTTGTTTCAAAAGAAATGCAACTTTTTAATTACCTTTACCAACAACGGGAGATGCTGTCATGCCAAATATACGAGGAAGCATTGATGCAGTAGCTTTATCATAAAAAACCTACATGATTGTCAAGGTAATCTAATACATCAATTGATAAAAAAAAAAAAGTAAATTTATCAATGAGAGTACAAATACAATGTGTAGCACTTTACTTTCATGATTTCTGCATATGGGTGATTGCTTTTACTTTGAGCATGATGACACTCATCAAATATCAGAAGAGCGATTAAGTCCATCCTGATGAAACAGTGATATAAACTACGAAGTAGTATTTGAGGAGTCATAACGAGAACCTATAAAAAGAAAAAGAAAAATCAGCATGAATAGAAACATAAGCAAAGGATCGTGCAAATCCTCAAGGATCAATAATCCTAAGTAAAAATTCTCTACAAGAAAGAATGAAGAAAGAAGAATTAACATCAATAACATATTTAGTCAAGTGCAATAAATTTCAATTGGTAGGCTTCGTAAGACATATCTCTTTCTAGTCAGGCTTACTATATACGCTCTTTGATCTAACGGCGCTATAAACAGGAAGGATGAAGGGCGAATGAAACGTAAATTCTCATTTAATGAGAATCTTTTTTATCTTTCTATATTTGAAAGAGTCCATCACAGGATGTCGAGCAACACGTGGATAAATTTTAAAATTGCATCAATAAAAGAGCCCAATCACCTCATATTGTTCGATCTCTTTTTCCCAGTCATGATGGTTCTTCAAGTGTCTGCAGTTACCACAAAAAGTCCCAACCTTGAAATCAAGCGAATCTTCTATAACACGGGCTTGCTACAAAACAATAACATATTCATTCAAAACCATGCATGTCCACTGCTGCATAGAATCTATAATCAACAATCCGAGTCGGTTCCTAAATTCCAAACTTAGTTAAAACAATAGTACAACCTCAATCATTCCTGAAGATCAAGTGCTAACCTGCTGAACAAGAGCCACTGTGGGAGCAAGAAAAATACATATCCTTTTCTGAGGTTTCCGTATCAAATGACCAAGCTCATAAATAAGCAGAACAGCAATATGAGTCTTCCCACAACCAGTCTCCAAGTATACAATTATGTTCTCTTCCATTGCTTTCTTGCACAACTCCAGCTGATACCTTAAATAAAAGCATAAAACCCAATGTAATTTTTAAATAAAGAAAACTGAAATAAACAACAAGGTAGAGCTTCCAACAACTTGGCCAAAACAGCAACTCAACAAACAGTTAAGAAATCATCTTGTACTTGGCTTTCAATGCCCCCAGAAGAAACACACACACAATTCAAACAAACCGCTCTTGTTTAATTTAACTGGAACTCATACAAAGCAATCAAAATCAAGAGAACCAACGCAAAACCCCATTGCACAAAGAAAAAAGAAAGAAGCAAATAAACATAAATATTTACATTTATAGTAAAGTGTAAAAGGACTAACTTTCTAGCAATATGTCGTGGATCCTTCTCTTTCTTTTCCACTTTTGCTTCATCTTCTTCGCCGATTCCAACGATCAGCGAGGGCGGAGAAGCGGCTTTAGCTGTAGAGGCAACGGACGGCTCGGCCCCGTCGGTGGACAAGTCGCCGTCCAGCATCAGTGAGAGAAATATAGCCTCAGCGGTGAGAAGACTAGTAAAAAAATTAGCTTAATTTCTAAGTCTCTACCGCTGGTAAAAAATCAAAAATAAAATTAAGAATTCTCTGGTTGTTGGTTGCTTCGATCGATGGAAAATGGATGCCGAAATTCTTTTCGGTTTTTGAGAAGAGCGGGGTAGTTGGATTTGGTGTAAGGAATCGTGGTCAGTCAATGTAATGTCAAATATCTCTCACTGCTTTTGTATGTCCTTTTTTATAATCTTCAAAATTCAAGATCTTATAAACAAATTTGAAATTGAAAATTACTCCCTTCGACCCGTTATTGTGTCACTTGTTACCATTTTACAAAATTTTTTAAAAAAATTATATAATATAAAATAATTTAAATAATAAGTTTAATCTTAAAATTTAATTTTTATTTTTGTTAGAAAACTATAAAAAATAAAAAATAATTTTTTGTGTTAAAAAGTTAGTTGAGTTTTTTAAAATACAGTTTGAGTGTAACAATTTTAAAACACAAAAGTAATACTTTTAGTGGGATAAAGGAAGTAATTGAAAAAGACCACTTAAGGTAATTTGTTTTTAAAAAAATTACTTTGAAAATATTTTTTGTTTAATTTTTTTTTATTGTTCTCAAGTAAATACTTAATATGCACCCACGACTTTGTTTTATCAAAAAATAATAATTATATTTTAAAAAAATTAATGTCAAAATTCGAATTGATACAAGATGAGATAATATGAATATTCTTGATTACTTTATCAATTAATAGATCTTATATACACTCACGATTTTTATGTATTGTTTTAATGAGTTATTTGAGTATAATTTAAGGGTTTTATTTTGATACACAGTCCGTGTAAAATATTTTTACACAACCCTTCTATAAAATTCAAAATCTAAAACCCTAACCCTAACACCCTAAACTCTAACCCTAAATCTTAAACTCTAAACCTTCAACCTAAACCTCTAAACTTTAAACCCTAAACTAAACTTCTAACCCCTAAATTTAAAAAACACGTATAAACTTTAATTTACACATACTATGTATAAAACTTTTTCTCATAATTTAATAATAGAAATAGTAGTGTGGTTAGTTTGGAATTCATTCGGTTAATAAATTTAAAAAAGAATAATGATGAACGTTTTAGGAACATACAATGATATAATTTATTTGTATCTGTATTTATACAAAAATCTTTAAAGTTAAAACGGTTAGGAGTTAAAAAATAATAAAAATGATTTTGTTAACTGTCAAACTTGAGATTTACGACGTACAATGTAATAGTTATTTATTAAGTAAACGAATATTATATTTTTCAAGACAAATTTCAGTATTGAAACTTATATAATATGATTTAACACGAGTAAAATTATTACTCTCTATGAATTAATAAAATTTTATAGATTTTGTTTTAAAACGATCGCGAAATATTTAAATTTGTGAAAATAATTAAATATTTAATAGCTTTTACTTAAGAGGAGGAAAAATGTTGGTCCTAATGAGTAGGATATAACTAAAATTTCAATTATCTTTTTTTTAAAAAGTTCATGTTCTAAAAAACAAATTTTGCACGTCATCTCTTAACTCTCTTTGTCCTAATTTTTTTTATGTCCGAATGTGTAACGTTGCTAATTTTAAATGTAACACCTCAATCCCGTCTCTGATCCAGAGTATCACATTCGGGTCACCCAAAATCGACCCATCAAAAATTTTCATTTAAAACCACAAGTTGGCAATTCTCAAAACGATCAATTTCCATAAAATCTACATAAATAATAAGATTAAAATGGTTTACAAAATATACGTTCTAATTAAAATACACCGTTTGACCAAATAGTAGTAAATCAAAATAAAGATACAGACTCGACTGTGGTAAGGTCCTATGAATACAATCAGTCCAAACCAAACATCAAGTATTGTACTCTGAAACTGGCCCGGTGCTGGGAAATCCTCCTCGATGTGCTCCTCCAAAAGCAACTTGTCAACATACGCACGGAAAAACCACAATTCCGCACACTGAGCTGACAAAGCTCGGTGGTACATTTCTACTCTATTGCAATTCATGAATATCATAAATCAAGCATGCATGATAATATAATTAAGAGTGCACAGAAATACTTCTCAACATTTATGGATCATCTTCTAGCCTATCCTAGCTAGAGCTTACAACTGTCTCAAGATACCACTATTATGTAAGAAGTCTACCAAGCCATCCCAGGCTTACCATACTCGAGGCCACTTCGTCCGTCGAGTTACGTCACATACCCTGATCATATAGCCCAAGGGTTATCTAGCCTATACTCAAGATCACATAGCCCATCGAGTTACTCGAGCTCACATAGCCCGTCGAGTAACAACCCTACCCTAATCACATAGCCCAAGGGTAAAATAGCCAACATCTATTATCCATACAACAACGTAAATAACATATATTCTCTAATGGCCAACGAAGCCCTACTATTTTTCTCGTGCTCACACAGTCGTCGGGTTACCCGTGATCACATAGCCGTCGGGTTAGGATCATATCCGGATCACTATAGCCACAAATACGTCTTAGACATACTTGGATCACAATAGCCACAAGCAGTCTTTTTCTGAGGTCACATAGCCATTCAGGTTACTCGAGATCACATAGCCCTTCGAGTTACTCGAGCTCACACAACCCCCGAGTTGTATTTCTATATCCTAATCACATAGCCCAAGGATAGGTTTCTAACCGCATCCAGATCACATAGCCCGTGGACACGTCAGATGTACTCGATCACATAGCCCGGAGTACCCATCCCCTTATTTAAGTGCCCTCGCACTGACTCTAGGACATCTGGATTCCTAACCAAGACACATACGATAACGCATGCTCCCCTGAGCATCAATATATCTCACTGAGAGATAAAAGGCATCCAGCCAACCATTACCAATGCCCCAAAGCATAACTCGTTTGTTACACTAATTAATATATGTCTTTAGGATTTATTTACGCCTTTCTCGTTAGATTATCTTATTATTCACGGCAACCAGCCTTTATGGGTATCCCTTTAGCATACAGCAAGGACTCCGATCTTCTACGTAGCATTAACCGATCCACCACGGATCTCCATGGGTGATTAAACAAGCGATCCACTCAATAATTACCAAGTCATTAGCCATTTATTTTACGCACGGGTTTTAACTCTATATTTCTCAGTTTTAGCATTCATTTTACACCCTAACAGACCCCTAGGGCCCTTTACCTCAAATTATAGAACCCCCGAACGTGAACTTAACTTTCTTGGGCAGATTGCCCAGCGAGTATCGATACTCCAAGGTGAGTATCGATAGATACTCCCCCATGAGTACCGATACGCTACTTAGATTCAAAAAAATTGGACGACTAGTCGTGCTAATACGCTCTTACCCCGTATCAATACTCAACATCGGTACGTGGATCGCCCCGTACTAATCCTAACTCGTATCGGTACCCCTATCCTAGTGTACGGATACGCGAAAGCCTCATCAAGCAATGGAACAGTGGGTACTAGTACGCCAAAACGTTACTGGAATTCACATTAGGCGAGGGGTACTGATACACAGGAAGGCGTACCAGTACGCCCCTCACAAATCGTCTCCTTCAACACAAAAGAGTACCAATACGCAGCCACCCCGTATCGGTACTCGAGCCCAAATTTCGAAACCTGGAGCTCAGGATTTCCTCAATCCCACCCTTAACCTCCATGGTTAAGTCCCAAATCGATCCTACAAGTTATTTAGAGTGTAATAGGTGGTTTTCTATCAATTTTACGTATTATCAACATCTCATCTATGATTTACCATTAATGGGGGTTAAAGCTCTAAAGACCTATCTCACACCCACAAATCATAACACCAAGCAAGACATACATTTTATGAGGCTCATGAAATGTAGGAGTCAGAAATGTACTGACCTTAAGCAAGCAAAACCTGAAATGAAGCTCTCACCAAGCTCTTACCACCACCCTTCTCGATCCAAGCTTCCAAACTCAACCTCTACCAATACGCAAGATGCTTAGCTCGAAATATAGATCCTTTGATGCAAATAAACACTTCCTTGATGACCAATCCGATATTCACACTCCACCACAACAAGATTTCTCATTTAACCTTGAGTTGGATGGGTGTTTTTAAAGAGAGGGAGATGAGGATAGTTGGGGGACAATGAGTGGTCTCATTCCCTTTTTCCCCTGCAGCAAAATAAACAAGGCATCAACCTTTGTCTCCCTTGAGGAGTTAATTACCCATTTACCCTTCACTAAACATTTCTCATCCAAACACAAGCCCAACAAAACATGGAAGCCCATGAAGCCCAACAACAAGGCCCAACATGACCCGAACATTTGACCTGACGTGTCGATCCAAAAACGGGTCAACGATCATCGTTGACTTAAAAAATTTGGGTCATTAAATTAAAAATTATATTTTAATTTCTAAATATGCCATCGATTTTTAAAAAAAATCTGTATAATTTTTAGTGCATTAAATATTTAAATTATCTGCCATTTATATTGTCTCCGGGAACGTAAAAGGCAACAATTATTAGATGTATTTGCAATTATCCAATCATTATTTATTTTGTTTTTATTTTAATTAAGGTAAAGTACAACACATAATATGAAATACGAAGAAATTATATTATAGGTCTGTTCCGTCACGTCATTCATGGTCCTAACCAATAAAAATTATCTATTTAATTAATTTTTTATGTTATTTTTTTACCAAGTGAATTTTCACTCATATTTACTGTAAATAAAATTTAAAAATTACCATGTGAATCTTTACTTGGTAAAAAGATGACATGAAAAAAGTTAATAAAATGAATGGTTTTTATTGGTTAGGACTATGGATGATGTGGCAAGACAGGCTTATGATATATTTGCTTCACTATTTTCGCACGTTTAGACGATGAAAAGAATGGGACCAAAAGTGTATTGAACTTCAATAGTTCATGTAATTTGGGTTAGATATTTACTTCTATAATTGCACCGGACGTCTTTACATTATGTTTATGTCTTAAATTAGTTTTGAATTTAAAAAAAATTGATTGAGCACTCGAATAATTAATAATTTTTTAGTTAGATTATTCCACAAAATCTGACAATCTGTTTGAACATTGAATGTCAGATCGTATTAAATATCAAATCTTCATTATTTTTTTGATATAAAATAAGAAAGACGTACTACTACAAGCCTCGTTAAAAACCCCCTAAACCTAAATGGGGAAAAGAAGACTCATAGTAGTACTTACAAAAACTCTCGAGAGAAAACCTTGGCACCATACACATCAAAAGTCCTCATCAAACCTCTAAAAGTTCCAAAATTCTGAAACAAACTCTTAAAACCTACAAGACACAACCAAACTAACCCCCTAAATGTTCCAAACTCTGTATTGGTGCCATCAACTCCCCCTCTTCAGTGCTCACATTCCTCGCCACTATCCGCCATTGTTCTTCAGTCACCATCGTGGCCACCACCCCCTGTGGCAATACAAAAATCCTACATTCCTGTGTTAGGGAACGCCCCATCTTCGCCAGCTTATCCGCCACGCAATTTAACTCCCTAGGTATATTACATACACTAACCTGCCACTCCCGTTGCATCAGGTCATGAATCTCATGCACCAACGCGCTATTAGCAAGAATAGTCAACCCGCGCTCAATGATTTCCACCACTTCTCTATTATCCGTTTCCAATTCCACATGTTTAACGCCGGACAACCACGCATGCCTCAAACCATCCCGGACGACCTATAGTTCAGCAATTAATACCGTGTACTGACCAAGAAAACGAGCAAAACCAAATATCCAACCACCTCGATCATCCCTCAAAACCCCTTCAACCGCCGCTCTACCATCTAACGGACTGACTGCCGCATCCACATTCACCTTTGTCCATCCCCTTTCCGGTCTTTCCCAACGCTTAGTGCTCCCACCCGATGCCTCTCTCATATACACCCCCGCCCCCCACATAGCTCTCATCGAGCATTAAAGAACATCGTGTTTTCCACAGTAGCCAGCAAAAAATCGAGAACCGCATACTCCAGTCCCAAGCTGGATTAACATGATCAACATTCTCCCTCATGTTCTCCAGCATCCATGCATCAAACGGTAAATCCATAAATCTATTCCATCGTTCTGAGCTCACCACCTTCGACCAAAGCTCACGAGTAAAAATACACTATCGAAGAACGTGATCAATATCCTCGACCTCACCATTACAAATATCACAAGTACCCGATATAGAAAGGTGACGACACATACGTTCAACATTTGTCAAGAGCCTTCCATGTACCATGATCCACATGAACACTCTTATACGTTGAGGAACCCATAACCTCCAAATTATTCTCCATTTTGACGCCCGAGACCGGTCACCAGTGTTGAGAAGAAAATTGTATGCTGAAGATAAAGTAAAGCGAAGTTTTTCATCCCATCTCCACCCTGGCAGATACGCCCCATAATGTAGCTTTAGAGGTAGAACGGCTGCAATTTTCTCAAGCTCCGATGTCGGTAGCTGAGATCCTAATCTATCCCAATCGCATTCTCATGTGTTAGCAAGCATGTCCGACACCATAGCCGGGCGAGGAACCTCTTTTGATAGACACTTTAACACTAATCTTCCACTCGCATCTAGCCGATTATCATAGCAAAAATCTGTGGTTAAACCATCACACACATCCCAACTAACACTATCTTTTAGATCCTCCCAAATGCTACTCAAACCTCTCCATAATCTTGAACAATTACCCCTTGTTATTGATAACAGTAAGGTCTCTTCCACCTGATATTTTGTGCGCAAAACTCTAACCCATTGTTTCTCCCTATCCGCTATCAACTAAAAACCAATTTTCAAAAGAAACACTCTATTCTGCTGATGCACGTTCTTCATGTCTAATCCATTCTTTTCAATCGGCTCCTGCATAACCTTCCAAGGAATCAATGCAATCTCGGCCTTACCATCTTTAGATCCTCAAATAAAACGTCAGATAATTTATTCAATTTCCTCACACGTACCTTTAGGCAGCCAAGTCGACTGCATAACATAGTTGGGAATAGCTTACGGAACAGCTTTAGCCAGAGTAATTCTCCCTGCAAGCGAAAGAGATTTAGTCGCCAAACCCGGGAGTCTTGCGCGCATTTTATCCAACAAAAACTCATAAGTTGCTTTGGTAACACACTGGTGGAGTAATGGAACACCTAAATATTTTCCCAAATCATCCACTGCCTGATATCCCAAATCTCGGGTAATAGAGGACCGAACCTCAGTCGGACAATTCTTTGAAAAACAGATTTGAGTTTTTTCGATACTAATCCGGTGACCTGATTCAGCACAAAAGTGCTCCAAAATTTGCTTGATTGCCGAGACCTGATCTGCAGACGCCTCAGCAAAAAGGATCATATCATCCGCAAAGAATAAATGTGACAGCAAATGACCCTACCTCTCAAGTCTGATCGGCCTCCAGTAACCAGCTTGAGTACTTGCGACAATCGCCTGCGTTAACCTTTCCATACATAATACAAACAAATACGGGGAAAGCGGATCCCCTGACGAATACCCCTAGTCGGTCAAAACTCCTCTATAAGCATACCATTCCATAAAATTTGCGTAGAGACTGAGCGTACACACTTCATAATGAGCATAATGCATTTCTCTGAAATCCCTACAATAAGGTTTCCTCAATATAATCCCATTCAAGGCGATCATAAGTCTTCTCTATATCAACTTTAATTGCTATCTACGTTTTCCTCCCAGTCTTCGACGCCATAGAATGCATCACCTCCTACGTAACAATGATATTATCAATGATATTTCTACCGGAAACAAAATTGGCCTGCGTAGCTGAAACCTACTTTGGTAAAAAAAGCTTCAAACGATCCATTAGCAACTTCGTAATAATTTTATATAAAACTGCACACAAGCTAATTGTAGCGATGTCTTTTTTCTTTCTCATCGCTAAATAAAACGTGGCTTTTTGAAGTGTTTTTGAAAGGTGTTTGTGATTCTTTTGGATATAAAATATTTATTCCGTGGGGTTTTAAAAAACTGCATTTTTTTAAAAAAATGGAGTCGCCACCGGCCACTTAGGTAGGCCGGACACCATAAAACCAGAGATTCAAAAGATTGGGTTCGGGAGTCGGTTACGGATGGGGAAGGATTAGCACCCCCACACCGCCCAAAATTGGTACTTTAATAATTACCGCTTTATTAATATTGGATTTTCCGGATTAAAGTGACAATTATTTTAAAATTCGGTCCTAATTGCGAATAAATTTTAAGGGCCTCCTTTATCCGAGAATAAACGCCAACCACTATCACTACGCGCCTTGACATCGCCCCGTTTACGCTCGGATAAAAGGGCACCGCACTAACAATTTATATCTCGATATGCAAACTTAGTGAGCAAAATATAAAACATGGCAAATAATTTAAATACAATGCAAATATTCACATAATGTAATATTAATCTAACATAAAATGCTATACTAGACTAAAACATGCATATATACATATTATTCTAAATAATAGATAACAACAACTTTAACAAGTCAGAATAACAAGGTAGGAATAATTACGTATATAGACGAACAAATATTTAAAAAAGACATACATGCTATTAATAAAACATATTTCAACATATATGAACAATATATTATACATAAAAGAAGACACACTAACACGTAACCTAAAAGCCAAGAAAACATACAATACGTACAAAAATACAAGAACATGATGTTTTACGAGTCAAATAGAACATAACATGCTTTAATACGAATAACTGGATAAAAAAACACATGGCTATTATAAGCTTAACACACATATACATATAAACATAAAATACGAGGCATATACGAGGGACATAAAATAAAATAATAGAATATCAACATATACGATTATAATACGAATATGAATATTTACAAAGAATACAAGACTGAAATGAAAGAAAAACAAAAGTCAGTGGCAGAAATTAAAGAACAATAATATGTAATTTAGGGACGAAATTGCGAAACAAACAAAACCTAAAAGGACCAGAACTGTAATTAGACCAAGGGGCAGACCCAAAATGAAAAGTTCAAAAACGCGGGATGGTTAAGGGGGTAATTTTACCATTTAAAATCTGAATCGGTGTAATTTAGGGACTGGATTACAAGACTTTGAAATATCATGGGGACTGGGGTTGTAATTATACCATGCGGCAAGACAAAAACGAAAATATTGAAAACGCGGTGGGATTAAGTGCGTAATTTACCCATTTAACGAAATAATAACAACTATAAAAACCCCCTTTTTAGGCCGAAATCAGATTTTCAGCCATTTGTTTCATTTTTCTGATTTTTACAAGAACCATGTTCTTGATTTTCTCTCAAATGTTCTTCTGAAACCCAGAATCCGGCGGCCGGCCGCCGTGTTCTCCGCCACCGGCCGCCGCTAACCGGCGCCGGCAGACCTCCAAAACACACCAAAATAACCCCCTTTTCGTCCTCAACATGAATCAGTGGTTGGATTCAGAGGATACACCCTTGTTTGCCCTAGATCTAGAAAATACGAAGCTAAATTTTTTTTTTAAAACCAAAACGAAACCACAAGGGGTCTTCCCCTCCCTTTAGTTCACCATATCTGGCTTGTAGAAGCCGAAAGGCTTATCACTGAGGAAGGGAAGACCCACAAACGACGCCGGTAAGACTACTCTCCCTTTTTTGTTTCTGTTTTTTTCTTTCGTATATGCATGTAAAGAAAACAAGTAAGAAAAGTACCACTGGACTTGCGTTGCTTCTTTTTTGTATTTCTGAAAAAAAACTTGTTACAATACACTCTGTTTTTTTTGTTACCCCTCTCCGTTCTCTTCCCTCTTTTTGTTACAAGATCCCCGTTTCATATATATCACTGTCTTCGTTTTGTTGCAAGTTGCATCTTGCTTTTTCAGATCTGAACTGAACTGACATTTTTTGCTTGTTGTCTTGGGCATGTTCTGAACACGGGGGCTGAATATCGGCGTGGTGGCGGTATGGATGTTCTGCCAGCGGCCAGACGCGTTCTCGGCCGTTAGATCAGATCTGATCTAACGGTCGAGATGGCTTGAAGGACGAACGGCTTGGATGAAGCCTCGATTTGATGAGACGGCTCCAGATCTTGACACGTGGAGCTCTGCAGTCGAGGAGTCAGAACGCGTGGATCTTACGCGCGCTTGGGATATTAAAGCGTCCGCGCGTGGACCACACGCGCGCGTGGCACTCGAACGGTCCATACGTGTGGAACACGCGCCTGACAGATATTTTTGACCTCTTAGTTGTATCGTGGCCGTTGGATCAGATCTGGATCCAACGGCCCACAGTTACCTGCACATTGTAATTAGATAAGATTTAGATTTGGGCCAACCGGGCCTTGTAATTGGACTTGGACTGTAAATTTTATTTGGGTTTAATATATTAAATTTTTTTTTATTTTATCAGCCCAATAATATTAATAATAATAATATAATTATAACAGTAATATATATACATGATACAAACATATACTTATACAAGTATAACATATTGGCATACGTACATATAATCCTGCCCATAATTAACATAACTTCTATATATATTAATCAAATACGCTCATACTCTAGATACATACGCGACACACATTCATCATTAATACGTATACATGCATATAATATAATGTACATGCACACACCACACCTTATATATATATTAGTAACATTCATGCATATAATAAACATATAATATAATAATAATATGTATTTACAGGTAAAAAATGAGTGATTACACTAATCGGCCGAAATTGTTTGATTGATTCAGGAACCTCAACCTTCGAGATCAGAACGAGAAGTGTCTGATTCACCCACTCTTCCAACTCACCATACATAAAGAACTTCTCTATAAACTGAAAAGCAGACTCGCCAACCGTTTCCCAATTCTTCTGGTAAAAAGCTACATGCAACCTATCAATTCCCAATGCCTTCAATGGATCTATAGTAAAGACAATATTTCGCACTTCCACTATTGTAACCGTAACCACCAACGGTCGAAGCTCCTCCTCGATAAAACAATAGAACCTCCATGTGATATCCACACACCCATCATGCTCTCAGTCAGAAGAAAACAAGGCTTTGAAGAAACCAATCGCGTGAGCTTGAAGCTAAACTTGATCATCACACCGCCTTCCCTTTATACGTAATATTTTAATCAAATTACGCTTACGGCGTGCCATGGAAAAAGTATGAAAAAACTACTATTTCGGTCTTCTTTCTTAATCCAATTGTTTCTTGCCTTTTGATGCCAAATACTCCCCTCTTGCACTAGTATAATATCAAGCTCCCTTTTAAGTTCAACCTCAGGCTCTTCTAGGAATGGGTTAGACGCCACCTCAAGAGCCATCTCAACCCCTTTAATACGAGCTTGCAACCTAGTTTTACGACGTTCTATATGACCAAATACGTTTATGCTCCATTTGCGACTCTCATTTTGAAACTGAACCACATTATCATGGAATGGCCGTTCATTAGACCACACCCCAGCTAACATGTCTGAAAAATTCTCATGTGAATTCCGCGCCACTATATATCTAAACGGCTTCTGACCCCACACCCTTTGACGAGGCGCAGTATCCAGCATTATCGTTCTGTGGTCCGAACCCATTTTTAGAAAATGAAACACCTCTGAACCCGCGAAAAAGTCATTCCAACCTTTATTGCAAATACACCTGTCAAGCCTCTGAAATAAATTTCCCCTCTGCCACGTGAACTGAGGCCCATTATACCCCATATCTAACAACCCAAAATCAAACATAAATTCTCGGAACCTCAGACATACACATGATCTCCTTACCAATCCCCCTCGTTGTTCTTCTGCACTACCTATAGCATTGCGATCATCACCTACCACTCATGGCTGGCCATTATCGGGTTCCAATACCCTCAGCTGCTCCCATAATCCTATGTGTTTACCTGCCTTCGGACTAGCATACACAAAAGTAACATAGAAACCACGAGTCCCATCATTCGGTAAACAAAACCCGTGAACAAACTGGTTAGTAATAGCCAGAATATCTAAGCTCACCGTGTCACCCCACATGACCCAAATACCTCCCGAAAAACCATGTGCTTCTACACAATAAGAGTTGTCAAACCCCGATCACCAAATAAAGGTATCAGCTTCCCTTCCACTAACGTGAGGCTCACACACTAATACAATATCTGGCTTTTTATTCTTTAATAATAACTTAAAAGACCTATTCAATTTAGAATGAACGGCACCCTGTACAATCCAAAAAATAATCCTAACCATTAAAAGACTAACAAAGTGTAGAGCTTCGGTCATACCTGTATATCTGACACCCCCGGCTACTCAAAGGCCGAGTTTGCCCTCCACTGAACCATACCATTTTCCTCATTAAGCAGCACTTGTTCTATCGACAACCACTCCCATTCCTCCACTGCAGCTTTATCAAGATCCAAAATAAGCAATGATAAGCAAGTTGCCAGTCCTGAATTTACTTGCCCCCGCTTATCCTATTTTTTCAGTTTAAGGTCCACTTTTTGTACTCCTTGGCTCCCTACTCCTTTCTTTGCCACCACATTGGGCAAACCACCACGCAAAGAACTAGGTAGAACCCGACCGCTAGACACTTTGCTTCCTTGACCCGCATCCTTATCCATCACTTGAACCTATTCAATACCTCCCGAAAAACCCTGTGCTTCTACACGATAAGAGTTGTCAAACCTCGATCGCCGAATGAACCTATCAGCCTCCCTTCTACTGACGCGAGGCTCACACACTGATACAATATCTGGCTTTTTATTCTTTAATAATAACTTAAAAGACTTGTTCAATTCAGAATCAACGGCACCCTGTACATTCCAAAAAATAATCCTAACCGTTAAAAGACTAACAAAATGTAGAGCTTCGGTCATACCTGTATATCTGACACCCCGGCTGCTCAAAGGCCGAGTTTGCCCTCCACTGAACCATACAATTTTCCTCATTAAGCCGCACTTGTTCTATCGACAACCACTCTCGTTCCTCTACTACAGCTTTATCAAGATCCGAAACAAGCAATGATAAGCAAAGTTGTCAGTCCTGAATTTACTTGCCCCTGCTCATCCCGTTTTTTCGGTTTAAGACCCACTTTTTGTACTCCTTGGCTCCCTACTCCTTTCTTTGCCACCACCTTGGGCAAACCACCATGCAAAGAACTAGGTAGAACCCGACCGCTAGACACTTTACTTCCTTGACCCACATTCTTATCCATCACTTGAACCGTCGTATGTTTTCCCACATCTAACGATGTCTTTGCTGGCACCACTTTACCCAAAACAGCCACATCTCCTAACTTCACTTGCCTCGCCTCATTCGTTACTCCTAAAGAACCCTCTCGTTGACCCACTGTCCCTTCCTTTGGTGAACTCACCCTCTTTCCCACACTCTTTGACTGCCTTATAGTGCTATCCAAACTATTATGTGGTTTGATACACCCAGCAGCTTCATTCAGTTCAACTCTATGACCCCTTTCCTCGATCACATTCCTGCTTATCTCAATCGTGGTTACATCCTGACCTACCGCATAACCACCCTCACCATTATCCTCCTTTTCCTCATCTAAAACCACGAAACGAGAGCCAGTATTCTTCTTATCTAGGCCACCCCCACTCTCCTTACTATGATCTCGAGTAGCACTCGTAGGGCATCGACGGCGATTCACAACTTGCATCCATGGGCCATACAGCTCGCTCGGATCTCTTTGTGGCAGCTTCTCGGCTTTTTCATCTCCTGCATTTAACCCTGTATCGCAAACCTCCTTTGAATGACCAAACTTACCACATTTATAGCAAATAGTTGGCAATCCCTCATACTCAATATCTTGTCGATGACCATCAATCATAATACCCGACACTAACGGTTTAGTAAGGTCAACAATAATCGCTAACCTCGCAAACCTGCCCTTCTTTCCTTCTGTCGTGTTATAATCAACTTTAACCACTTTACCGATAGTCGTAGCTATATATCGGAATAAACTTTTAGTGTAGTATCGATAAGGAAGTTTTGGCAACCGTACCCACACCATAATTCGCGAAGGATACTCTTCAGTCGTCGAGAAATATCTACTCTATGGCTGCACTGTTAGGTAACTTCCACAGATAACCCACGGACCCCCCGCCAAAACCTTATAAAAATCCTCTTCAAGCGCAAACCTTGCTAAGTAATACTCATTATCCAGATCAATCAAAGACATATCGCCACTCAGATTCCACATAGTTTGGACCCTATTAAGAAGAGCGCGATAACCAATCGACTTACCTAGTAGACAAATAACCACAGACGTAGCTAGTCGTGCATCAATTGCATCATGCACCCTGTTCGAAAATTGAATTTCTAGTAACGTACTACTCCCTCCAACGCGAACGTCCTCCTCGCGTACCTTAACATCCAATTCACTAATATACCTCGCCTGCTGAGCCTTTCCCGTGTCTCCCACCACCTTATCCTTAAAGGAAACATTAGCCTCCATACCAGCCACCCTTACTAATTCCCTCTGCTGCCAGACCCGACTCTCTTCCCCCCCCCCCCCCCCGGTTATCGCTTTCCTCAGCCCCCACCGCAACATCATTCCCCTCCATTGAAATATCTTGGTGTCGACCCTTCTTTTGCATCAGCTGCTCTTCCATTAGAACCGGTGACCCAGGCCTCTCCAGCGCATCTACCATGTCCATCACAACGATTTCATCCGGCGGACGTCCGCCATTATTGCCCGCTGCCGGGTCATCGGCGGCAGGCGTCTCAGCCACACTAGGGTTTTGGGATAGCCTAGGGTTTTGCGTATCTTTTCGCTAAATTGTATAATATTATTTTAATATACTGTATGATTTTAAATCTACATTATTTTTTCTTTAACTGTTATCCAATACAAATTTAATTAACATTCATTACTATTCATAAGTATGATTTACAAAACACATATATGACAATGATTAATGTACTTGAAATTAATGGAGGAAATAGCAATGGTTCAATCTCAATCAAGTGTTGCTCGAACAATCTGGATCTGACATTTAATATATATATATATATATATTAGTAAAATTTAATACGACTATTTTTTAACGCATCATATCTAAGTTGTTTGTGTAGTAGGTGTATACTATTAAAATTTGATATGTATTTTAAATATGTCTCCGAAAAATATAAACAGGCATTTAACACCCAAAGTGGTGGTTAAACTATTATAATGATTTGATTGAAATAATATTAATAATTAAGATACAACTAACTCTTGATTCCTTAGTTATACTTTGGTTATAAGATACATAATAATGCAAATTGTTTGCATTAAGTTCATTCCCTAATTTTCAAATAAAAATATATTCATGTAACACCCTGAAAAACGGCCTAGTCGGATTTTGACTTTTAATAATCCGAAAATTGTTTCCGATAAGTTAAACGAAAGCATAAAATGGGAAAATGGATTAATTTGATTGAATAGTAAGAATTGAAAATATTCTTAGTGTCTAAATTGTAAGAAAGTAAAGTTATGTGACTCTAGTATAATCAAGGCAAAAGACTAATGGCTCATGGCTAATTAACTCATTGTTAAATGTTATTGGAGTTTAGATTTCAATTTAAAATTCCTTATTGTTAAGCTATTATTCCTTCCATTAATCACAAATTCGGCAAGCTTGTATCCTTAATTTACTTTTGGTACCATTTTTATGGAGTTTTAAGTCCAAGTGTTCATGAATAAAATTTTATAGCTAAGGTCTTTGAATTAGTAAGCTTATATGAACTAAGATGAATTTTAAGCTTGGTGGTATTTTACCATGATTTTTAGGTTATGGAAATACCAGTCTAAGGGTTTTAAGATTAGGGAATTCTTATGTTAAGTCAGCTTAGATTTCCATGTGCCGTGAATATATGGATTGATAAATTCATATTAAATTCGTTTTAGAACAAGACCGAAATGAGGAATCAGCAATTCAAAAGGAAGGACTCGAGAGAAGTCGAGCCGGAATAACAATTCGTGACCAATTTTAGCTCTAGAAGTACTGGTAAGTGTAGTTTATGATCCGGGATGACTTGGTGTTGTCTCAGTTGGTTATTATTTGTATAAAATTATGTTTGCTTGTTATGCATGGTGACATGATTCGTGAAGCTATATCTAGGAGCAAGCTTGGTGGCATTTATGGTGCGGTATTGTAAACTAAGCTTGGTGAGCTTATTTATGTTTTCATGAATATGGCATGATATTATATGATAATGCATGGACATAATTATGATTAATGATAAATTATTATGATAGGTTAAATTATGGAGCTCAAAGTTTATTTATGGCTAAATTATGATGCTAAAATAAGTTATGGAACTTTAAGATTCACTTGTGATATGAATATGATACTTTGGAGCTAAAAGCTCGCTTCTGTCAAAAGAGTCCTAATAACAATGCTAAAAATGCTATAAGTTGTTTAAACAATGGAAGCCCTTGGACGCTTTGGCATGGTACAATGGTATATTCGGACTACGGTCCACGGGCTACTACTCAGGGATGATGATCCCATATATGTGATATGCTTGAACACTAGTCATTGCTTTGTGCTTTGTGTTATGTGTAACACGGACCAATTCTACCTATGTCCAATGTGATCCAAGATAAATATTGTTAAAATACATAAACTCTAATGAGAATTTCGATAAATCTCGATAAGATATAATAAGCGTAAGACATGAAAGGAAATACAAAAGTATGTCCTATGCAAGCTTTGAAAACTCTTGAACTCTGATAAAGCTTTCATAAAACAAGCTAATATAAGATATGACTTGGAAGAATAAGATTGAATTGTACCATTCTTAACTTATATACATTGAATAACATCATATGCCTTATTTACATTGATTCATATCATCCTTTATCATAAAAATATTTATATGACATATGTCTTTAACTTATATACATCGAATAACATCATATGCCTTATTTACATTGATTCATATCATCATTTATCATTAAAATATTTATATGACATATGTCTTTAAGGTCATTACCTCACTAAGCTATGCAAGCTTGACATGTTTCCTTGCATACATTTCAGGTATTAAGTCTCTGTAAACGCTTGGGGTCTTATTCAGGGGTTGCAAGTCACTCTTAAGACATTGAGTAAGTTCTTTTTTCAAACTCCTAACTTCTGGCATATGAACTAAGCATTTGCATTAAGATGAATACGATTTTGGATTGATATTATGATGTGAATATATGGTACGAAACGAATATGATATGATAGTTAAGAAAGAATAGTTTGAGTTATATTTATAAGTTTAATATAATAATTTAATGAAGAAAGGTATGAATCATGTTAAGATGGTTTTATGTTATAGCTTATATGTATTGATATGTAAGTTATTGAAACAAGGCAAGCTATTAAATGGTAAGTAAAGTATTAGATAAGCTTATACAAGTTGGTAAAATGAATCTCTATGCTAGGATTTTGTGTGCTTGCTTATGAAAATATGTGAAATAAGGTAAATGATGAAGTAGACTTATAAAAAGTACTCGGTAACTTGTATGGTAATTTTAGTTTGATGTTAAAGAAGATGTACAAGGTCATATGAATTGTGATGTTTATGTGAGAGTTATATTTGTTTCTATGATTGCTTGTGTTTATCATGGTGGGGTGACATTTGGATGTTTGGTATGGTTCGAATATAGTTAAAATTGCTTAAAATCATGTTTTGAAGTTACCTATTGATAAAGGTGACATTTAAGGGCTAAGAATGGCCTAAAATGACCTGTTTTGATGACATGACAACGATTTCAAAACCATACTAATAGGTATTGAAACCTTTATTCCAGAATGTTAATTTTATGAATCTGTGACAGAGGTTTCGAAACTATTCCCACAAGTTTCGAAACCTTACCTAAAATATTAATTTTTTACGTTTTGGTCACTATTTCATAACTTCTTAAATTTAACTCCGATTCAGTCATTTTTTAATGAAATAAACGTTACTTTGTTCCTTGAAACCTTTAGAAATTTACAAATAGGTCCCTAAAGTTTTGACATTTCATTGCTTAGTTCATAAGTGTTAAAAAATTGACGTATGTACTGATAATTTTCTTCTTGTATAAGTCATAACAGACTCAAAACTATAAGAATACGAGTTGATAGAAATTTATAGATAAGTCTATGAACTTTTGCAAATTTACAATTTAGCCCATAGACTTTTGGAACTTTGCAAATTGGTCCTTAAGTAATAAATCAGGATTAAAAAGCTTATGATATTTGATAAATGTTGATTTGCTTTGGTGATATGAATGTTTTGTATTTATTTGACCTTAATTTGAATGTTGATAGTTTCAATTTGATTTTCGGTGACACTTTCGATCCGATTTTTTTCCAGACTGGGTAGGGGTATTACAATTCATATATGGATTATTATCATGTACAATGTTAGTGAAATAAAACTAGTCCATAGATGAGGTAGTTTTATGGTTATTATTTAGGGGTTAGGGATATGATTTAGGATCTGGAATTTCTAGGTTAAAGATTTAGATTGAGAATTAAAATAAACACACTTGTATAATTTTTCTTTTATAATGATAATGTATCATATAACAATCTTATGTATGTATTGTTTATTTATTTCATTTTTTCTTTCTTTAAGTGTTAGAAATTCATCATAAGAAACAAAGTTTAAACGGTTGAACTCAACTTAGTTTTATCGTTCAATGTGTATGCATAGTTTAAATAAACTTGAGTTTACGACTATAAATGAGTCAACTGTGATTTTTTAGGTGCAACATTGAGATCTTCGTGAAACATATTATTGATATGTATATATTTTGTCGAACTAACTTAAATAAACATGTGTGTGTTTTTTTATGAAAAATAAACGAGTCAATTGTTATGTGTATAATTTTACCAACTAGCCTATGAAATTATTCTTTTGCGTTAACACATTTCTATACAACAATAGAATTTTATTTAGAAGAGACATATAAGCTTAGACACTTCAATTTTAACCTTAAAAAATATTAAAATGATTTAAATTCGTGAGAATTATAAATATTTGTTTGTATCATGGTATTTTGGTAATTATTATTTCCTACATTTTATTGCAATAATTGGTATTTTAAAGTGAGTTTGAAATTATACCACCAATGACATTAATTAAATATGATTGTTGAATGTTGGTAGTTACAATTTTTTATTTATTCAAAATATTAAAAATACGAGATAATTTGTACAAAAACAAATCACAAATTTTTATATTAAATATACATCAACCATGTAAGATTTTTATTTTAAAGAATTATAATTTAATTTCAAAAACCTCCCAAGTATTGAAAAAAGAGAAGAATTTGTATATTTATTGGTGCAATCAAATATACGTAATAAAATATTGTGTTTGGGCTTTTGTTTTTTACCCATTGTTAGATGTTTTTTAATGGATGTAGCGCTTCTACCTTTCAGCAAGGTTAAAAGGAAAAAAGCGTAAAAAAAAAATCATTGTTGCCGGGGATCAAACCCAAGTCTCCCTATGACAGGCGAAAATACTTACCACTATACTACGACGACTTGGTGCTTTAGCAATTGACTTAATTTTTTATTACCAATTGTTTTGTCGATCCTGGGATCGTTTTCATTAGAAATGCATACTCGTCAATCTCATAACCAAAGGAGCCAAAGCTACAAAATTCTTCCTATCAGTTGCTCTACTAGTTTTCCTTATGTTCAAACCGACATGTACGTATGTATGTCCTCCTCCTTCCAGTGAATTGTGAAGCAAATATCGAAACCCTCCTTCAAAAGTATTTAATATCATTTCATTTACCTTGTCCTTTTAACCCAGAGAGAAGCTTCAATGCATCTTCCATGGATGGCCGATCAGCTGGCCTGCTTCTGGTGCAAAGCAACGCTACATCAACAATCAGTTTTCTCTCAAAACAACACCCTTTGGTTTGCTTTGAATGTTTTCTACACCATTTATCAACCTACCATTAGTTAGATTAGAATTTCCAGAATCATCTCCCCAAACTTGTATATGTCCATGTATAGTTCATCTTTGATAGCTTCATTGCATTCACCTGTATCAAATTCCAAATGAGAATCCAAGATTGTTCTTATTTTTGGTTGTTTGAAATGGGAAAACTTTGGATAAAGGAATTCCAAGGAAAGTAAATAGATAACTTGTAGCTTTCATCAACTCTACCAAATGCTTGAACCCGAAAGCAGGTAAACTAGGTTCGAAATTGTCATCAAAGACTATGTTACTTGACTTCAAATGTCCATGAGAAATTGCAGGATTGCAGTCATGGTGAAGGAAGCAAAGTCCTTTTGCAATTCCAATTATAATTCTGCACTTGCTTGACCAATCTCTTGGGATTCTTACCTTCTCAGCCAAATTTCCATTAGGCAGGGAATCATACAACATGTAAGCCGTATGCTTGTTGTAGCAGAAGCCAAGTAATCTGATAAAAATCCTATGCCTTGCATTTCCTTTTTTTTTTTTTTGCTAAGCCAATTGAATTTTATTCAATATTAAAACATCCCCATTAAGAGGATACAAAATTGAGAGTTAGGAACTCTCAAATGAAAGAACAAAAAGACCACAAGACAACACCTAAGATCAGAACAGAGACACCCAGTACTGTAGCACATTACAAATTCAAAAACCAAAATCATCCTATTCCTGAACTGAAAAACCAAAACCACCTATACTTGCGTCTTTGAGATTGCAAGAAACTAGAAATTCTTTTGTGGAGTGGGCAGGCACCCATGTAATCGAAATATGGCCATTGGTTGGGGCATGGCTGAAGGGCAATTTTGTTTTCCAAAAAATATTTGGATATTTCAAATAATCATTTTGAATAGTAATATGATTCTTTCTCAACAAAATATTGTAGTAACAAATAATTTTGGATCAAAAGATTACACAATAAACCCAAAGGGCTTTGAAAAGAATCTCAATGTATGTGGGAATTCTTTTGTACAAAATAACATAATATTGTTCATGCTTTCAAAGGAAAAAAAATGATGTTGCTCAAACGTAAATATATGTGGCTTCTTTAGCCACTGATTTTACCAAATATGAATCCAATGCTAGTCTTCTCGAAACAAGTAAACTACATACTTAAAAGATACAAAATTTGGGATAAAAAACATGTATAATTTTTTGGAAGTCTTGTACTGCACCACAGTAAATGCTTAAAACTGGAGTTTAGTCAGAGTTATGGCAACCTTGGAGCACAAGATGCTTAAAGACAGGCAGAGAAGAAATTGAAACCTCATCCATCCAGTGGTATGGCCGATTCAAGCCTCACACGATTCAGTCGAACACTGCCTAGAATGTACTCCGGCAATTCTGCCTCTTCGTTTGCCTGCAGGAGAATGTATCAGTATCCAGGCTTAAGATGTGTATTGTTAGGGGAACAATTCAACCTTATGGAGAACTTCAAATCTATGTTAGTTGGACTCGGGTGTGAGTGTCAGATATGGGTATGTATCTGACACATGTATATTTAGACTTTTTAAGGTCTTCCATGTATTGGAGGATCCTTATAGATTGATCCTCATATTTATGTGTCAGATACAGGTACTCCAGGAAAAATGAAGAGTCCGAGTAACATAAAATTGAAATAGCTACTACTAATGCAAAACCAGAACCGCAGTTTAGAAGACAGTAATTTCTCAGATGAACAATACTGCAGGGCACAAACCTCTATTAGTATTGCAAGATCTACTACTAAGCTTGTGACATATCCAAGGACAAGGCCAATAACACTTTTTGCAACTGATGATGACCCAATGTCCACGTCAACCTGCATAATAGAAGATTCAGCAACAGTAAAGGAGGATCAGAAAGACCTCGTCCAACTAATCAATAAAACTTCATACCAGTCTAGAATTGCTTGTCAACTTTGAAAATTACATGAATCAGCATTAAAAACTTAAAATAGAAAATATATTAGAGATCATTGAAGTACATATCACTGCTGTGGAACTAAGATACAGAGATATAGATCGTGATACTATATGGGCTTCAAGGTTACAATAAAATCCCCGACTTGGTTTAAGGAATGAAATAGATTCAAGCTCCTACTTGATCCCATGCGGCTAATGCATGCTTAATTAAAAACCATGAAATTCTCTGTTTTCATATATTTGTAGTTCCTGGACAAAATGCATCAATTTCATACCTAAAATAAATTGTAGATTAGCAATACTAGCTTGCCTACCGAGGCAAAAAACATAGAAAAATCTTAGATTGCATTACCTCCAGAAAATTGTCTTGCCTGAAGTATTTGCACGTGACAGCTTTCCCAAGTAGGCAAGCTTTTGTTCCAACCGCACGCTTGACCATCCAATACCCCTGCGTGCATTTAGCAACAACTAAGCCTTTCACTAGCATTAGAACAATAGATAAAAACCAGTTGGGATGTTAACAACATAGCATGCCATACCTCAACGATGCTTGGTATCAGTTTCAATCTTCCATCACGGAATGCATCCGTTCCATCCAAAAACTTTTCCAGCAAAGAATCTTTATTCACAGGCCTGTCAGCAGCAAAGTAGAGGACCAAACTATAGTTCGGTTTTGCAGGAATCTGAAAGAAAGACGCCAAAATCAGTGTGCTTGGGAGAATAATAGAAAGTGTAAGTGAATCTAAAGGTCAAAGGATGATTTTCATTGACCATCTACAGCAATAAAATTTGTTCAACATTTGCAACTTTAGTCTTCATATCTTCCACTGTATGCATGCGTGTTTCAGGATTAGCATATCTTTCTATGAGCACATCATTTTGTGTTCAGATATATAGCCTAAAGTCATTACCAATAATGATCTCAAACTTATATGTCCCAGCAAACAACTTTCAGCTTTTAATAGTAGTTAGTTTTCTGCATAATTCGGCTTTTAAAATATAAAAGAATTTTCATAACCATCTTATGCAATTGTCAAAATTTCCAGTCTGAGGCAGGTTTGTTCAAGAACACGAGCTGATAAAGTAGGTAGAAATGCATCCACATGCGTACCTCAAGATTAATCACAAGGACAAACGGAAGTTTTTTCCCGGCATCGGACTGAAAATGAAAAATAGCAGTTAGGTCAGAACTTTCATGAAGTATTTTTTTAAACAAAAAACAAGAATACAAATTTGACATCCAGCTACATAAGCAAGGCTAAACATGATTTTCTAGGAATGAGAGTATACACTTTATAAGAAAAACCAAGAAAATACATAAGATTTTGCTTAGGATAGAAAAAAGGGGTATTCTTTTAGCATAAGAATAGATTAGCCATAGCATGAAAAATTGCAAACCCGGAAAGCCATTAATTCATCTTATAGATTTTACCACTCAAATTTCAAAATATAAAATTTCACATCAAGAAGGGTTCCTTAAAATTATATTAGTTTGACTAATCTACATAATGATTGCAGAAAAAGTATTTGAAAAAAAAAAAATCAAAGCAGCAAATTTGATAAGAATGAAGCAACTTTCACGTGACTTTCATACACAGTCCACAATTGCAAAGAAAGGGGAACAAAGTATGAAATCTAGTATAATACCTGAATTTGAGACTTTGGATGCAGTGCAATCTTATCTGTGGCTTTATCAACTTTGAACCAATCAACAGCTATGAGCTTGAGAAGGGGATCTCCACCCGTTATCTGCAAAAAAGCTTGTAGGTTGCTCAACTGATTCTTTGCATAATATCAGCAAGAACAAGGAATGCGAAGCAAAAATTACAGATATACTAAAAAAATAGGAAGAGGATCGTCAGTTATAAAAGGAAAATTTTCATCATAGGAAAAACCATGCTTCCTAATTTTTTGTATTTGAAGCTGTAATTGTTCAAGCAGAAAACTCATTAAACAAGATAAATACAGTTAAAACCATAAAAAAATCATTTAAAAAATTACAAATATTATAAAAGTTTTTCAATTTTTGAAAAAAAATAATTGGGCCAAATATGATGATGAGAAGTTCCAACTACTGAACTAAATAAGAGGGTCTCAACCTTGAAACCAAAGAAAAAAAATACAACAGTAAGACAGCAATACCAGTAAAGCATGCAAATGTAAAACCAATTTCAGCTAATTAATCAATTTTAGAAACCAGGCCTAGAAAGATTAGGTAGTGAAACTGCATCACACGAATCACTAACAGAATTAATTACTGGCCAACAGAAGCATATGTATCAATAGCACTATACACCAAGCAAGCAATTTTCATTCCAATTTGTATCTCTTTTTCCATTATAATAAAACAGACAATCTTAATTTCAGGATTTGATGATATAAGATGATGAGAAGAGTGCACTGAGAACAAATAAAACAATGACAAATGCATGTCAAATGATTAAAAGGGAAAGGAAAACCTCACCTTGCCATTATTTTTTAAGTAAGTCTTTCCTCTAATCATAAACCCCGTGCCACTGGGAGAAGTCCAACAATTTGTGTCAGCATCATCCTTTCCCTTTTGGAGGGAACCATTGAATTGACTTGCATCAACATGGATAGGAGGTACGCTAGGATCTAATTCCTTATTTGTATCTTGAGTTGCATCTGCAGTGACCTAATACTTAGTGTACGTGATAGCTCACAAAGGGATCAAGGTAAGAAGATTGTTTAAGCTATAAGCTATTATCATTTGTCAATGACACAACAATAAAGGAAAAAAGAACGCAAAAATATAAAATATATTTCCTTGATAAAGTCTCACTTTTTCAAAATAAAAAATAAAATCAGGTTTTCCAAATAAAGATTTAAGAAAAGAAAGAACCTGAAGCTTGCTTCAAAGCTGAGCTTGAGATGGCCGAAGATACAGTCTTCTCCTTAGTTGGCTTTTCCTGATAAAGTTGAGAGCTAACTATCAATAATAGACTTCTTCACAAAAATGATTAATAAATAGGTTACATCAATTCACAAATAGAGCAATAAATTTGAAGTCTTCTTTTGGAGGAGGGGAAGGCACTTGTGTTTTTCAATGAGGTGAAGAGGAAAGGATACCTCCTTTTCTGTTTCATCCTCGCTATCTTCATCTTCTGTTGTTGAAGATGAGGCGCCAGTAACTGCATCATAGAATTCATCCGGCAACTCGCCTTCAGCATGTTTTGAACCCATGGAGGAAGATTCACATTTGAGTGATGGATTTGCTCCGATATATTCTTTTAAACCTGAAACACATTAACAACAAAACATAACTGACACTGCAGTGACTGGCATAAATTAGATAATATCAGTGAGAGAAGCCTGCAGGTTTTGATTCGGCTTTAAATATTTCTTGAAAATGTCATTTATGTTCTCATCGTTGGCTGCGTCTATGCCTGTGTGTAATCTGTGGAAGAAGTACTTCTTTATAGTGACACTGTCAGAAACTCAAACAATGTATACTCGGCATAAACCTAAAAATGGCTGAGACAAAAATTAAACCTATCCAACAGAATCTTTCACTGCCGAGGTAAATGAAAGAAGTCCATCCTGCCTTGAGCATGGAAGTCCCAGGCAGAGATTCAAATAACGGTCTGCTACCGCTATAGCGGCACCGTTCAAAACTGTTATTATGGAAAATAGCAGTCCACAATGACTGTAATAAAATCTGTTATGTTCGCAACTGCCATAAAATACCGTGATCTAAAACGCGGCCGCAACCGCAATTTAAATCACTGGTACTAGGGATAGGAAAGAGCAGATACGTATGTTGGATATCAGTGAAGTTAGGTTGTCTTAGTTCATCAAGTCTCTAATATGCACAAAATATCTGAAAACCCACCTGTCTAACAGAGATACCAGACCTGATTTGCTGAGACAGCATAATGCTAGATATCTCTAAGCCATTAACTGTTAGTATCAGATCAAAAGTCAGATAATAAAGACTTGATTAGATAATTCTACCTGCCACTTGGGATAATAAAGCGTACGGAATAGTCTTTTCGAACTTTGAGCAGCTATTTTTCTTCCATTTACCCCATCCAGCAGTATGAATCTCCAACATATGTGTTACAAGGCATTTTTCAGGTTTGCGTCGGGTCCATCTAAACTTCTAATCTCCCAAGTAGATGCTGCCATCGATGGAAATATACATACAAATTACAAACGGATACAAAAAGCATTTAATCAAAAGGTCTTGTATGAAACCTATGAAATAATTTAGTGCCACAATCACTACCTTAAGAAAAATTCAATTTCCACAGAATGGAAACTTGTCCTCTAAAAGCAGAGATTTGCTGCTACTAGATAATATAAAAATATTATGGATCAATTCCCTTCAAAATTTGAAGTACATAGGGAACATAGAGGGACCACAGAAGAAAGATAGTGACATTGCCTCTTATGCTAAAGGTCCAATGCATTCAAGCTATAGAGATTATAAAGGATTCAGAGTTCAGACGTAAATACTTTTTCCAACTAACAATATAGATTCTTACGCTTAATTGTTGTACGTTGGTATCCATTTCTTGGAGGACGCTTCTTATGTACAGCAGGAAACTGCAAAATTGCTGCCAATAAATACATGTCAAATGTGAGTGAAATGGAGGCAAGAAAAATGTTGGATTTCATATAAATAAATTAAAATTGTTATTTGCATATCCTCTTACTATATGCTCCATCCAGCCCTTGAAACCATTGCCTAGAGTAGACAAAATCTTTCTTGGATTGCCAACTACAAAATGTAACATGAAAAGTAAATGTAAGCCAATGACCAAAGAGACAAGAAGACTCAATCTAATTTAACTAATTTAACTAGCTGATGGTTAACTGAGTACATTGTTCAACTTTTTATTATCCTTTTAATGAGGAAACTAAATTATCGGGATACATCAACCTCTAATTATCCTTTTAATGAGAAAAAATTACAAGGGATAAATTATAACAAAATGCAAATTTTGGAAGTGCATGATGGAATCCACTTGATATCTTTTACAAATATATGCACTGCACATTGTTGGAAAATGGTTCCTCAAAGAGTATAAGTAATCCATTCTGGAAAAACTTACCGAGTAAGATATTTAGGATCATATGTTCCATAGACAACATCATAATTTCCATCATAAGAATCTACCAGCTCCAAGTCACCTGTCAGCATATCCCACCTGTGCAGATAGTTAGTAGAGAAACCAAACTTTTGTTACTAGGAAATATGAAATCATGGAACATAGGTGGGACAACTTACTCGTATCTCTTTTGGCGGTCCGTGTTTAAGATTACTTCTAGAACAGTATCTGCACTTGCATCTACAAGAGCAACAGCCTTTACAAGAGAAGCTTTTCCACTCTACAGAAAATTTAAAGAACATTTAAGGAAGAGCTTGAGTAATACATCTGATGATGAGAAATTGCAAAACTTTGATATTGTTTGGTAATTTAAGGAAAATTATCTTTGGTAATAGTTTAAGGTAAAATAAAGCTGCAGCGACACAGGACTCAGATATTCTAAATCTACAAGTTCAATATGAAATATCTGTCAACTGCATGTTTGGAATTGGACTAAGTTTTAAACTCCTATGCTGGTAGTCTAAAGTTGCTTTTATATATATGAGATGTGTTCCTGTACATATATTTGTCAACAAAGTGAATGAGATAAGACCAAAGCTCCAATAACTACATGGGAAATTCTATCATGATGCTTGTCCTAAATTTAAAAAATAAAAAAAAAAAAACAATAAGTATAATGGTATAAATACCTTTGAATCAGACACATCCTCAAGGATTCTAACACCTGAAACCAAAATGAACAATTAGATGGTTATAACCTTTTCCATTAGGACCATTCCATTCATATTGAGAGACTCATAACATACCTTTACAAACAATGAAATATTTCTTTTACATATCTTAAAAGAGAGGAAATTTCAAATCTTATTCCGACATGCTAAGAAACCGATGCATGATAAAACTAGAGAAATTCTGACAAAAAGCAATTGTTTAAATGATAGATTTGAGTCTAATAAACCATTACGAGTTTTCCAGTTCTGCATGGATTATTGTCTGTCTTGCTTTTATTTATCATCGCTCTAATCTAAAAAGTTCAATTCTATCGGTATTCTTTACGCATTTTTAGCTTGCCAATTTTCTTTTGTATTAATGAATTTCATTTAACCCAAAAAAAAAAAGGTGTAAGAAGTATACCATTGATCGTGCGAACACATTTCCATTCATGTGCTTCAACTGCATCTCCAAACTCCCCTTCTAAGTCTCCAAATGATGCACTATTACCCAAGCCTGAGCTTTGACGCGAAAGCGTCTCCGGACCGCCTATGAACAGCAGAAATAAAAGAAAAAAGTAAATCTTATATGCACTATAAACTAATCACATTAAGTTGAGAAATTGATAAAATGTACTATTATAAACATAAAAGTCATTATATTAAAATAAATAGAAAGAACATCAAGTAGGAAAATGATTTTGGAAAGAAAAGGCCCTTCAAATATCCTAACACATTTTTTGTTGCTTAAAAATAACATAATTTTTTAATTACTCAAAATTATTTAATTTCTCCAAAAGGTATGTTCAAGATTTTTGATGTGACACAAAGTTAACTTTCTGAGAGCTATCCATTTGACTAGGAATACACATGAAGCATTAACTTACTATGATTCAACATATCTAAAAGGTTCATGCAGTCAATTGTATTTCAAATGCTTCACGTAATTATGCCACAGAGTGGACACAAAAGAGTATTCTTTGAATATTAAGAGTTTCTAAGAGATGATGAACAAAACTTCTCCTTTAGAACCTTCAAAGAAGAAATGAACAAAACCATAATGAAGGTAAATACCAACTCACCTTGTCCCCTTCTTATAAGCTTTTTTAATCCAGATGCATACCGCCTTACTCGAGGTCGATGGCCTTCCAAATCAATACTTCAGAATAAAACGAGTAATATATATTTTAATCAGAAAAAAAGGAAATGTCGATAAAACAAAAGTATAACATGTACAGGCATGTAGAAATCAACTTGATTTTGTTACAAGTAGATACAACCTACTATATCTTCTAGTTAAGCTACAAGTTAAAATAAACATATGTAAGAAAATGAAATCACCAGCCAAGATACCAAAACCAAACTATTTTACCCAAGTTACATTGAAGGAATATGTAGTTATTACTGCTTTTATTCCTCTCACAGATAAGTATTCTTCCATTCTTAGTCTCTTCTCAACCTATCAATGGAACTTCCTCCTTGACCGGTTATACATAAATTTGTTTAAAATCAAGGAGAATTGCTTACTCAGCCTCCATGCTTAATTTGTTTCTGGAACCACCTCCTCTTGAAAGCTCGTATTCAGCCTGTCAAAATAGGTAGCAAGAATAATAAGAAAAAAACATGAAGAGTAAAAGAAGTTCAAATCTTCTAAGAAAGCAACCACATTGTATTAATCAAACTATTTTATCTGACTTCTTTGTACCTGGTTCTTGGCATAGTCAAATGCTTCAATCCATTTTTTCGATTCTTCAGCCGTAGTAAAAGCAATCTTGAAGCAGAAAAATCTAAGTTAGCCATGAGCCATGCAGTTACTGAAGTCAACCAAAGCATTTAATAACTCTCGACACGTATTTCAAAATTGATGGTTGGGAGAAGCTAAAAAGGGCCAACACAAGCATGCCATGACCCAAACATTTGTTTAACAAACTCAGAGAATTATACATACTAACAGAATGTCATGTCATGCATAATAAAAGCCTGTATCTAGCAATCGTTATCAATTGGATTTTGTGAAACAAACTTACTTCTCCTTTCTTGGTCTCATCCAATCGATTGTAAATTTGTATAGTGTAGAGTTCCTACAAATGGTTAACAAAAACAGAACACTGTCAAGCACATGGTCGAGCTTCATTATTGAGTAACCATACAAACATTAGAATATCCGGTTGAGCAGCAAACTAAGTGATTCAACTAAATCAAACAGTTTAGACAAGCAAGCACCACAAAGTGAAATTGGGGGAAAAGAGCCAGAATGTACTGCCTGAGAGCAAAGTTTTGAAAAAAAATGGGAATAATAACTAAGAACGTATAAAATGATAATTAAAACAGGTTTACCTCATTACCGACTTTTCGAATCCCTGTCTCCTCCACCACTAGTGTAGGTCCTATGATACCCTTCCTAAGAGGTTTCTGGACGAGGAAACATAATCACAACCACAAAAAACCAATTAAGTAATTGTTGTGCACATTGGAAAGAGATATCAATGAAAAAATGCAAGAACGTGTTTAAAAAATCCATATACAATAGTTTATTTGAAGGCCTACGTGAATTGCAGCTTCCTCATGATATATGACAGTTCTACTGTCAAAGTCCCCATGGTTGAGTAAGAGGCCTTTTTAGAAGCCAAACTTCATAACCATGTAACGGCAAGTTAAATTCTATAAGAAACTGCAATTGGAATTTCTAAAGACTACAATAGTGAAGCCGTTCTAGTTAAAATGAAATTATTCAATCATTGATAAAGTTACATTCCCTTTTGATGCATTCAGTGCATCCTGTTGAATACTATTTCAAAGAATTCCAACTCCAATGAATCTATCTTTCTAAGAATTGCAACTACCTAAATATATCAAAATTTCACCATAAAAGAAGGAATAAAGAGAAATCTTCAGGCATATACATAATCACAATCTGCAATAAGCTGAAAACAAATAAGAGAGAAGAAAATGACGTTACGTACAGAGCCGGGGTTCTCTTGAGGATCTCTTTTATGCATCTCAACGTATTTTCCTTTTATATAGAGGTATCGCTGATGGCAAAACTCATGCCCGATCGAATTGATTCCTAGATGGTACACCCACCCCGAGTATACCAAAAGCCCCTTTTCTTCATCACCGCAGCTCATGCTTCGTCTAAACCTATGTCTACTGCCGCTATGGTTTAAATTGTTAATGCTGTTGTCCTGGCTAAGTTCCGACTCGGCTCCTCCCTCGCCTGATCCCGTCTTTGTTTCCATTTCGAAATTTCCAGTTTCCGGCAACAAATTCAGATTAATGAAAATGGATTAGATTCATGAGCTTTCTTCCCGTAAATTATAAAAGGAAATTGATTATGATTTGACTATGAGCGGGTGAGAGAAAATACTAAGCAGAGAGTGGTCGGGAGAGAAGGAAGGAATATTTTTGTTTTCTCCCGTTTATTTTTTCCATTTATAGACATTAGGCAATGTGGGGTCCATTTTAACGGTTTTTTTTTAGGTTGTGGGTCAATTCTACTTCTCACAAAGAACAAAAGGACAAAAATAAACAAAAAGTTCAAAAGCGGTCAACGTTGCTAAGAAAAAATCGGAACCGTATTTTACAACGTGGGACCACCTGTTGAGTTGCAACTTGCAATCTTGCCATACCATTGATTTTCTCTCACGTGGCAATATCTGGTGGCGATGTTTATATAGCGGTCAACGTTCGTTTTTTCTCTACCTTTGGCTTTTATATTTCGTTTTCTAAAGTTTAATTATAAAGTAGCATAATGTCTTAATACGAGATAACAAAATGATTAATTTTGTTTCGTATATTATTTTAAAATACAATTAAACTATAAAAATTGAGAGAATTAAAGTTTAATTTCATTAATTTTAAAATTGGTAGGACTTGAAAAACAATTAAATCATAAAAATGAGAGGTCAAAATTTTAATTTTATTAATTAACTAAACAAATCCTAAAAATAATAAACTATAGAATTTTAAGAGAAACAAAGAGTTAGTTGTAATAATTTTAAAATCACCTGTAATTCCACGTATTTATATGTTTAATCAGTGACAGAGTCGAGATTATCATATAGTGGGGTCAGAGTAGGTTTTGGGTACGAGGATTTTCATACCTCTACAATATAAATATTGTTGACCCCATACCTAAACAAATTAAGTAGGGTCAATTCTAACATTTCCATAAAAATGATATAACTAACTCCTTGAAAACCTCATTTAACTCTGTAAAAATCCTATACCACAACAAATCAAGTAGGGTCAATTGACCCCCTTAAAATACATGTGGCTCGCCACTGTTTCTAACATAATTTCTTAACCCTGATCTTCGATTCGAACATACTGCACTTTTGCCTATAAACTTCTCTTTCACACAAGATAGAGTATACAATTCAGATGCAAACTTCCTTTCTGCGTTAACAAGCTCACTAATAAGATGGTTTATTAATTGCAACTGAACGTTTTATAATTTAGTCTTTTTCGTACTAAATCTCTTAGAAATACTACCGAAATGAGTCTTATTAAAGGGTTTTAGTGCAATTTCAACCTTTTTCAACCCTTTCAAAAGCTTTTACACGAGGTTGCCGGGATCAAACCCGGGTCACTCACGTGACAGGCATGAATACTCACCGCTATACTACAACAACTTGGTGTCCCAATGATTGACTTTATCTTTATTATTATACTGTCGACCATGGGATCGTTTTGACCATATTAGTTCCTTTGAAATTCTTTTGACTGCATATATCTTTTGCAAAAATAAACCCAGAAAAACAGTAAGTTTATTTTGAAATGACTAATTTTATAGTTTTGAAATGTAATAAGGTTGAGTTTTTTAGTTTTTAATAAAATGAATTTTCAATTCCTTTCGTTAATAACGTACATTCTCTTAAAAAGATTAACGATAGTTGGCTTCAATTCTCTTTTATCTTCTTTCTTAAGCGCTATTCATTTTCACAAGTAGGTAAACTTTTTTTGTTAATCGATTTTAGTTTTTTATGTGTTTCTTTACTGTAAATGTGGGTGTGACGAATTATTCTGTTTTTTTTCTGTTGTAACGATTTTATTTGAAAAAAGGCTTTATTACAAAATAAGTACCCAAATAATATTTTTTTTGTAATATGTGCCTAAAGTATTTTTTTGGCTGAAATAGGTGCCTAAAGTTTCATTTTTTGCTGAAATAAGTGCCTAAAGTATTTTTTGGCTGAAATATGTGCCTAAACTTTCATTTTTAGTTGAAATAGGTTCCCAAGAAGGTGCCAAAATTGACTTTAAAACAAGTCAAAATGAAAGTTTAGACACATATTTCAGCCAAAATGAAAGTTTAGACACCTATTTCAAACAAAAAAAATACTTTAGGCACTTATTACAAAAAAAAAACATAGTTTGAGCACTTATTTTATAGTTTAGCCTTTGAAAAAAAGATCAAAGGACATGAACAATGGCCAACATGTAATCTCCAATCTAAAATCTACATTCAACATGACCATCACAATCAGAATATCAGTTCAAAGGCCACCAACACTTGCTGATTATATCTCTATTTTCAGAAAGAGGTTGCTTCAGAACCTGGAAATCAATGGTGAGAGATCTGCACATGCAATATCAAGATATCTAAGCTCACTCATGGGATGCTCCCTTCAAAAGAATTATACCCAATCTCCATATGTGTCACTGGAGATTACCCAGTTCTAGCGGAATGTTTCTAGAGAAGAAATTCCATCCAAGTGAAGAAACTCTAGTCTCTTGAAAGACCCAACTCACTCTATAGTTCCTTTCATTTGCTTAACAACAACAAACTGCTGAAAAATGTTGTGTTTTGGTCCCCGGTTTGAACATTCTACATCTTTGCCTACAAAGTTATCTTTTACACGAGATAGAGTATACAATTTCAGCTGCAAAACTTCCTCTCTGCATTAACAAGCTTACAAAGTTCTCTTTTCTATGAGAATTAAGTTACAACATAGGGTTACATCAATATAAATGTCACTTTTCAAAATTTTAAGCCATATTTAGTATCAAAATATTCAAGTTTTTTTATTTTTATTTTTAGAAAATAAAAAATATTAAAAGAATTTATTTGGTTAAAATTTTAAAAACACATTTTGATAAAAAGAGATGTAGACATTAATTTTCTTCAATAACATTTATATATCGAAATGTTTCATTATAATTCGAGTTTATATAAAGGGTAATTATTTGGGTGAATTTTTTTTCCACAAGCGGGCTTTTAAATTGTCATGTACACCTTTTTGAGCTTATAAATTCTAAACTTTAAACAAAAAGATCTATTCACAAAACACTAATATCTAGCCACAAATTCTAAAATTCTAACAATAAACACCTAAATACTAACTCTTAAAACCTAAAAACTAGACGTTTGTGAATTTTTCCACCAATAAATAAAATATTTTTCTTAAATAAATGCATGATGTTTTATAATAAATTTAATTTTAATTAACAATAAAACCATTTTATTTTTATTTGACCATTTATATTTATCAAAATAAACTCTATTTTTTTATCCAATTTCGACTTTTACATTGCTTAAATGTGTGAATCGATCTCATTCTCCAAATATGTTTCAAATATTAATTTGATGTATTTTATGATGATTATTTTTTATTTTATTTTATAATAAATTGAACGAAACCTTGATTTTATTTCTCGAAACGTCGTGAAGAACTTACAGTTTGGACGAGGTCTTAATTTATTACAGAAGCTCCGTAGATCCATTGTTTTATTTTTTGCCAAACAGGCCATAATTAGTTTGGGCCGATCTTGAAAACAAAGACAATTGAATTCTAAGTTAGCGCCACTGGGCTGAACAACTCATACCGAATTCCCGGTTTTCACTCTATTCAAATATCACTTCTTCCAAATCTTGATTGCATTCCAGTTTTCTTTCTTCGATTGTTTTCCCGGCATACAAACAACGAGTTCGAAAAAAATACAAATCATGCGGCATCAAGTTCCCATGATCAATCGCAAGTTTTCAGTGGAATAAATAACCAAAATCCAAACACCTACTCTGTTTCCATTTCGATTTTTTTATGGACAAAGAAACTGATCTGCTCTCACGCCTAGTCGCGAACCATCTACACCTAGCTCAATTCGAGCCGTTACGAGCCACGCTTCTCGCTCTACGAACCAAAGACCCCGATCTTGCTCGGGCGACTCTTCAAACGATCGTCGCCAACTCGGGTCGGTTCGAGAACATTGCCTGGTCACATTCTTGTTCATCACCAGCTCTTCTAACCTACCTTTCGACCCTCGAGCTCTTGCAATTTAATAATCCTACATCGATATGGAGCTTCGATCCCGATACATTGCGACTACGAGCGGAATTTTTGCTGTTGGTTCAAGTATTGATCGATAAGGTATTGGCTAGTCTTAGAAGAGATGTTGGTTTGGATAGGATTGAAAAAGAGAAGGAAAGTGGGAGTGAGGGTTTTGAGGAAGAGAAACCCGAGTTGTTGGATAGAAATGAGGATTTGAAAGAGGGAAATGGTGAATTGGGAGACTGTGTTAGGGTTTTAGATAGGTTTTTGGAATTGGGAATGAGGAGGTTGAGATCGGATGTAGTCATGGAAGGTGGTGATGATGGTGTTAGAGAGGAGCATAAAGCTGTTTTGGAGAAGGTTTTGATTGAGAAAGAAGAATTGGTTTGTTTGAGGAATGTGATCATGGATTATGCAGATCTTTTCAATGCCTTATGTGCGAATATTCAGAGGCAATTGAAAGGGTTGGACGATGTTGATTTGGGGATGGCTATAATGGTACGAAGAGAGAAGGTCAGAGTGGATTCATTCGATGAGGAACATAAGGGGGTTCTTAGTTTAATGCAAAAGAGTGTCCAGCTAGCTCATTTGGATGCTATCAAGGAATATGTGAAGGATGGGGATATTGAAGGAGCGGTTTCTCATATTCGTTTTCTTCACCTTGGTTATGGAGTCGAGGAGGTTGTGTATCGGTATGTGCATTTATTGATAAATGAATGAAATTTACAATTTCACTGCAATGTGGTTTCTCTTTCAATGCTTAGCTTATTATATCTACTCATTGTTAGTGAAGAAGACGAATTATCCAATCATGGTTGTGGTAGGTATGTTCTTTGTTCTACTTCTATTTTCAGCAAGTGTTGTAATTAAGTGCGGCGAAGAGCTTGATTGGCTTCACTCCTTTTCTGCTTGGCCCCAACTATATGGATAGGATCAGTGTTGCACGCTCCTTAAAAATTTTTTAGATACTTTCTCACTTTAAATCTTATCAGGCTTGGTTTAATCTACAGCTTTTAAACAAGAAATTTGGTTTAGCTTCTTGTATAAAGGATAATGCTATTTTTATTTTTAAGATGCCCGATGTGAACTACACAAGGAATTTTCCAGTATTTTTTTTGGACAAGAGCAATAGAGAATTTGAGATTAAGCAAAGTATGTGACAACTGCTTCTTAAAAAGGGGTTGAAGTTAAATACCAACTTAACCAACCCAAGGTCTGCTTCCTCTGCTACCATAGAACTTTAACATTGTTTATGTCATTCCATTAGTGATTAGTTTACTAAAGGTGATTTAAAGGGTAGAAAATAGAATTAGAAAAGGGGGAAGCGGCTGGGGGAGGAATAAAAAAGAAAATCATATATTAAATTCTTGTCAATCTAATTAAGCACAACATTAGTTTTCTTCTTGTCGTATATGTGAGTTAATACGTGTATGATAGGTAATCTAACTCTATCATAACTATGTAGTTTAGTTATAATCTAACTCTATCATAACTATGTAGTTTAGTTATAATCTAACTCTATCATTGTAAAGGATAAAAGTTCAATCCTAATAGGTTAACTACTCGTAAAAAACTCCTCTGTAAAAAGTCTATAAATAGACTTCTTCTCTTGTATCGAAATATAACAAGAAGAGTATTCAAACTCTCTTTTCTACATGGTATCAAGTTAGGTCGATACTATCCCCTCAAAACCTTTTTTTTTTTCTTTTTTTTTTTTTTTTTTTTTTTTTCAGATCTACATCTCTCCATGACTAATTCTGATCCTGCTACATCAGAAATTAGCTCTCAAAACAGCCCCTCGTTCATCTGATTTCCAACTCTCGGATGCTTCTCTTTCTCCCATTACATCCTATAAACTAAATGGAAACAACTACCTTCCTTGGTCTCAATCAAGTCTTGGTTGTACATTACAGGGAAGAAGGAAAGCTTCCTATCTCTCGGACTCAACTCCTGCTCCAAATGAGTCCGACCAACCTACTCTAATTGGTTGAGTGAAAACACCATGATAATGTCGTGGTTAATTAATTCCATGGTACACAAATTGGAGAAAATTTCATGCTTTATCAAACTGCAGCAGAAATTTGGAATGCTTTGCCGAGAGATACTTATTCCAGCGTTGACAACACACCGTAACTCTTTGGAGTTGAGAATAAGATCAAAGATCTCGGACAAGGGAGGTAACAAAGATGGCACAATATTTTGGAGTCCTAACCAAATGCTTTGGCAAAGAATAGATCTGTATGAAGCTAATGAATGGAAGTGTCTGATGACATTAGCTTCTACAATAAGCTCAAAAATCAAAGGAGGGTGTTCCAGTTTCTCTCGGGACTGAATGGAGAATTTGATGGAGCCAGCGGCAGGATTTTAGCCACTAAACCACTACCACTGGTTCGAGAAGCCTTTTCGTAAATCGAAGGGAAGAAAGCGGACTTTCCCGATGGTGCCAAGAATCCGAAGAAAGCGAAGCTTCGCTCTTCTTCTTAAAACGCCAACTCGGGAGTAAACAAAGGAGGGGGAGACCTTGGTGTGACCACCGCAAAAAGGTCGGGCATGTGATGGACCAATGTTGGAGGTCATGGAAAACCAAAGCAGACCGAAGCCTCCTAAATCCAGATTCCGAAAAAGCCCATCTTGCATCTTCTCAAAATTCCTCCAAAGCAGCTTTAGTAGACAATGATCGAGGAACTCCAACAGATTTTTACTCACCTATCATCTAAACCTGTTCCTAATGCCTTAACAAACATCAAAGGTAGTATTTCTTGCTTAGCAACAACTAGTGCATTTAATTGGATAGTCGATTCTGGTGCCTCCGATCATATGACAGAAATCCTACACTCTTCAACAATTATAGTAACCACAAGTCTCCTTCCTCCATAAAGATAGCCGATGGTTCCCTTACAACAAAGAAAAAAGGGAGTGGTTCTGCTCGATTGAGTAGCAAGATCATATTGTCTCGATGTTCTTTATGTTCCCAAACTCACATGCAATTTATTATCTGTTAGCAAATTGGTTCAGGATATTAAATGTGAGGTTAACTTTGGGGTTGCTGGTTGTGTTTTTTTTGAGCACGGGGCTCAAGACGGTGATTGGCGGTGCTAGGGTCATAAACGGCTTATATATCCTTGATGGCCTACCCTATCCGAATCCTTCTATTTCCAATTGCTTTAGAACATCGCTTTTTTTCTAGCGCTTTCCCTTGAATGATATTATGCTTTTGCATCTTGATTAGGACATCCAAGTTTCTACTACCTTGCAAAGTTGTTTCCTAATTTCTTCATTAATAAAAATCCCTCTTCTTTTACTTGTGAAGTATGTCAAATGGCTAAACATACGAGAAAACCATATGTTCCTTCTCACTATAAACCTACCTCACCATTTTCTATCATACACAGTGACATTTGGGGCCCTTCTAAAGTAAAAAACATCTCTGGTTCTAGATGGTTTGTGTCGTTTATTGATGATTTTTCTAGAACAACTTGGACCTTTTTGATGAAAGAAAAATCTGAAGTTGAGAGAATTTTTAAAAGTTTTTATCACATGGTCAAAACTCAATTCGAGAAACAAATTAAAATAGTGAGGAGTGATAATGGGAGTGAATATCTTAGCAAATCTCTTGGGTATTTTTTCAAAGAAAATGGCATCTTTCATCTTACTTCTTGTGTCAACACCCCTCAACAAAATGGAGTGGCCGAAAGGAAAAATAGACATTTACTAGAGGTGACTAGGTCCCTATTATTTTCTGCCAATGCACCTAATTATCTATGGGGGGAAGCTCTTCTTACTGCCACCTACCTAATCAATAGGATGCCAAGCAAGACACTAGGATTCAAAGTACCCACTGAAACTCTTTTCCAAAAATTTCCACATTTCAAACCATTATCCTCTGTTCTTCCTCTTGAGTTTTTGATGCACATCTTTTGTTCACGTGCATCGCAATAATAGGAGTAAACTTGATCCTAGGGCTCTACGTTGTGTGTTTATAGGGTATTCATCGAGTCGGAAGGGTTACAAGTGTTCTTGCCCCATTACCAAGAAAACCTATATCTCTTTTGATGTTACTTTCTTTGAAAAATAAACCTTACTTTGCAGAACTGAAATTGGGGAGAGATACAAGGAATCTCAGCCCTTGCATGATCCATGACCCATTATTTCCTTGCCTATTCTTGATGTAAGTACCACTTGCTCTACAAAATACTTCTTCCGAGCCTACTTCGATAAAATTGTGAGTACTAATCTTAATCCTGTAGACACACCTTCTCCACAGTCTAAAACTACCAGCCCTTATACAACACCTCCTCCAAAGGATTAAAACTATACCACATACATCACCTAACTCTCCACAACCACCGTAAAGACAACTCAGTGTCTATACAAGAAGAAAAAGAAACTTGACCGAGGCGCGTTAGTCACCTAACACTTGCCAAGAACTAGCTTTGAGTTCGATGCTTTGGAGACAGGAGGTAATGTTATTCCACAAGATTCTACTATCATTAACTTAGATGAGTTTCCTATTGCTATTAGAAAGGGGTAAGGAAATGTACTGCTCATCCTATTAACAGGTTTATTGCCTATGGGAAATTAATGCCTGGATTCAAAGCTTTTACAAACTAACATTGACAAAGATAAGAATTCCCAAGACAAAGGAAGAGGCCTTTAACAATCCGAATGGAGGAAAGCGATTGAAGAGGAAATTGAGGCATTACAAAAGAACAATACCGGAGCATGACAGATCTGCGGAAGAAGGAAAAAAGGTCAGGGTGTAAATGGGTCTTTACAGTCAAGTACCATTCGGATGGGAGTGTTGAGAGATACAAGGCAAGGTTGGTGGCTAAAGGGTTTACTCAATCATATGGTGTAGACTATCAAGAAACTTTTGCACTGTAGCAAAGTTAAACACCATCGATATTGCTTTCAATGGCGATTAACAAGGATTGGAAGTCTGCATCGGTTGGACATCAAAAACACATTTCTAAATGGTAGACTTGAGGAGGAAGTGTACATGCAGTTCCACCTGTTTTAGAAGAGAAGACCACAACAAAGACAAGTGTAAACCGAATAGATCATTGTACGGCTTGAAGCAATCCCCTAGAGCATGGTTTGACAGGTTTGCTAGAGCTATGGTTCAGAATGATTTCAAGCAAAGTCAAGCGACCATACATTATTTAGAAAAGCTACACCGGATGGTAAGATAACTCTCCTAATTGTCTATGTTGATGATATCATTATTACTGGTGATGACATAGAAGAGATAGAGAAGCTGAAAACTGTTCTAGCAAAGGAGTTCAAACTAAGGACTTAGGAAGCCTTAGGTACTTCTTGGGAATGGAAGTTGCAAGATCAAAAGAAGGGTTAGTTATCAACCAAAGGAAATACATTCTAGATCTACTTACGTAAACCGGAATGCTCGGGTGTAGACCAAACAGAATCTCCAATGGAACCAGTTTGAAATTCAAGAAAGATGGAATGGGGAATCCAAAGTGAATAAAGAGTCCTACCAAAGGCTGGTGGGAAAACTAATCTACCTCTCACTCACCGGACGACATTGCATACTCAAAGTGAGTATAGTGAGTCAACACATGAGTAGTCCTCGAGAAGAGCACATGGAGGCAATCGATAGGATCCCGAGGTACCCGGTTTACACCGTGGTCCGGACTTATTTTCGAAAAACATCCGACAGAAACTATAAAAGTCTACACAGACGCAAGTTGGGCGGAGAACTAATGGATAGAAGGTCCGTGAGTGGCTATTGTACGTTTGTGTGGGGAAATCTGTCACTTGGAGAAGTAAAAAGCAGTGTTGTATCTAGAAGCAAATGAGAGGCGAATTGAGCTATGGCTCTTGGAATATGTGAGGAATGTGGATTAAAAAACTCCTCACCGAGTTAGAGTTGGATGGAAAGTTAGAATTTGAGGTTTACAAAGATAGTCAATCAAAGAATGAGCATTGCCAAGAATCCAAAGTCAAACATGACCGGACTAAACATATTGAAATAGATAGGCACTTTATCTATGAGAAGGTCAATAATGGAGTAATAAAGCTTCATTATATTCCAACCAAGAATCAACTTGCGATATCTTCACCAAAGCACTTCCTAAGGCAAATTTTGATGAGTTTTCATCCAAACTGGGTGTACACAACATATACACGCCAGTTTGAGGGGGAGTGTGAGTTAATACGTGTATGATAGGTAATCTAACTCTATCATAACTATGTAGTTTAGTTATAATCTAACTCTATCATAACTATGTAGTTTAGTTATAATCTAACTCTATCATTGTAAAGGATAAAAGTTCAATCCTAATAGGTTAACTACTCTGTGTAAAACTCCTCTGTAAAAGTCTATAAATAGACTTCTTCTCTTGTATCGAAATATAACAAGAAGAGTATTCAAACTCTCTTTTCTACAGTATATTCCATGATGAAATCATACTTTCGGAAATAAGTCTTGTTTAAATTGGAGTTAAACCAGGCCAATACATTAGAGGGATCACTCCTAGATGTACTAGAACCATTTCATATATGCTGAAGATGGTTAGATGCCAGAGAAATATATTCATATGCAACTAAAGATACCGTGTGGCATGGAATTGGTAAGGGAGAAAAGCTCTAGATTTTTTAATGAAGTGTACCACTTGAACATAGAGAAGAGACATGCTTTGAACTGAATGTGCTGCATGGTTAAGTGGGCGAGGCCTCCAAATGGGTGGATAAAGATAAATTCGGATGGGTCAGCGAAGCTCCATGATAATGATGCGTATGCAGGGGTTGTCCTTTGAAACCATGATGGGATGTGGATATGTGGTTTTGCACATAACTCGGGAAAGTGCTCCGTTGAAGAAGCAGAAGCATGGGGGGTCCTAGATGGTTTGCAACAAGCTTGGAGCATTGGAGCTAGAAAAGTACTCGTTGAAATTGATAGCCTAGATAGCTCATTGCTACAGGGAAGGAAATCATTTAACCGAATCCATAGCTGGCCTTGGTGCGCACAGAGGGGCTTGCATATGTTCCTTTCTCCTCTGGATGAAGTGTTGCATGTTTTACTTACATGATGATATGAGTGGCGTGTTTCGCTTTACTACTGCTAACATTTTCTTATAATTCTTCAATAACTTTTTTCCTGGAATTAAATTTCATGAAGTTTTTACTGACAAAATTTATTGACAAATTAACCTTGTGTGCTTTATCTGCTCAATAGTTTTATTTCCTAGATCTTTTTGGTGATTTGAATGACTGTGTTTGTCATTCTTTCATTCTCTTGTAGATTCTACATGTAGTTCCCCAGATTCATTTCTTTTCTGGTTTCAAAGACATGTCTTTGGCATTGGCATAATTTCATCAATTTCCTTCTTAGTTTTTTTTTTTATTTACATTTCTTTTGATATTTCTAATAGGTCACTCTTACAAGATCTACTCAAGAGGGTTTTATCAGAAAAGGAAATATTTGGAGAGTCCCGGCATTCCCGAGAAGAAAAATTGTTACGGATTTATGAAGAAGCTCTGTCATCAAATTGCAGGCATCTTGTTCAACTGTTTCAAGTATTACCTTCTTTTATTTTCTAATGGCTCCCCACATTCCATACTGGTGACATCCTTGTATATTGCCTATAATTCTTTGTACAAACCATGCTTGCTTGATTTTAGCCCTGTTTGGGAGATGCCTTAACCTAGTTGAATATGATAGTTTGGATAGTTTCATACCATCATGTTTGGTGACAATTTTAACTCTCACTACTTAACTAAATAAAATTCTTGAGAACCTCACAATTGGTAATTATAATTTCATTTTTGTTTCATGTATGATAAAATTGTTTGGCTTTGGAGTGTTTTCTAAGACTTCCTAGTGGTTTTGATTAGTTTTGAAATATTTTTTTTGGGGGTTCTTGTGATGTTAATGTCAGCTAAAACTAACTGAAATTTCAAATAGAAATAAATGCTATTGTAGTAAAAATATCCTATACTATTAGTTAAATCCTTCCCATATTCTCACCTTGTATTTTATTGTGTTTTTTTGTAGGTTATTCATGATGAGTTGCTTGTTGAAGAGATTAAGATGTATAAATCTCTTGATAACATCCAAATTCCACCACCTCTTGAGCATTTTCAAAAGTATTTAGTGAAATTGAAACCTAATGCAGATTTAAATAACAAGCATTGGCCCTTGAATATGGCAGCAAGTTCTTGCATGAGAGATTTGTTCCATTATGCTCGCATTTCTGGGTTACATGTACTGGAGTGTGTGATGAATACAGCTTTGTCTGCCATAAAAAGGGAGAACATTGAAGAAGCAACTAATGTAAGTTTCTTATTTTATGTTTAAGTTAATGTATTGGCCCAAAACGTATCAGACATTTTTTATGTGTTAGTCTCTTACTTTGTCATTCTTATATGCATTTTTTAAAAAAATATGGTTAGGTTCTTGTACTGTTCCCTCGCCTTCAGCCCCTAATAGCTACTATGGGTTGGGATTTGCTATCTGGTAAAACAATTTTGAGGCGGAACTTAATGCAATTTCTTTGGATAAGTAAATCACATGTGTTTCAGCTGGAAGAATCTCCTCTCTATGGAAACCGATCAGATGAGGTATTTCATGTTTCTGAACTTTCATGATGTTATAGTTGAATATTCTAAAGATAAGAAATAAAAATTTCATATTTATATTTATATTATTGACAGGTATCTTGTGTGGAACATCTCTGTGATCAATTATGTTATCACCTTGATATTGCCTCTTTTGTTGCTTGTGTCAATTCTGGTCAACCATGGAGTTCAAAATTCTCATTACTATTGTCTGGACATGAAAACATAGTATCTGGAAGTGAAGATGCTAAGTTAGACACATTTGTTGAAAATTTTGTGTTGGAAAGGCTTTCTGTTCAAACTCCTCTACGGGTAAGGCTCGATAACCACTTTTGAGTACAATTTTATTCATAATAGTATGAACAGTAGTGTTGTATCTGATGCAATATAAAGCACTGTACTCTTAAATGGAGCATGAAAGCACAAAAACCAACTAGATGCACCAAGATATAGATTTGAACACAAACAAAGCACCCTGACAAACATCAGGACCATGAATTACTATGACCCACTACGCGTGGTTCTACCATCAGATAAAAAATAATTTTCATGTTGTAAGAATCTAAACAGTCATTAGAATTATTCAAACCTGACACATTGCTAGTAACCTGTATGCACCTGTAAGTAGTTGTAAATTTTTTCTTAAAAGATATCCTATTCTTTTGAGGTTGATGGATATTAATGGAACTTGCTTGGTCTAGGTTGCATAGTTTTTCTTCATTCTTTCTAGGTTTCTATTAATAATGACTTATTACTCATCCCAGGCTTAAAAGGAGAAAAACTAACTGTTTGTCAACAATAACCAGGATGCTACGTGATCCATAGAAAAAGCATTAACAGAATGCCTCTTTAAAATGTATTAATGGGAAATCCTAATTCGACTTAATTTGAAATTAATGCATCATTGCTGAACAAAGAAAATGGTAAATCAAACTACTCATTAAGTGCTTAAATTTTATGCGTGCTAGTGTAAATAAATTCTGTATGGAATGTAGATTTATTTGACAAATCAATTCTTTAGAATTTGAAGTGTTAATTTGACACTCAGTGAACAGCCTGCTTATGTTCTTGAGTGTGTATTACTCACATGTGAAGGATTGTTGTTATAGCTGTAAATATGTGAAATTTTGCTTGTTGCTAGCTGTAAGCTGTGCTTTTCCCCTTTTAATGTGGTATTTCTCTCTAACTAGTTTTCTTTTCTGCAGGTACTGTTTGATGCTGTTCCAAGCATAAAGTTTCAAGATGCTATTGAATTGATTAGCATGCAGCCCATTGCTTCTACTCTGAAGGCCTGGAAAAGGTATTTATACAGAGTGGTTTCACTAGTTAGTATTGTCACCCTTGGATATGTGCAATTCCTAAAGCTTTATTTAGATGTGAAATTCTGGTTGGCCATCCATAGAATATTTGACTATGGTGGAGGTATTCCTTACTATCAAATTTTGTTACTTATTGTACTGTTGTGGTGAATGTTGTGGTTGGCTTTTGTTTACAAGGTTTTGTATTTATTTGATGTGGTCTTAGATTACAGTACTATGAAGCCAATTTTATGGGGTTAGTCTTGGTGCCAGTGATGGTATAACATGTGGTTGCAAAGCATTTTTCTGTTTTTATGTTTTCTATAGTAAGAATTAACAATTTACCCCTTTTTATCCAATAAATTCCAGAGATGCCTGCTTGACTGGATTTTGAGAGGGTTATGACTTTTTATCTTAAAAATGTTGCATTTAATTTCATCTATCTGGCTAAAGATACTATTTACCACTTGCATCTTTTATCATAAGTGTAGAAATTCTGATTTCTTATATTCTGTTTTTGTGAGAATACTTACAAGGTATTTATATACAAATGTCTACCAACCTAGATAAGGGAATTGCTCCGTAATTAAAGGGAATATTTACAAATTAGAAAAACAATAAATCTAATTAATCCTTGATTGCCTAATAACAGCAATCTCTAATCCCCTAAAATGAGAAACTAGACAATAATATCATATTTTCATTTAAACTGCACAGCAGAATTTTGACTAATTCTACAATAAGGTTAGTACAACAAATGGATGTTGAAACTATTGCCCTTAATGCTGTCATCATATAACATTTACATTTGGCCTGGTTGCCACATCATATGCATGCTGTGAACATGACCTTTTATATGGCTGCTATTCATTCCATTTTTCTTGCACGTCCTTTTCCTGGCATCACTTATGAACATGACACCCCCCCAGGATGCTGTTTTTTTATATATATTTCCTTAATGTGGCAGGGTGCAAGATATTGAACTTATGCACATGCGTTATGCTTTGGAATCAACTGTTCTTGCGCTAGGAGCAATGGAAAGGAGCGTGACTGGTGACAAAGAGACTCATCAAGTGGCACTATGTCATTTGCAAGACCTAAAGAACCATTTGGGGGCCATAAAAAATATTCCACGCAAGGTACTCTCTTACAGTCTGCATTATTTTTTTGAAGATTTTTGTTTTCTTATGGGTGCTAATCTTGTTCTTTTCTTCATTGAAGGAAAACCGCAAGTTCTCGAAAAACCTATTGGATTGTAAATTATCTATAAAAATGTTTCCAGATGGTTATGCATATATCAGAGTAATTATTTGCAAGTGGCACCCAGTTATCATTATTGGCATGTAGCAAATAGTTTGGTTGCTGTTTATGTACTTCATATGGTCTACTTTTTTTTGTTGTATTGAATTATCTTACTTTCCCATTAGTGCTTGTAGACTTCCCATTATAGCTTCATATTATTTATTTCAAAATTTACATAATGTTCATTTTGTTCAAATGCAGATACTGATGGTGAATGTTATAATTTCACTTTTACATATGGATGATATATCTCTCAATTTGACGCATTTTGCCTCACCAGGGAGCCTTTTTCAACAGTCTGTTGAATGTGGTTCGGAAATGGTTATATCTTTCACTGGGTTGCTACTTGATATTGTACGCCACAGTCTTCCATCGAGCATAACTGAAGAGGAGCATGCATCTACTGATGGTTTAAGCATGTCTGGGAGGCAGGCATTGGAGTGGAGAATCTCATTGGGTAAAAGTTTCATTGAAGATTTGGAATGGCGATTATCAATTTTGCCGCGCCTTCTCCCATTATCTGGACGCCCATGGAGTTGGAAGGAGGCATTGACTGTATTACTAGCTGCCCCATCCAAGCTACTTAGCCTGTAAGCTCGATGATAACACCTTTGAATCAATTTGTTTATTTCACCTAAGAAAAAGCAATAAGTGGTGTAGGAAATGTTTTTCTCATTAGCATAACAGGGGCCGTGTGATATGAACCTGCCAATCGAGTTTGTGTACTCTATATGGAAAAATATATGTTGGAACTGCTAATCACTATCCTTGGTTTCTCCTGAATTCCTTATTTTTCAAGTTAAAAATGATATCTCTGCATGATGAATCGAAACACTTCAATGAAATCTCCTTTGCACATGTAAAATAAAATGTCTCAGGGGAAATTATTACATAAATAAATTATAGTAGGAGTTGAAATAGAGGTGGAAGTAATCTTTAATGCAAAGTTCTTATATTTATGATATGCAAAAATATTGATTCCTTAAAAAATCAATAAAACTTAATGTGTATTGAGGTTCTCTTGTTTATTGATCTTTCCTTTCCCTATCAGTTGTATGCAAAGAGCAAAATATGACATCGGAGAAGAGACTGTTCACCGGTTTTCGTTATCTGCAGAAGACAAAGCTACCCTTGAATTAGCTGAGTGGGTAAATAATGCATTTGGAAAAGTGCATGTAAGTACAAGATCCATATCGAATAAGTTATTTAGATAACCTTCATATTTATTTTCCACAGTAATCTCTATAATTTAGGGTTCTTTTTATGGTCCTTAGGAATTGTTCTCCCCTGCTTTTCTGATAACTTTCTCGTCTAATGCATTTATGAAGGATAATCTTATTTCGAATTAGTTTGAATCTGGTGTCATTTTATAATGTTCTATGCATATCATGCTGTGGGTTTCTTATGCCAAGTAGGATAAAGCGATGTCAAAACGAATAAGAGATAGAAGTCATTTGCGTATACAACTTAATCTTTGTTCTTGTGGTGCACAGCACTTAGGTCTTTTGTGATCCTTCCCCTGCCTGGTATATCACCACTGCGATAACTTTCCTAGCTCATGCATGTGTTTTATGCAGGTAGAAAATGCAGTCTCTCCTGTACAGGATCTGGATTTTACACTGTTGCGCTCTCAATTAGGTCCTTTGGCTGCTGTAAGCGCTCCCTTGCATTGCTAATTCTTTCTTCCCCCTTTCATCTCTCCAGTTTGTAAAATATTAGACCTTTTCTATGTCCTCCAGATTTTTCTGTGTGTTGATGTTGCTGCAACTTCAGCAAGGTCTGCCCGTATGTCTCAATTGCTTCTGGATCAGGCAATTCTCATTTAACTTTGAACTTGAAACTTTTTCTTTGTTATAGTCAAGTGCTATCTTTTCCATTAACATTAGTGATTTAGCATTATTGTTATAATTTAGTATCAACAAGACTAATATTTAACCAAAAGCATATTTCATGCTCAAGTAAAATGTTATGTATCAAATAAAAGCAATTCACTATAGGAGGGGAGCTGAACTTTAACATTCATACACACACACACAATGTCAGACAAAGCCACTCAATTCTGCCTCTCATGCATGGAACAGTTGAGAGCTAGAAGCCCATGGTTAAGGCTAGATTAAGCCCTGCCCTACTTTCAATCTGATCCCTAATAGTAGTAAGTGGAAGGGCCAACTTGAATTAAGGCTAAAACAAACCCATTTTAGACCAATGTGGAATTAGAAAACATCATTTAACATGTTCTTGTATTAAATACAGCTTGTTAAGTGATATTTGAGTGTGAAACAAAATAGTTATTTTCTTTATTATTCATGATCTTATGTTCTTTTAGGGGAAAACTCTTGTAGACTCTAACTTACCTTTCTACTTGTAATCTAACAAGAATCTAATCTTGAGAGATTCTTGCATATCAGTTCATTTGTTTTGTGGTCATTTTGTTATTGACAGCTGACTTTATTCATATTCAGGCTCAAGTTATGTTATCTGAGATATATCCAGGAGGTTCACCAAAGGTGGGTTCACCTTACTGGGATCAGATCCATGAAGTTGGAGTTATTTCTGTATTAGGACGAGTCCTTAAACGACTTTATGAGTTCTTGGAACAGGCAAGTATTCGAATTTTCTTGGATGCTGATTTTTGCCTACATTTTCCTCTTGCTTCCATTTCCTCTCTTCCTTTTTTGGGTGTTCTAGAAAATAAGTTATATGCTCTTCAAACATTATGTTCTGTATCTCCTTCAAAAGTTGTCTGGATGGTGCTTTATGTATTCCACTTTGAAGAATTTCAACTATAGTGCATATGGTGTGCTTTTCTTTTGAGATGATTGCAGGATTTCTGATTGTTCTGTGTGAGGTTTTCCAGGATAGTCCTCCAGTTCTTCAGGTCATTCTGACAGGGGAGATCTCCATTTCATCAGCTAAGGATTCTCATCGACAGGGACAAAAAGAACGTGCTCTTGCACTGCTACATCAGATGATTGAAGATGCTCATATGGGCAAGCGACAGTTTCTTAGCGGTACTTGTTCTCTTTTAGGTTCTTCAGGGAAAAGTGGTCTTACAACTATTTTGTTAGCGGTGCTGTTGTCGTTTTGATGTTTGCCGCAGTAAGTATGTTTCATTGCTTCTCATGTGTCCTTGTGCTGTGAAACCTTAGGTAAGCTTCACAATCTAGCAAGAGCCATCACTGATGAAGAAATGGAAGTAACTTTTACTAAGGGGGAAGGACCCGGAATTGATCTCAAAGTAGAATCCAGTCTTGACAAGGATGGTGTTCTTGGGCTTGGGTTAAAAGCTGTCAAACGGACATCATTAACTTCCATGGCTGGAGATAATAGCATACTGGCTGTTGTGTATGATATGATGGATGCTGGGAAGAGACTATTTGGTCCTTTAAGTGCAAAGCCCACAACCTATTTGTCACAATTTATTCTCCATATTGCTGCAATAGGTGACATAGTGGACGGAACAGATACAACTCACGATTTTAACTTTTTCTCACTTGTATATGATTGGCCTAAAGATGTAAGAAGTTTTCTTCTCTTGCTTCCTAGGTTATCTTCTTCTTCAGTTTACATTACTTTGCTTTTGAGTTGTAAACGAGGAACTTTTGGGAATGATATATCATTATCTTCTTATTCTTCTTCCTAGATTATCTTCTTCATTTTTTTTTTCTTTTTCAGCTTTTAACTCGTTTGGTCTTCGACCGAGGCAGCACAGATGCAGCTGGCAAAGTAGCAGAGATAATGTCTGCCGACTTTGTTCATGAAGTGATTTCAGCATGTGTGCCCCCGGTTTATCCTCCACAGTCTGGTCATGGATGGGCATGTATTCCTGTCATCCCCACATGCCCTCGTAGTTGTTCGGAAAATAAAGTACTTTCTCCTTCTGCTAAAATATCTCCGGTTTACCCTCTCCAATTGGATATAGTGAAACATTTGGTTAAAATATCTCCGGTCAGGGCTGTATTGGCATGTGTTTTTGGAAGCAGTATGTTACACAGCAGAAGTGACTCTTCTATATCTAGCTCCTTGGATGATAATTTATTGCAGGCACCTGATGCTGATCGGTTGTTTTATGAGTTTTCCCTTGATCAATCTGAAAGGTGACCAGCATGCCTTGTAGAATGTTAATGCCTGTGTATCTCATTTACTTCACAACTTAGTTTAATTTTCACTTTTCTGAAACAGGTTCCCTACTTTGAATAGATGGATACAAATGCAAACTAATCTTCATAGGGTATCAGAATTTGCTGTGACAGCTATGCAAAGTGCTGATGATGGCAACGTTAAACCTGAAACAAGAACTGTTATTAAGAGACTGCGTGGATCTGACAGTGACACTGAGTCTGAAGTTGATGAAATTGTTAGTAATTCTAACATCACGGCATCCTTGGTCCTCAATGTTAAAGACAAGACTTCTCCAGATCCATGGCATGACTGCATAAAACCTGAAACAGATGAAGTTGATAGTACAGTTTTTCTTTCTTTTGGTTTAGAGGATGAAGATCCATATGAGAAAGCTGTGGAACGGTACTTTCTTTTGTCTATGTATTTTGTTTCAAATTGTGACAGTTAATATGTTGCTTTTCAGCTCCATATAATTGTTAGCTTTTACAACTACCACCATGTGAGGTTTCAGTTTTGGTAATAACACCTTACTTTCAGAGCAAAAATTTGAGCTGCCGGTAGTTATGAATAATATTTTTCAATTGCTGTGACTGGTGTGTCATACTAATCATTTTTTCTCTCTCTCATAGGTTGATTGGTGAAGGAAAACTAATGGATGCTCTTGCACTCTCTGATCGCTTTCTACGGAATGGAGCCTCAGACCTGTTGCTTCAACTACTAATTGAACGCGGAGAAGGAAGTCATTCAACCTCTGGACAACCTCTGGGTTATGGGAGGCATGGCATCTGGAGCAATAGTTGGCAGTATTGCCTGCGGTTGAAGGATAAACAACTGGCAGCTGGACTTGCCCTCAAGTATGTATAAGCTCTAACCTCTCTGCTTTTGTGATGGCTGCTTAAAGTAATTTATTAAGAGATGATTTTGCAGTATGAGGGTACACTTTGTTTTGCTTTTTTCTCCCTTTAAGTTGTTTCATGTCAATCGATATCGATTTCAAAATCACTATTCCTCTTTTTGAGGAGTAGGGCAACTGGGAAAAGTGACAAAGGTATTGTTTGTGTGCCTAGATGAGGCAACAATACTCTAGCCTATTTGGTCTTGAAATAAGGTGGCTTTTCTAGGATGTTTGGGTGCTAAGATATATCTCCTTTCTCAACATACAGCCTCCGATAAAACCCAGGTGTTTGCTTTCTAGAAGATCCTTTGAAACAAGACCGCCTAAATAAGAGCAGTTGAAAAGTATCTAACGTGGGCCCTACAGTGAAGGGATTTAGTATAGTAACCCATCTCTTTAAGCTTTTTTCCCCTTTGAAGCCTGTTTTAGCTGCTGCCAATGCTTGCAATTCATAGAAGATTATATTGTGCCTGGAATTGTGGGCTCTCAAAATTCAATTTCTTTCCCCAGGTACATGCACAGATGGGAACTGGATGCTGCATTGGATGTTCTAACCATGTGCAGCTGCCACCTGCCTCAAACTGATCCAATTAGGAATGAGGTTCTGTTTGATTAGCAATTTGCTTCTTCTTTTTTCTCGTTTTTTTCTTTTATCCTTGATGCTGGAACTCGTGTTCTTGTTTCCTCTTATGGGAGCTACTTGATATGATTTTTTTTTGTTGCTTTTTTGTAATAACTATTGGTCAAATGATATATTCTTTGAATTATGCAGGTCTTGCAAAGGAGACAAGCTTTGCAGAGTTACAGCCATATATTAAGTGTAGATCATCACCATGGAAGCTGGCAAGAGGTTGTAACTTTTCAGAGTCCTGAACTAAGTGAGGAAGTACTCTTAACTTATGATTCGTATGCTTATTTCCTTTTCCTGAAAATGTCAGGTTGAAGCTGAGTGTAAGCAAGATCCTGAAGGCTTAGCTCTAAGATTAGCTGGGAAAGGAGCTGTTTCTGCTGCTTTAGAAGTAGCTGAAAGTGCTGGATTATCAGCAGAACTGCGGAGAGAACTTCAGGGACGACAGCTTGTGAAGCTTCTCACGGCGGATCCTTTGAATGGCGGAGGCCCTGCAGAAGCTTCTCGTTTTTTATCATCACTACGTGACTCTGATGATGCTCTACCAGTTGCCATGGGTGCAATGCAACTATTACCCAACCTACGGTCAAAGCAACTTCTTGTAATTAATTGTTTTCATCAGCCTTGTTTTCAGAATTTGACTGTCCCGTGTGTAAAGCTTATTGAGTTTGAAAACAGTCTGTGATTCATTTCTGTCCTTTTGTAAAGGTTCACTTCTTCTTGAAGCGGAGAGATGGGAATCTGTCAGATGTTGAGGTTTCTCGACTTAACTCATGGGCATTAGGCCTTCGTGTTCTAGCTTCCTTGCCACTGCCATGGCAGCAACGATGTTCTTCTTTGCATGAGCACCCTCATTTAATATTTGAGGTTCTGCTGATGAGGAAACAACTGCAATCTGCCTCGTTGGTATTATACCGAAATAACACTTTAGATGCATTTTATATCAAATAACACTTTGTAGTTTAAATAATACTATTTATGATCAAATGAGAGGTTGACAACCGGTTAATATTTCCTCGTCTTGTAACTTGAGAGAAAAGATAATGTCGCTTCCTCTTCGATTCTTCTTTCACATTTCTTTTTCATTTGTTCCCTTTGAACTTGTTTTTGGCTTATATTCCCATCTAAATGGTTCCTGAAATCTATCTTTGATCATATGTCTGACAGATCCTTAAAGAGTTCCCTTCTTTGAGAGACAACAGTGTAATTATGTCATATGCTGCTAAAGCTATTGCCATCAGTATTAGCTCTCCAATTCGGGAACCTCATATATCTGTTTCTGGAACAAGGCCAAAACAAAAAACTAAACAAGGGGCAGCTGCAAGGTCATCCTTCACTAGTAGTTTAAGCAACTTCCGAAAAGAGGTCCGTAGAGCTTTTTCTTGGGGTCCACATAATACCGGGGACAAGACTGCCCCCAAAGATGTTTATCGGAAAAGGAAGAATTCTGGTTTGCCACCTTCTGAAAGAGTTGCTTGGGAGGCTATGGCTGGGATTCAAGAGGATCGTATATCATCATATGCAGAGGGGCAAGCACGGCTTCCTTCTGTCTCAATTGCTGAGGAATGGATGCTGACAGGTGATGCTGGTAAAGATGAAGCTGTTCGAGCATCTCACAAATATGAAAGTTCCCCCGACATTTTTCTCTTCAAGGTTTGGTAATTGAACAGGCAAATAGTTCTAATTAAAGCAGCTGAACTGTGTGTAGGCAATGTCTATTGGTTGCTATCTCAATAATTATGTTACAGATCCTGGCACTATGTCAATTCTTTTAGAATGTTATGATGTCACACTGTGGGATCAGTAGGTTCAGATATCTGGGGTTGACCATTTCCATAACAAATTTCTATGAATATCTGTCTAGAGCAAAATTCATGTAATGATTTTTTTTAACCAACTATGCTAGTATGTAGTATTGCTAGGCTTTGAGGCATGTGATTTATGACACTTTTTTATGTTCTGATGATTGGACCTTTTGTTCTGCTGATTCTTCTTTCCTTGTTTTTAGGCACTGCTTTCCTTATGTGCTGATGGGTTTGTGTCTGCAAAAAGTGCCCTAGACTTGTGTGTTAAACAGATGAAGACTGTTTTAGGCTCCAAGCAGTTGCCTGAGAATGCATCAATGGAAACAATTGGCCGAGCATATCATGCCACAGACACATTTCTCCAGGTATTTGGCTATCTCAATCCCCTTCAACTGCGAATGGCTAGAAGTAGTTATATTATTGATATTGGGTTTATTATTCTTTAATTGCCACCACTAACCAAATCAGTGGTGCATGTTCTTTTTCTTTCGGTTAACTTGAATAACAGAAGGGATAATTATCCAGGGTCATTATCAATCTAGTCTTATTTTGCATCTTCAGGGACTAATATATGCTAGATCGCTGCTGAGGAAACTTACCGAGGGCAACGAATTGTCCAATAATTCTGAAAGAAGCAGGGATGCTGGTGATCCATCCTCTGATGTTGGTAGAGCAGGTCAGTCCGCAGATGAGTTATCTGAAGTTTTGTCACAAGCAGTTGTTTGGCTGGGACGTGCTGAGCTTCTTCAAAGCCTTCTGGAATATGGAATAGCTGCTTCTCTTGATGATATTGTTGACAAGGAGTCATCTGGACGTCTCCGTGACAGGTTGATTGTTGATGAAAGGTACAGCATGGCTGTGTATACTAGCAAGAAGTGTAAGGTATTCAGTTTGTGCAGAAATTCTATTAATCGATTCTGCTATTTTCCTTGAAATCGACTCTGTTTGGATGTCTTGGGTTTATGAATTCTTATCTCTCTCAGATTGATGTTTTTCCTGCATGGAATGCATGGGGACATGCTTTGATTCAGGTGGAGCACTATGTACAAGCACGCATAAAGTTTAAGTAAGTTAGGAGACTACTATACTCTGGGTTTGTGTGGTGCTAAATTTGTTTTTCATCTTTTGCTAATTTATTGCTCAGGCAAGCTCTTCAACTTTACAAGGGTGATCCTGCACCTATCATTCTAGAGATCATTAATACAATTGAAGGAGGTCCACCCGTGGATGTGTCAACTGTTCGTTCACTGTAAGATGACATGCAACTTGAATCACTATAGATTGGCAAGCGAGAAGCTGATTGTTACTGTCCAGAAACTTTAACATGTGGCAGGGTTCATTAACTAAACGATGGACTGGGTTCTATTTTTCTGAGCCCCCAACTTCCGTGCCTCTATCATTGTTATGCTTCAGCTATTGATAACTTTGTCATGTGAAAATCAAAAGTGAGTTGAAACATTTGGCTGTTTAAGGAATCGCCTAATTCAATTTGTGCTGCAGGTATGAACATTTGGCCAAAAGTGCACCCACTGTCTTGGATGATTCTCTTTCTGCTGATTCATATCTCAATGTTTTGTACATGCCATCTACCTTCCCTCGTTCAGAGAGATCAAGGCGGTTTCAGGTATCCATAAATAGTAATTCTCCATATGGCCCTGACTTTGAAGATGGACCACATAGTAACTTGGACTGTGCTCGTTATACTGAGTGTGTTAACTATTTGCAAGAAGTAAGTTGAACTCTTTATTCTTCTTGCATGTTGTATATTAAATTTATTTGCATTTTGAGTACTATCTATGATTAAGCTTTATTTTCATTTATGCTCTCTATCTGTAAAACGATTGACCTGAACATAATGGTTCATGCAGAAGTAATATAAAAAAGAAGAATGACATATTTGGATTGTTTCTCTATGTGGCAACTTAGTAATTACTTTTAGTTTGTTTCTATGTTGGGATCTCTTTACAGTTATTGTCGCCTACATATGCATTGATATAATTTTTGTCGCTCATTCTTCATTCTTCTATATATTGTGAGTTTCCATTCCTGTGATCAGATCTTTGATTTAATTGCCTTTTCTTTGTCATTGTAGTATGCTTGTCAGCATTTGCTTGGATTTATGTTTAAGCATGGTCACTTCAACAATGCATGCTTGTTATTCTTTCCTCCTAGTGGTGTTCCTACACCTGCTCAACCTTCAACAATGGGAGTAGTAACTTCATCATCGTCCCCTCAAAGATCAGATCCTTTGTCAACTGATTATGGAACCATTGATGATTTGTGTGACTTGTGCGTGGGGTATGGTGCTATGCAAGTTCTGGAGGAAGTGATTTCACAAAGAATTTCAGAGTCAAAGGAACAGAATGCATTAATAAATCAATATACAGCTGCTGCCCTTGTTCGTATTTGCACATATTGTGAAACTCATAAGCACTATAGTTGTCTATACAAATTTCAGGTACCATCCTTTTTCTTGTTTGTTAACGCTGCTGAAAGGTCTGGTTGTCAGGCCATCATTTGCTCTTTTTTTTTTTTTGGTATGTTGGGGGGGAGGTTGTGCTTATAGTTAGGGAGAATATTGAACGTACTCTCCGATCATCCTGCTATATAAACCTCATTTTGTTATCTTGGTCTTGATGATAGAGCAGACTGAGCAGTTGAGAAGGATACTCCCCTTGTACTTTTTATATATTTATCTTTACGAAGGTGGAGATGGTAATAAGGGGAATTAATAACTCCTGATATTAGATGGATTATAAGTTTTACTTATGAGTTTGTTAAGCAGCTGTGCTTGCCTTTGTTCTATGTTTCGTTGGTGTGAATGTAACATGAATAGCTGCTAAAAAAAGACTATATTGTCATTTAATACTTGTCATACCCCCCCACACACAAAAAAAAGAAGAAAAGGAACAAGAAAAGACAAATGCTAAATCATTGTTCATTTCTACTTTCAAACAGAGTTTGTTGATGCTTTTCTTAAACTTATTCGATGGTTTAGGTAATCAAGAAGGATCATGTCACAGCTGGGCTTTGTTGTATCCAGTTGTTTATGAATTCTTCTTCTCAAGAGGAAGCTATCAGACATTTGGAACATGCTAAGGTAGTTGTCATTACCTTTTTTTCATAGTTCCGGAATGCCTATTATATGCAAGAGAACCCACTAGAAAACGAACAATGCTGTAGACTGATGTTCAGAAAAATACAATTTAGAAAAAAGTTATATGGTATTGTAGATTGATTTTTCAAAAAAAAAAATAAAGGAAGAAGAAGAAGAAGAAAAATGATCCACAAAGTACAATAGTTGCAAACTAGCAATATAATAAATGCTAAAAAGTATCAACCTTTTAGATTATCTGGTATTAGTAACTAGTTAGGCTAGTTGTACATTCAAAATCACATGAAATGAATAATTGCTTAATGCTCTTCTGCTACTCGTGCTTCCTTTTGTTATAGATGCATTTTGATGAGGGGTTATCGGCACAACACAAAGGTGGAGAATCTACCAAGCTTGTCATGAAGGGTGTTAGAGGAAAAAGTGCCTCTGAGAAGCTTACTGAAGAAGGACTTGTCAAGTTTTCGGCTAGAGTATCAATGCAGGTAATAACCAGAAAATTGATTCTGCTTGTAATAATTGGATTTAGGGAAGATGTTAGGCGTATCTTCAGGCTTATGCTTCTTGGAAAGAATTTGACGTGCATATTGTTGAGTTTTTAAAAACTTTAGTTCCTTAAGTGAAAATATTTCAAGTAAATTCTGAAATTGTGGAGCACATAATAGAATTCTCTATAAACATGGATGAGGAGATAGTATGGTTTCACATGTTTATGGGTGTCTGGGACTTTCTTTCTTTTATTCCTTTTTTGAAAGTCTAAATACACATATCACTACCTTCTACTATGCTGAAACCCCACTTCTGCCTACACCAAAAAATTGAAAGAAAACCTAATATGAAATGAAATGTCTGCAGCTATTTTTTTTCAGAGGGCAAGCTTGCTTCTTTTTCTTGACTCTAAAGTATGAACAAGTCCATTGCAGCACTCTGAGCGAAAGTACATTTTTGTTCCATCTTAGTAGTGTAGAGAGGTGAGAAACAGAAAGAATAAGGTTTCTGTTATTTTCTAATGATATTTTCGTTACAGGAATTGAGTATTTAAATAGACTCGACAGTAATACAAAGTTTTCAAGACTCCTTGTTGAATAAGGAGTTATACTAAAGTACAAACTCTATCTATTAGATAATATTTAATCTAAATATAATTCTAATCTATTTACAATAGCAGTCTTATACTTCTACACTCCCCCTCAAGCTGGAGAATATATATTATATATTCCCAGCTTGGATGTAGCCTGTCGAATGCTGGTTTTGGTAAGGCTTTTGTGAGCAGATCTGCCAGCTGACCTTCTGTAGGGACATAGCTCAAGGAGGTTGTCCCATTATAATTTTTTTCCGAGATGAAATGTCTGTCAATTTCAACATGTTTAGTGCGATAATGTTGGACAGGATTTTTTGCTATTTGAATTGCTGATTGATTGTCACATAGAATCTCGAATTTTCCTTGTTGGTCTACATGTAGTTCCTTGAGTAGCTTGAGTAGCCAAATTCCCTCACACATCCCTAAAGCCAATGCTCGAAATTCAGCTTCTGCACTGCTTCTAGCAATAACTTGCTGTTTTTTGCTTCTCCATGTTACAAGATTTCCTCAAACGAAGGTACAGTAGCCACTTGTGGATCTTCACAAGAAGCTCCCCCACTTGACTCAGTCTGTAAAAACTTTGACAGTTCTATCTTGTGTCTTTGTAAACATCAAACCATGTCCGGGGTTTTTTTAAGTATTTAAGAACTCTATTTGCTGCAGCCAAGTGTTCTTCTTTTTCGGGTTTGACATATGTTGACCGAGAACATTCACAGGATAGGCTATATCCGGCCGAGTTAATGACAAGTAGATTAGCTTACCAATTAACCTTTGAAAGCTGTCCTTATTTACCAAATGGCAGCATCTTTACCAAACTTCAAGTTGGCCTCCATGGGTGTATCGGTGGCTTACATCCCATCATACCGTTTCACTTAGCAAGTCTAAGATATACTTTCTTTGGTTGATCACCAATCCTTTGCTTGACCTTGCCACCTCCATACCTAGGAAATATCTGAGTTTTCCTAAGTCCTTTGTCTCAAACTTTTTGTTCAGAAGATTCTTTAAGCAGCCAATCTTTTCTTCATCGTCTCCTGTCATTATTATATCATCCACATACACAATTAAGATAACCTTTTTATTTCTGTGAGTTACCTTAATGAACAAGGTGTGATTTGCTTGGGACTGTTTGTACCCATTCTTCAAAATGACTTTTGTAAATCGGTCAAACCAGACTCTAGGTGATTGTTTTAGGCCGTATAGAGATCTGTTAAGCTTACAGACCTTTTGTTCTCCCCCAAAGATGTTTCAATCCTGGTGGTAGCTTCATATAGACTTCCTCCTCTAGCTTCCCATTTAAGAAGGCGTTTTTAACATCAAGTTGATGTAATTGCCAGTCACAATTCACTGCTAGACTCAAGAGAACTCGGATTGTATTAAGTTTAGCCACAGGTGCAAAAGTTTCAGTGTAATCGATTCCAAAAGTTTGTGTATACCCTTTAGCAACTAACCTTGCCTTGTGTCTTTGGATGCTGCCATCAGAATTAAATTTTACAGTGAATACCCATTTACATCCAACGGGTTTTTTACCTTGAGGAAGATCTGTAACAGTCCAAGTGTTGTTTTCCTCTAGAGCATTTCAACAGCCCTTCTCCATATAGGATCTTTAAGGGCCTCATCAATGGTTGTAGGAACTTCTTCCTGATCCAAGCAAGCTGTGAAGGCCTTGAAGGAGGGCATCAAACAGCCATAAGAGGCAAATCTCTGAATGGGGTGCTTTGTACATTGCCTAACACCTTTCCTTATGGCAATAGGAAAATCATCAAGATTAGTAGAAATGAGAGGAAGTTCACTGATCTCATTACCTTCACTTTCACTATTAGCATCTGAACTGAAATCCAACTCTCGGCAAGTTTCTGATTGCAAAATAGGCTCGGATATTTTCTTCCTTCGAGTGTAAACCTGCAACTTTTTGGTTGATTTAGGTGGAGATGTGGTTGGCGGATGTGAGGTGTCTATGGGTGTTTTAGTCGAAGTAGTAGGTGGATTAGAAGATTTGGTAGATGCAAACTCTGAAGGTTCTGAAGGAAGATTAGACTCAAAGTCTGAAGGTTCAGAAGAAAACACAGGAGAGTCAGAATGTACCTGAAAAGGTTGAAAATCACTCCAAGTCTCCCCCTGAATTGCAACCTTGGGAAAGTAAGGTTCTTGTTCAAAAAAGGTAAGATCCATGGTGATATAAAATTTATGTGTGGGGGGATGATAGCATTTGCAGCCCTTCTTAAGTGATGAATAACCAACCAGAGCACATTTAAGGGATTTAGGATTAAGTTTGGATGTATGTGGGGTAGAGTTATGGACAAAAACAGTACAACCAAACACTTTTGGCGGCAGTATAGAAGAAACAGGTTTAAAAAATGGGCAACTCTTCAAGAAAACTGTTTGAGGTGTTTGAAACTTCAAAATTCTGCTAGGCATGCGATTAATTAAGTAGGTGGCGGTTAACAAAGCCTCACCCCACAAGTATTTAGGAACGTTACCAGTGAAAAGCAAAGAGCGGGTAACTTCAAGGAGATGGCGGTTTTTTCTTTCAGCAACACCATTTTGCTGTGGTGTATGGGTACAAGAACTCATTTGAACAATCCCTTTTTGGTAAAAGAAGTCTCCCAAAGATTTAGCAAAGTATTCACTGCCATTATCAGAATGAAATAATTGAACTTTGGTTGCAAATTGAGTAACAACCATATTATAAAATTTTTCAAAAATTGCTTTGGTTTCGGATTTTTCTTTCATTAGGTAAGTCCATGTTAGCCGACTGCGATCATCAATAAAAGTTATAAACCAGCGGCTGCCATTAACGTTTTTCACTTTAGAAGGGCCCCAAATATCACTATGAATAAGAGAAAAAGGTTTGGAAGGTTTGTATGGTGAAGGATAGTAAGAAGATTTCGTTTGTTTTGCAAGAGGACAGATATGGCATGTAAAAGAATCTGGATTTTTATGAACAAAGAGATTTGGATGCAATTTAGCAAGATATCGAAAACTGGGGTGTCCTAGTCTGTAATGCCATAATAGAACTTCTTCAATTTGTCCTATAGTAGTAAGAGAGCATGTAGGGGAATTTGGGAAAGAACTAGAAAGAATATAGAGCCCGCTTTGCAATCTAGCGCTGCCAATCGTCTTCTTCGAGTCCAGTGCCTGCAAAATACAACCAGAACCATTAAAACTGATTGAACACTTTAAAGTCTTCGATAACTGACTAACAGATACAAGGTTGCAGGCAAGATTGGGAACAAACAAGACATTGTGCAAAACTAGATCATCATTAATCCGAACAGATCCACAACCCAAGATAGTAGATAGGGAGCCATCAACAGTCTTAATTGAACGAACAAAAGAGGTAGGAAAATATGTAAAAAATAATTCCTTGTGACCAGTCATGTGGTTGGATGCCCCGAAATCAATAATCCAAGAGGATTTTGATTGAGCCGAAAGGAGGGCGGTGGAGAAAGGAGTATCTTCAGCCTCTTTTAGGGTCAGATTTGCCGTGTTGGATGCTGGAAAGTTACCACACAACCTCTGTAGATCATCAGAACCAGAAGAAATTTCTGGCAGAGATGTAACTTCATTAGAAGAAGAAGATGTAGCGGAAACAGTGGCCATCAACTAGGTTTATTCGATCGGAACCTAAGCTGATACCATGTAGAGAGGTGAGAAACAGAAAGAATAAGGTTTCTGTTATTTTCTAATGATATTTTCGTTACAGGAATTGAGTCTTTAAATAGACTTGGCAGTAATACAAAGTTTTCAGGACTCCTTGTTGAATAAGGAGTTATACTAAAGTACAAACTCTATCTATTAGATAATATTTAATCTAAATATAATTCTAATCTATTTACAATAGCAGTCTTATACTTCTACAAGTAGCTTTCTGTATCTGATTAAAATGGATATTGATTACTGTGTTTGGTTAAAACTGGATTTCAAAGAATAAATTCTAGATCCAATTGCTTTCATTTATGTCAATTTAATTGGGTAAATCTCATCTTTTGTTTATATTTGTTTGGCTTTGCAGGTGGAAATTGTGAAAACCTTTAATGACTCAAATGGACCACAGTGGAAACATTCACTTTTTGGAAATCCAAACGATCAAGAAACCTCTAGGTTATTATCATCTTAATCATGTTTAGGCATCAGAGTAGCAAAAATATTTTTCTGATGTTTCTACTGGTTGGAATTGTTGGGCAACAACTAGGCAACCATTGTTGCCTCCTGATCTAATTAGGGCACCGATTCATTCTTATTTATCAGAAATGAGAAAGTACGGCAGTTTAAATATATTTAAATCATCATTGTATGTTACTTGAAGCTTTTAGACAAGGAATTTTAACTCAAAAAACAATGCAAAAAGAGGAGAGGCCTTGTAAAGTTTATTATTATTTGGGGGAAATTCAATTCATCTGTTGGTATTTATGTATTTGAAAATTAATTGCATTCAGTGGTGGAACATCAGTTAACAACATGTAATGCTGATGTTAATCAAGGCTCAATGGAACCTTTTTACTTGTCAGTATCCATCTCAAAAGGTGGCTAACTATTTTAATTGCATTCCTCAGGCATCCATATGAGGATGGTATACCATGTGTAGAATTACTCTACACTTCAGATTGTATTACCTTCTGTTCAGATCCATTGTTAGTGGAGTGCCCATTAATGGAAATTTTGACTGGTTTGTTATGCTTGCTTCTTTCCAGGAGGAGGTGTGAGACTGCAGAAAGTCTTGTTGAGAGGAACTTTGATTTGGCATTCCAAGTTATTTATGAATTTAATCTTCCAGGTGGCTGCACCTTTGTTTCCTTTTTCCAATTTGTTTTGAGATTTTAAGTTAATGCAGCTTTGCTTTTAACATTTGGAGCATTTTCCACGCCATACAGCTGTTGACATATATGCTGCTGTTGCTGCATCGCTTGCTGAAAGAAAAAGGGCAGTCAGTTGACCGAATTTTTCAGAAACATCAAAGGAACAATTGATGATGATGATTGGGATCAGGTAACATACTTTCTTTTGGAATGGTATAGTCAATATCTTGGTATATTCTGGGAGGTGCTTTACCAAATGAAACTTTTTTAGTGGAATACAATATTAAATTTTGTTAAGTTGTACAAGGAGCCACAATAATTAAGAACTTAGTGCTTGGACACTAGCGGCACAAAATTGAAACTTTTTACTGGAATATAATATTAAATTTTGTTAAGTTTTAGCAAGGCTGCACAAAATGCATTCAATTGGACTCTCAAGTAATAACTTCTCTTTCTCTTACGAATTAACTTGTGCTGCTGATCTAAATTGAAACTTCTATGCAAAAAGGGTTCCACTAGCATCTTCTTGCTATACAACCACTTGGAATACTAGCTCTGACTGAATGTACTTTGTGCAGTTCAAAATATTACACAAACTTGCCAAAGGTTTGCATGCTCTATTTATTTGTATTCCTGATTAGTTAAAAAGGAGAAGTACCATAAGCACAGTAACATGTTAGCTTCTTCCTAGTTCAGCTAATAACTTGTCTAGCTATCCAATCCATTAAATGAAGCAAGTTTATTCAAATTAAGATCCATGGTGATCTTTTTCAGTATATTTTGTAGTTTCTGTACAAAATGAAATAAGCAATCATGTGAAATGACTAAAGCCCTCCGCACCCCCAAAACAATGGTTTGTTTCATGAATGAGTAATCCTGTGATTTTTGGAATTTTGTAGGTGTTAGGGGCTGCTATTAATGTGTATGCTAACAAACACAAGGAGCGTCCCGACCGTCTCATTGACATGCTAACCAGTAGTCACAGGTAATCTTTTGGATATCTCAAGTATTCATAGTTGTTACTTTCGCATTTGTTTCGAGGTACAGTAGATCACAAAGGGTAGATTTTCATTTAAGGCTACTGTGTCGGATCCTCAAATTAGTGGACTAGCCACTAGCCAGCTTGGTTGTATTCTAACTATAAAAGGTTTCTAAAAGGTGACTGTTCTAAGGACCCGTGCCTGGCAATCTAACCTTTGACCCCTGAGCTAGTCAATTTTGTATTTATGAAATAGGTTCATGAATGCTATACATCTCCTATGAGTCCTTTTTTCTTCCTCGTCTGCAAAAGAATAAAATTGGTTTGGTTCTTAACCGTTCTTTAATTTAAGTGAATCAGTTGAACAGTGTGATGGCCACCTGGCTGATAGTAGACTCCCTCCGGATGTACCATTAAGGCAAATGCTTTTAAATTGCAGCTTAAAAAGCAATAAGTTTTGTGGTTTACTTGTCACAAGTTTATCAAGACAAAACATGACTTAGTTGATAGATCGGTTAATACTACAGGATGTGTCTCACTTCTAATCTTCTTTGCTAGTATATTCGTAATCTTCTTTTTTTTCTTACAGCAATTACTAGTAGAAGACTTTAAACCGGGAATTGGCCATTTAATAGGACAAGGATTTATATTTTGTAATGTCTGCTAAAAGATGTTACATACATAGTTTTGAGTTAAGAAGCCCCTCATACCTTTTGCGTGTTCCCTGTTCCTAACTCCTCTTTGCAGGAAAGTTCTGGCATGTGTTGTTTGTGGTCGCCTAAAAAGTGCCTTCCAGATTGCTTCTCTAAGTGGAAGTGTGGCCGATGTTCAATATGTTGCACACCAGGTTGTCCTTTCTCCTAGTGTCACAGATTATGAGTTAATAGTCTTTAATTTGACGTTGAAAACCGTGGTTTTGTTCTTCAACTGATTTTCCAGTGGCATCATATTCCCTGGGAAAAATAGAAGAGAGAAAAAGATATAGTCTAAGCTCAGTGAACCCCTTGATATGATACTTCTTATCATTCACTGCTAGTGGGAAAGTACTGATGTTGTTTTAATATACCTTTTTCAGGCTTTACATGCCAATGCTCTTCCCGTGCTTGATATGTGTCAACAATGGCTTTCTCAGTACATGTAACTGGTTGCTCCACAATATTCACATGCAACAATCTGGTTTCACAACTCCACAAGGGGATGCAACTGGCTGCTTTGGGCTCCGGCAACACAACCCATTGGAATCGGTTTATTAGTATAAATAAAATTCTTATATTTTTTGTATTTAGATTCCCCAATTCAGTGGGCAAAATCAATTATATTTTATTTATTTATTTGTTTGTTTATTTGTTTAAATATCACAAATTCACAATAGAGACTCCATGGCCTTGTATATGCAAGCCATTTTGAACATAAATAAAACAAGAAATGTTCATTTTTCAAAGAGAAAAATTCTGATATACAAGCCTTTTAAATTTAAGTTTTAAAAGTTTAGGTTAGAGCCTAGGGTTATAGGTTTATATTTTAGATTGTATACTTTAAGTGTAAGGGTTGTATCAACTTTTTACACGTGTAGCAAAATATAATATTTTCAAATATACAAGGTTTTTGCTAAATGTATTTGAGCAATTTGAAGGGGTATGCTTGTTGAAATATACATATGCCAGTTAGTTTAGCTTAATTTGAATTAATTTTTAACTTCCTATCTTATTCTTCTTTGTCTTGACTAATTCGGACCGATTCACACCCATATTTTACTTTAGTGGGTGAATTTTTCGACAAATTTTTTTATACACAGAGCCTTCTATATTATCATCTTATCTAATACTTGACTTTTTTGTATTGTTAAAAAATTAAAATATGTATATAATTACACATTTATCAAAACTTTACATATAAGCTTGAGCAAAGGATATAATGATCAAGAATAAAAGTAATTCGTAATCTGAAAAATCGAATTAAACCAGATAATTTCAGAAATTCGAAATCAAATCAAACAAAACTGAATCAAAGACAAACAAAGGTGAAATCGTGAAATTTGACAATCCCAAGAAAAATTAACCCCAAGGCCCCAATCATGCCATAAGATTCACTACTGAGAGGCTAATATTCATTTAGGCGGGAAAATCTCGTACTTTTCCCCTCAATCTCCCCTCTCTTTCAATACCCTCGACTAGGGGCGGATTTTAAAAATTGAATAGTTCACCGACCAATAATAAATACAATTGAATATAAGCCAAAAATAAATTGAATAAGTTATCAAAAAATACATTTTAAAATTACAAAAATTTCAAATTATAAAATACTAGTACATAAAAACATCTATAATCATTCACGACGAGTTCTCATATTTTGGTATCGCCGTACAATAACATCCATGCTAACATCCACAAAACAAATCTTTTTCTATAAAAATAACCAAACAATTATTTAATACTTAAATTAGAAGTACTTGTAATCAAAATAGAAAAAAAACAGTTACACAACAAAAAAGATTTGAGGCATTCATCAAAATTTGATTTACATTAACATAAATTTTTCTCTAAAAAGGATAAAGATTATAGTTACTCAACTTAAAATAAGTCAACTTATAAATCCTTGTAATCCAATAAAATCTCTAAACTTAAGAACAGCTTAATATATAAAAGTCATACATCAATGTTATGCCTTGACAAATAGAAACTACATAAGATAGTATATTTCCACCATAAAATTACCTGAAATTGTATTAAACGTGGGGAAAACCTTTAAATCAGTCCTCAATGTATCAAGAGCATTTGCTTTTTCTTGCCTGCAACATAATAAAAAAATTCAAAAATTACAACAGGAAAAAGAAAAAGTTAAGTTTTTCATTAACCAACAAATTAAGAATTTCTATTAGTGAAACAACTGAAGCATCAAGCATTAACAATACCGACCAAGTTCTTCATTATTTAACAAATCAATTATTTTATTTATAATAGAAATATCACTTGGCAGTGCATTAACAACTTTTTGTTCTTATATTACTGGTCTTACATAGGGCAAACATAGAAAGAAAAAATTCCAAAGCTTAATCTATTTTCTTCTAATCTATCTCTACATTCATCCAATACAAGAAAAGAAAAAAGAAAGACATCGTATAATTTTATTTAATTTAAAATTTGATGCAAACCTAAATCTAACTAAAGCAAACTATGAAGAAAAAATAGGGAAAAAGGGCATGGATAAATACCTGATCTGTGATTAGTTAGTACGCCATGAGAAGATTGGTGAGAAAATTGAATGAAGGAAAAAAATAAAAATGTGAAGAAATATGGAAAAGTGTTGAACGTTGGAGAGGAAAAGTAAAAAACTGAGGTTGAAAAATGAGTTATCTGCTGAAGGAATTACTCAGAATTTTTTTTTTAATTGTAGGTCACCAGCCACAATTATAAATCCGCCCCTGCCCTCGACAAACCTCACTCTCTCTCTCTCTAACGGCCCTTTTCTAGTTTCCTTTTGCGAATCTTTTCCTCTCTGCTCTCTCTCCCTAGACATGGTCGAGCAACGGTGCCGGTGGAAGGCAAGGAATCCCGAAACGACTCGGCCTTGATTTTGGACGATTTGTCAACCGAGTCGGAGGTCGCCAAGCTACGTGATAGATGGGAACTCGCCTCGATTGTCAACTTCCTTATTGTAAGAGCGATCTTTTTTATTTCTTTTGTTTCAGAACACAACGTTTAACCGTAGATCATGACGTGAGAGAACAAAGATTAGTGTTTGTAATTGATCGTGCGTTTTGATAGGTTTTTGAGCCTGTGATCGGGAGTGATTTGAAGCTAAAGGCGGAAGAGATAGAGTTAGGGCTGATTAAACCTAATGCTTAAATTGCTGCACTTCATATCCGACTTTTGAAGGTTCAGTTATTCCTCTTAGCATTTGATAAATTTGTTGATAAGTGCCGTATTAAAATCTTTTATAATGATTTTCCTAAAATGCGATTTAGTGGTATGGATCTGGCTTATAATTGCATTGAGTTGAGTCTGTATAGAAATATTTTTACATTGTTGGCATTAGAAACCACATTTACTTATTAATGTATTTGCTCTTTGTTTGATTTTGAAGCTATTGCTTTATGATTTGTCATTCTTCCCTACATAAAAGGTTTCATGTTTGGGGTTTTCCTTTTCCTTTACTATGTCTTAAATTAAAATGTTTGTTGGCAGGGGATACCACCTTTGAGTAAATTGTTGAAAGTCTCTGATGGATGGATGACTGCACTTTGCAAAAAAGTTACCATGTGGTGGCCATGGGTGAGGCCAATCTTCGCTACTAGATAAGCCTCCTTTATGGTAGTCTGTGTGACTATATAAGTTTTAAACTCGAAGTTTTTTTCCATTACTGCAGGTTGCTGAAGGAGAGATTCCGCTCACTGCTCTCAATGGGTATTAATGATAATATTCTGATTGTTTTAATGAATAAATCCACAGTACCACACTTAATCCTCGATGGTAGATCATGCTTTGGGTGAGCAGTTTTGCTTTGCTGTTTTATTGTTTTGCAGAGAGGAGATATCTAAATACAAAGAACTTGATCCAACAAGTCGCTTGCTTCTCTTAAAAGCACTTTGTGAAATTCGAGCAGATGTAGTCCATCATCCTTTTGAATTCCTTGTAGTTTTTATTGAATTAGTGGTTGTGTCTCTATCCGTCATTATGTTCATCCATGCATTGTTTGGAATGGTTTATTTGTATCATCCTACAATCAACGTCCAATTTTTAATTCGGTAAAAGAAAGTTTTGAGATGAATGTTATGCGGTAATTCTATGACATTTTAACTTATGTTTTATGGGTTCTATTATTCTACAGCAAAGTGATGCAGTGTCATACATTAATGATGCTGTGAAAAGTAATAAAGAAATTTCTTGCATCCGAAAAGAGAAGATAGGGGCGAATGGAAATGTTTCATACTGGTAACTCTTGACCGTGTTCTGGATTCTGTAAAATCAGTTGTATGATTTATGTTGATGAGTTCTCTTTTGTTTGTAGGTATGATGGAAATACAGTCTTCGGGTATAGATTATACAGGGAAGTAAAAAGGATTGAACCTCAATCAAAAGCAAAGGGGAAAGCATGTTTAAACTTAGCAACTGTCTGTTCTCACTGGGAAACACTTGCAGTGGATTTCAAAGAATTCCGTGAAGTTGTGGTAAGTTCACAATATTTGTTTGTCCTCTCAATCTGTTCCCAATATTCCCTGAAGTTGTGCTCTCAATAGTTGTGTGGTAATGTTTTTTTTTCTTGCTGTAAACGGCAGGGTACACTATTGGCTAGCAAGACTGCAGCGGAAGTTGCTATTGGCAAGACTATCAATGATGATTTCATTCCCGTTGTGGAGAAATTTCAAAAGGTAAGTTTGACAGGTCCTTTTTTATCCCCAAGGAAAATTTGGTGTATCACACTGTTCTTGTGTTTCTGTTTTATTTGGTGTATACCTGTTCAATATTGTGTCATATAGAAGAAAGAAAGGACACTGAACCGGAAGAAAAGGCAAGAGATGTTACTAACTAACGTTAAACCCTTTATTACTTTAGCTTAGAAAGCTGGCAGCCTGTACTGCCTTTACTTAAAAATTTATAAAAAAATTTATAGACGTCGAAACTTCATTCCGAAATTTTCTAATTAAACTAGATTAATCAAGCTTTCTAACCATATAAATTATTAGCCTAAACTCATTACACAAAAATTCAAAAAAATCTTTGAATTCACGTCACAGCCCAAAAACACTGAAAATTCTGCTACCCTGTTTTCTGACCTTCCATCGAATAAAAATTCATAACTTTTTACATACAACTCAAAATCAGTCACCATTTATTTTGTAAGAAACTAGACAAAAATTCCAGTTCATACATATAAGATTCACCATCTAATTCTAATTGTAGAATTTATGCTGATTTTTCAAACACACTGCTTTTGCGTACATTTCTGGACAGATTTTAAACTTTCTATCTTAGGACCCATTTTTAGTATAAACTTAGTCCACTATCATTTATAACCATAGTAAAACTTACTAGGTTCATCATCCATATTATATCAACTATTAACAAACCACATTTGGTAATAAGCTATTACAAACCCCACTAAAATATACATGCCATATAGTGCATTTCCAAAAGAAAGGATGGATGTCATTACATTAATATGAATATGGAGATATACCTCCCAAAATATGAAAGTGATACTCGGCTACTCTTCCTTCGAAACTCCTTTAGAATCTACGCACGAAATTCATCATACGGTAAGCATATATTTAGTGAGGCAATAACATTGAATTCAAATGAAATTTCACATAGATATCAATATAATAAAATAACAATGCATATGATCACCTACCATTTTATGCATATTAGCATATATGACACGATATATATGTATAATAACATATTACATGGTAATAACCTTGATTCATACCAATACCGTTGCCATATTCATCATCGAGCTTTCAAGCCTTTTTATCTTGTTTTTCAATTCATTTAGTCCAAGTATTGAATTAAGGAAATTTTTGTACGCGAGTCATCCCCCCTATACTTACTTGAGTATAGTATATTATGTGCACTTTATTGGAAGTGCTTAGCACCGAAGCACTTTTGTATACTTACTGGAGTATACAATTATTAATTATTTTGCACTTTACCTGAAGTGCTTATAATAAATTGCACTCTACCGGGAGTGCTAAAATGTTTATACAGCTATTTATGACTCTATGGATATCCAACTATACTTTTAATTTCCTAACTCATACTTTGGCTTTATGTCAATCATAATCTCATACATGGGAACATATGTTTACATATTAAGCAATTCATACGCAAAATAATATTCCATGAATAAGTAGTGATCCATGCATGAAACTTTCAATTCTTGACATATTTTTAACATGTCAATTATATGATGAATGACATAAAGATCATGTTATACATGCATTGCACTCCCCTTGACACTTTCAAAAGTAAACTTTTTACTAGCCTCACTAAGCTCGGTTACCCTTTCTATCTTCTCTCTTCACTCGTTTGATCTCGAACTTGCTTGTTATTTGTATGTACGTTAAATACATGACACAAGCAACCTTTACTAATACATGTAAATACCAATATGGAAAATTTAATATTTTCAACCAAGCATTCCTTTGCTACCACAATACTTCCTATACTTTAATCTCATTTCAAATTACACACTACAATCAATAATTTGATAATTTCTTTTTAAACCCTAAATTCTCTCTCTTAGTGTTTATAAACTAAAATTTGGAAATTTCCACATTTTATCTCCATTTTCAAAAATATTAATACCAAAATGATCATTGTATCATAGCAAACAACATACCCATGCTTCTTGAATATTTTCCAATTTTTCACTTATTTCACCCAATTTACACAATTCACAAATTGGTCCTAAAATGATGCTTTCTTCAATCCAACAACGTAATTCAACTTAGAAAACATCATTCTAATCAAATCCATCATCAAAATAATTTTTACAAAATTTCTCCTAATATTCTTCATTTTGCCGAAATGATCCCTATAGGTTTTCCAAGAAGTTTTCATCTTTTCAAGCATCTAAACAACACTACAACACCATTTCCAACTTGATTAAGCCTTAAAACATGAAATCTTAACATGCTTTTCAACCACCCTAATCATCAAACTCAACTTAGAGACATGGAAACTAAGCAAAACTTATGTCAAAAGATAGAGAATTCAAGGGAGATCAATTTCTTGTTTCATGTCTCTAGTCAAAAATCAAACAAATGTCAAAAATTGAATTGAAAATTTCTTACCTAGTCCCCTTGAGGTTTCGGCAGCCCTGGAGAAAGATGAACACAATTCCAACCTTTTTTTCTTTCTTTGATTAATGCCAAATGTCTTTAAATTTGGCTATATAATAATAAAAATCTCTAAAATAGTCAACCCTTTAATTATAACTAATCACCATTCAACACCTACACTATATCTTCTTCCATAATTAATTTTCATTAAAAAGTATAGGTGAAATGTCAAAAATGCCATTAATGAAATAATTTATTTTTAAAAATGTCATTCCATCACCTATACATAATACTGAATAGAATCGAATCTAGACTGATTTTAAAACGATTCAAACTTCGATGCTATGCTCTTCGGGTCTTTTTAAGACTTCAAATTTTCATAAAATTCCGAGCTCATACGATTACCCGAATTAAACTTAAACTTTAACCGTAATTTCCCAATAATAGAAACATCAGATCAAACCATAGTTTTTATATTCGATCCACGCCCTTAGATGATCTATCTATTTATGGAATAAAAATAATTACTGGGAAAATTACCATGTTGGTCCTTGAACTTTTCTTAACTTTTCACTTTTGTCACCAAACTTTAAAACTTTACGTTTTAGTCACTGAACTAAAACCACTAGCTTTTGATTCTTTGCGTTTTGGTCACTAATCAAATAATGAGATATTACAGATTACCTGCACATGTCGCAATCGTAGGCCTGTCAGTTACACTTTTGGTACGATGGAAACTTCTTTCCTGCTATTGTTGCAATCCAATGATCTGTCATAGATTATTTTGATTAATTTCAACTTTTAGCTATAAACCCGCGTAAATTACTGTATATTTTTTTAAAGTTTAACTGAATCATGACATGCACACTATAAAGGTCAAGCCAATAACTTCACTTATATGTTGGGTGATTGGGAATGATTAAAGTTCTTACATGAGTTTTTTTCTTTTGTCCATCTTCTTAAATGAGTTTTAGCTATAGGTAAGTATCATTTACGTTCTACTTTTTAAAAGGAAAAACGAAGGTTCTTTCCTTCATTTGGTAGGGTGGGAATAGGAAGAAGGAAGGAAACTGAGTGGATTTGCATCTTTCCTTCCCTCTGCATCCAGTCATTCCAATTGTGGGATGAAATCACTCTTTCCAACTTAAATTAACAAAAAAAAAAATTCTGCTTCTTTTTTTTCTTCTATTTTCCGTTATACACACCAAATAGAATGAAGGAGTTATATCTTTCCATCCTCTCCTTTTTTTTTCTCCTCCTGATCAAACATAGTTTAAACATAGTGTAGGCTTAGGCTGGTGAATCAGTTGTAGTTGAATCTTACTATTGAACTGATCGTATTGTGCTTTTAGTCTGGCCAAACTGTAGCATTTGTTTTAATCAAAAGCACAAAGATCGACTTATGACTTATGATGGGTTTATAATCATGCAGATGAATATGATCGTGCTATTGATGAGGCTATAGAAGTAACAAAGTAAGATTTGTTTAATCTAAATACCTTGGTTGTTTATCTTCATCTTCTTAGTTATCTTTACTGATTTAATCATATACTCTTCTAATACATGTAAAAAATTTATAGCTCTTTCTGTTTGAGTTACTAGTTAATGATGGGATCTCTAAACATAACTGAATTATTTATTTATTTTGTTATGAGAACTGTTAAACTGCTGGTTACTAGGCATGTCTGCTGCTATAAAACCCCAATGAATGTTATGTATTAGCAAACCTTTTGCTTTGAAATTTACTCTTGAGATAAGAGGTTAACACAAACAACGGATTTGGTCTAAGTGTTTTTCTTGGATGGCTTAACCATTTATTGGTTGTGACCAATCTCGATACAGGAGAAGGAAGACTATTGAGGAGCAAAGCCAGGGGCAGAAAGCTTCCAAGACAAACTTTTGCCTCCAATGGAGGTTCAGATGTGGAGGGCTGTCTCTCAAAAGACAGTTCAGATGGGAAAGCAAACTCCATGCGTAGTGGCACTGAAGATGACAAGCTACAAAATGCTGGTGATGATGGTAATGAGAAAAAGGATGATGATGATTATAGTAGCGGAACAGATGGGGATGACAACAATGGTAGCCACTCGGGCTATTCTGCAGATGAAAATGAAAATTTGAACAATGAGAACAATAAGAAACACATGTCAATGGGATCACGGTGGAGTAAGAGATTGGCTGGAGTTGACATCCATCCTGCTGTAAGAACTGGAAATTTGGGCACAAAGAATAGGTTGAGACAAAGGCCAGTTGTCAACTCCGCCCTTGAAATTATCGTGCCTGATTCAGAGGATGATATCTCGTCAGATCATACAATGTAAGCAGTGGGATATCTGGTTCTAAAAGCTTGTCTAGGGATGCTGTTGTAGGGGTTAGAAACTAAACTGACTGGTAAAAGTTTGAGAATGAACCAAGTCAGCGGGTTTGCAGATTGCCTGGAAATTAATTTTTGTCGATATTTTTGTAAAGTGGCAAACATTGTACGTATTGGGTTTTGGATGTTGTAATTTATGAGAACCATATGGTTCTTTTATAACCTATTCTAACATCACCGCCTTAGACCTTTGTTTGATCGAGAAAAAGTAGTTGTCAGTTTTCTTACTATGCACCATTAGCAGTTGGTATCCTTTAGCTCAAGTAAAGATTCATCTGGAAAAGGCTTGGTTTCTTTTCATATGTAAAGTTATTTAATAGTTAGTTGTTCACCAATTTACACATGTCAGGATGGCCGAGTGGTCTAAGGCGCCAGACTCAAGTTCTGGTCTTCGAAAGAGGGCGTGGGTTCAAATCCCACTTTCTGACAGTTTTTGACAAATCCATTTTTAGTCTTAAGTCCAAAACGCAATTATTTTTTATAGTTTGGCCCAAGTGAATGAACTGAAGCCCAAATTTACAGCAAAGAGAGGCCTAAAAAAAGCTGACCCAAACGTCAATACACATCAAAGCAAAAGCTACCAATAGTAGCCAAAGGCTAACCAAATTGTCCTATGTGGCCTCTCTCTCTCGTATGCAAAGCCCTGTTGATTATTTTCTACACGTGTTAGGCATTATGCTTTTTAGTTCCTCATTATATCTTGTTTGGCTTACCACATTAACTATGGTCTCAATCAATGAAAATCATCCACTACACTACTTTTTTCCATGACATTTTTTTTATTATACAAAAAAATTAAATGACTTGTAAAAAATATTTGTGAAGATTCACTAAATAAAAAAATAACATGAAAAAATAGTAGAGAGTGATTTTTATTGATTGGGGCATGATTATTGTGATAAGTCAGCCCTGATATAATTCTTCCCAAATCTGATAATTATGCACACGTGTTCGTTGAAATGTAGTCCCGTGGAACAGGCGTTAAGGTTCACGTTGAGCTGCATGTTTTCCCAAACCGAATATTTTTATTAACCATGACAAACGCAGGGAAGAACCTGAGGCTTCACAGATCTTTCGAGTATTGGTGGATTATTCTTATTAACAATAAGCTTGGAGTGCATCAATTATGGGATTTGGGAGTTTCAGAACAGCAACAACCAAGTGATTGGGTGCCTGCTGAATTTGACTTTGAGAGGCAATGCCAACATATGCATGCATGCGCATCTTCTGATATTTTGGGTCCTCCACCCTTTCTATGTAGGTCATAGAAAATTCCGACAAAATCCATCATGAGAAAAAGGATAAAACCAGAAATTTCGAACAATGAGTTCACGTAAGAAGATGCAACTTCTATATTTCGACAACATTATTAATATACAAAGGGAATCTCAAAATTTCAGGCCTTCGCCATTTGTCTCCCATAAATATATATCCAAGCACTGCGAGATCAATAATTTACTCTTTCTACTTACTAACTTGGGTACCTAAAAAAGGGATGATTTAGAGCTTCGTGTGCAGTGAGACGTTCGGACAGATCATATTTCAATAAACCTTCCAACAGCCAGTGAATATCTTGAGCTCTCTACATGCTGTGATAGCATATTCTGGAAAATACCGCAAGTTTAGATCAGGGGACAAAAACAAGCATGTCAATTGTCAAACCAGACACATGACACCGAAAGGAAACCATACCTTCAGACGATCAAGTTTCTTAACAGCTCTAATACTTTCCCTAGATACTGCTCCTTCAGGCCAATTTAGTCTAGAGCCTCTCCTGAAATATTTTTCAGCACCCGGCTGTGGTAAAACCAAACTAAGGTGAGACATGTATTACAATCAGTTGATTACAAGATTAAAAGATAACTATATAACTTACTTAGCCCTTCGAATCATATGCTCAGGAAGAGGTCCTAAAACCCTCTCCATCATTGCCAAATGCTCCAAGTTCTCGTGGGTTTGAAATAATGCCTCACCCTGCACAAAATTCAGTGTAAGATCCCATGTTCCACACATGAATGAAGCTAAATGTGTCAAGGGAAATGCAGAACCAACCGTGCATAATTCAATAAGTATACAGCCAACACTCCACAGATCACATGGATAGCTCCAACCTAAACCTGCACAAATGTATTTATTTATAAACGTGTCAAAAAAAAGTTGTACCACTTGAAACTTGAAAGTGTCAAAGTAATTCAAAGCATAAGTATAACAAGCTTGGTAAAAAGAACTGCCAGTAAATAAAAAATCAGACCAATAATCCAAAGCAGCAATTGAATCAATAGAACATGCTCAAACATGTCATTAAGGAGGAGGGACTAAATAAGTTTATGGTCAATATTTTTAGGTACTCATTCTAGATCATTGCAACCTTAAATTCTATGATGTGATCTTCAATTGGCACCTGGAAGTATGCCATTGAAAAGTGAACTTTTACCTATCCTGTAAAGTGGGAATAGAGCTGAAGACTACTGATGACTTTCTATACTTGGAATAGAACAAACGCTAAGAAAACAAAGGGAAAACCACATTCTCATTTTCTAACACAATAATTGGTTACCTAGAATAATCTCAGGGGCTCTGTAATGCCTCGTTGAAACAATGGAGCTATGATTCTGATTATCAAATGCAGTACTACCAAAATCAATCAGCTTAATGGCACTTGACTTTGGCAAACACCTGAAATGTGTTTCATCTGAAGAACTCCTCTGTACCATTCCAAGCATTTTCATTGTCATAACCGAGTTTGTACCCCAAATCTAAAATGGTATAAATCATCAATTATAGAAGGCCAGATACCTTGAGGACAGGAAGCTTTACATATTCAGAAGATACAAGAAGAATATTTTCTGGCTTCAGGTCAGTGTGGATTAAGCGTAAATCATGCATATCTGCCAGATGTATTAAAAGCATAGGAAGATGTTAAAAAACAACGGACAGAATAAGTGACCCAACACTAAGCCTGAACAAACAAAATAGGCCGAGAAACAGAACGGGATGAGTGGTTAGAAGATGAGATATGATGAAATAGGAGGCAAGAACAATCCACACACATGCTACAGATTCCAAAAGCTGACGTCCAAATTCCTGAACAAGATCCACAGGAAATGGGCAGTATTTATTTCTCTTTAGAAAATCAAATAAACTTGGTCCAAGCCTCTCAAAAACCTGATAACCATTAAAATGCATCCACGTAAAGGATTTTGTTTAGTCCCAATTTACATGAAGTCCACAAGGATGAAACAAAATAAAGTTATTAGAACATATTCAATGATCTCATCTGAAGCTACGAATTTCAACTAATTCGCCTAAAAAGGGTCTCGGCAAACTGAGGAGACAAGCACCATAAATTCTAAAAGAACAAGCAAATTCAACACTTCAGCAACTTCTTTCATAGCAAAATGTTAAGCTAACCTCTTGCTTAAAATAAAGTTTGACCAATACCAAAATTTCCAAATGCACAACTGAAAAGGAACGCACAATTCTTACAAGAAGGTTCATTGAATACTTACGATACAAATGTGTGCGGTAATCAAACCAATTCCGAATCTGCACAAAGCTGCAAGAAGTAATCAAAAGAGTCTGTTAAGTGTGCGACAGTTATGAGATGCAATATCCATAAACTGAAAATGGGAAGACACTTACTGTGAGGAGCCTTTATCATTCTTAGCTAGATGTTCAAGAACATCAACTTCAATCATTGCTGCATCACGATATTTTCGAATGCTTCTAACTACCTTAATTGCAACATATTCTCGATTTTGACGGTCCCAACATTCCAAAACCCGGCCAAATGTGCCTACAACATTAGCAATTTTGGCTGAAATGTGCTACAACCAGAATCAAAAAAATTAAAAGATCTCACAGCAGAGCACTTTGACAGCTAACCTTCACCCATCTTACTAAGAATCTTATCTGTCAAAACATAATTACAAAAATCATTGATAAAAATTACGTGATATATATATACGCAAAAGATAAAAGTGAATAATTAAAAAAAGGGAGGGCGAGCTTACATCTTGGAGTGAGATTTTCACCGAGATTAAAGACGTAATGGCCTTCATGATCATCATCCCTTTTGGACGGTGATGAACGTCGAGACGTCACCAAAACTTTTTAACACCACAAAAGCTACAAAACAATTCACATCTTATGTCCCTTCAGGTTAGCTCTCTCCCTTCTGAATCTGGCCATGCTCTAAACCTAACCCTAACCCTAATTTTATTATCATTTTGTCTTATTGTTTTGGGATATTGATAAGAGGAACCAACCTCTGGACGAGAAGGTGCAACGTCCCAACCAAGACGAGGCCGTTTCCTGATTCGCGCCTTCTCCATTTCTTCTACTTCCATTGCCATCGTTAAATTCCCGCCTTGGACCCCTCTATAAATCTGCAACACAAAAGCTACATAAACTTTCACAATCGGGGATGTTTTAGATTATTTCTGAGGGAAGGTCCGCTGGTTAGGGTTTTTTAGTATGGATTTTGGTATTTTTATTTTTGCGCGGATTTGCTGATTGTAATATATATAATTCCTTACGTTTCTCTCCCAGTAGGGCGGTTTCGGAATTTCTACTTTGGGGGTTTAGTTTAAGGTTCTTGTCCCTTTAGCCTGATCTTTTTGGGCTATTATCGGCATATCAAACCCATCAACTCAGGCTTAGGCTCCATTTGACTTTCTAAACCCACTTTAATATCTCAACGATTATTTTTTAGGGTAAACAATATCAGGTACCACTAAATTGTCCAAAACAACGTCATTTTTTTTAAGATATAATGAAAAATTATTATACACTCAATAAGATTTGAACTTAAAATCTTTAAAATAAAAGATGATCTCTTGACCACTAAGCCAACTTAACATCTTTGTTTTATTTTCAGCACAAATAATATATATTCTAAACTGCAGTTTATCATATAAATAATATTACTATATATAAATAATATAAACGTATTATTTCTAATATCAATATATTGAAAATATATTAGTATACATATATTAATATATAAGTAATAAATAAAATAAAATATATATAAATATTTTGTATATTATATATAATATTAAATAGATAAATATATTATTATAAAAACTTAAAGACTAATTTTTAAAATCTCAAAATTTTCAAAAAGCCCAAAATCCAACAAAAACGTAAACCCTAAACCCATAAACTCTAACCCTAAACTATAAACCTTAAACCCTACAATTTTATTCATAAACAAATAATATATTATTATAAAAAAACTGATTTTAAAAAAACTAAAATTTACAAAGAAACCCAAAAATTCACCAAAACCCTAAAGCTTAAACTCCAAATCCATCTATTTTAGCTGCTAATGAGTTTATGGTTTTAGGGTTTAAGATTTATGATTTAGGGTTTTAGGTTCATAGGTTAGAATTTAATTTTTCGGTGGATTTTGGGATTTTTTTTTTGTAAATTTTGAGTTTTTTAAATAGTTTTTGTTTTTATAATAATATATTATTTATTTATATATTTAGTATTATTGATAATATAATTTTTTATTTAATATAAATATTTTATTTATTAGTTATATATATTAATATATTATTATATGTATATCAATATTATTTATAATAGAGTAATATTATTTATATGATAAAATAAATTAAATTAATCTCAACTATAGTTTGGAATATATATTATTTGTGCTGGAAATAAAACAAAGATGTTAAGTTTGCTTATTGGTTTAGAGAATGCCTTTGATTCTAAAGGTTTTAGGTACAAATCCTACTGAGTGTATAATTTTTCATATTTTTCTCCAGCAAAACGGCGCCGTTTTTGGCAATTTAGTATCAAAATAACAGCATCAAAACGATGTTGTTTTGGTCTAGCATCCAAGTCATCAAAACGGCGTCGTTTTGGTCTACCAAACTTAAGCAGGTTCCATCAATAGTGATACAACTCCTTCCATCTTCCCTTGATCATTATACCGAATATTATCCAGCATGATTATAATATTGTTCAACCAAAAGTCTACAGTCATCGGATCAACATCCGTACCACAATAATATTCTAGTGCTTCATCCTTAGGTATATTTTGGTTTACTTCATCACTCTCACTTTGCACATAAACATCCTGCTAAAAAATATATATAGAACTCCGATGTTCCGACATCTTAACGAACACCCATATTCAAAAATTTTAATACAGAGTAGCATTACTAATTATAGAGCATCGAGGTATATACACATAATCATCAGCAATTATAACATCCTAGTGGCATGTATACATTTCCGACTTATTTCAAACTCAATTTCTATCCATAATCGGCTAAACATGTAGCTCTGATACCAATAAATGTAACACCCATTTTCCCATATTTGTTACCAAATACGAGTTAGAGATGTTACAAAACAAATTTAAAACAAATTTCCTCTATCAAAGTTAAATCGGCTGTCTGCGCTGTCCTTACTCAAAAATTTATATAAAATTTTGTAGACCTCAAAATTTCATACCGTAAATTTCTAATTAAACTAGATTCATTCAGATTTTTAATCATATAAATTAATGACTCAAATTCATTATACAAAAATTCAAAGAAATTCCTACATTCACGTCACAGTGAAATTTTTCTGAAATTCTGCTGCCCTATTTTTCTGACCCTTCATCGATTAAAAATTCATAACTTTTAATATACAAATCGAAATCAGTCATCGTTTGTTTTAAAAGAAACTATACTCAATTTCCAGTTTACACATATAAGATTCAATCTCAAATTCAACTTATGGAATTTATGCTGATTTTTCAAACCCACTGCATTTGTATGATTCCTGAACAGAATTATGTCTTTCTCCACCATAAGCATATTATTCACTAATGACTTAGTTATCCATACTATTATAAGCGTATTAAGGCTCACCATGATCATTATCCACATCATATGAGTTATTAAGTCAACCATCATTTAGTCACAAATTATTACAAGCCATAATTAATTTATACATGCCATCTAGTATATCAAAGTAAAAAGGATAGATGTCATAAATGTGATTAGAGTGATATACCTTCAAATTTAGCATATGATGCTCAGCTACTCTCTTCTTGGTACTCCTTTAAAACTTACGCGTGAACATCATCACACGCTAAGTATTTACTTAGTGAGGCAATAATCTTTAATCAAGTGCAATTAACATAATTATCAATGTATATGACTAACAATGCATATGATCACCTTACCATTTCATGCTCATTAACATAAATAAATATGTAACAACATATATGAATATCAAAGTGATAAGATTAGATCTTACCAATACCGTTGTCATTTCCATCTGTAAGCTTTCAATGCTTACCAATATCTTTTCCATTTCTATCTGTAAGCTCTCAAGCTTATCATCATGTTTCTTTGATTCATTTAGCCCAAAGTATTAAATTAAGAGAATCTAAGTACACGAGTCATCCCCGTATACCCAACCTTTCTTGAGTATACATATACCCAACCTTTTTGAGTATATATGAAATTTACACCGAAGTGCTTTAATATGTACCGAAGTACTCTCGTATACCCAGCCTTCCTTGAGTATACATAAATGTTGCACCGTAGTGCTTAAAATATTTATACAGCTGTTTATGACTCTATGGCTAGCCAACTATACTTTCAAACCTCTAAATTATACTTGGGCTTTATATCATCCATGGCAATGTATATCAATATCTATCAACATTGGGCAGTTCATACCTAAACTAAAATTTCAAACTTACCTATGTAAGTAATCAAATGATTAATGCATTTTATTTTCCAAATTTGACATATTTATATTATGTCAATTACATGTTCAATGACATAAATATCATGACAAATAAAATAGGGTAGGCTCATCGCAAACCATCCCAATGATGTACAAAACATCAATGTATTATGTTATGTACGCAGTTGCACTCATCTGGACCATTTATTTGTATGCCTCACTAAATCCCATTGATCATTTCCTTCATAGAACCTCGAACCTCCATTGATTCAAACTTAACTTCATAAATCACATAAATAAAATATTTGTTAGATCTCAATATAACAATATCTTAAACATATTGTCCAATATATTCATTCGAATACAAAATTTCCAAACGTCTTCATTTCTTCCATGTATAGTTCAAAACTCATTATGGTCCTTAGCGACCAATTTGAACTTCCATTAACCCCTTTCAAGCTTACTAATTAACCTTAGATACAAAGTGTATCAATTCTCATTTTCTGGCAGTTTGCACTACCTTCAAAGAAATATTTCTATAAAAATAATCTACAACTCGAAATTCGACTCCGTTTGTTATGAAAGAAACTAGATTCGATAAGCTTCTCACCCATATAAATTAATAATCCAAATTCAACTTATACGATTTATGGCGAATTTTCAAAGTCAATTACAGTGCTGGAATTCGGAACGGGCTGGTACTTTGTTTTTTGACCTTTCGTCACTTAAAAATTCATATCTTTTGACTCAGAACTCGAAATAAGTTTCCGTTTGATGGAAACGAAACTAGGCGAACAAACGTTTACATCGGTATAAAATTCACCATCTAGCCATTTTTTTAGAATTTATGGTGAATTTTCAAACTTACTGTCATAATCCACTTTTCTACACAGTTTCATAAATAAACTTCAAATTTTTATACTAATTTCTCCTTACTTTTATAGTTTTCAATTTAGTCCAATTGCTTGCTTTAAACCACCAACTCATCACCATCTTCACCAAATAATTATTCAAAATAGTTATCCCTTATTTTTCATTCTTTGACAAAATAGTCACTAAAATGCAAAGATAAGGATTCAAGCTTCTTAACTTTGCAAATTAGTCCTCAATTCAACATTACTACCTTAATTCCATCATTACAACTAAAAATCAGATTTAGCCCCCATACAAAACTTCATTTTCGATTTGGTCACTTAACTTTGACAGTTTGTCAAAATGGTCACTAATTTGATTCAACATCAATTTAACATTCTAACTTCAATTTCATGTCTTTAACATCATTAATAACGTAAATACACACCAAAATCATAAAAATCAGATTTTGTCCTCTAACTTTTAAACTTGCCGAATTGGTCCCTATTCTTTTCTTCCTTGAATTTCACCATTTCAAGCATAGAAACAACATCATTTCTAACATGATTGAACCTTAAAACATGACAACCCAACATGTTCTTCAACCGCCATAATCACCAATCTCAACTTAGAAGCGTGGAAACCATGTGAAAATTATACCAAATGAAAGAGAATTCAAAGGAGATCAAATCTTTGTTTCATGACTCAACTCAAAAACCAACTAAATCAAGACAAAATTTGAATTGAAAAATTTCTCACCTTTCCCCCATGCAATTCGAAAAGTCTGGAGAAGATGAAGAACAATTTCCAACTTTTCTTTCTTATTTTTAATGCCAAATGGCTTATAATCCTTATTTTAAAATAAAAAATCTCCTTCATAGTAAAATAACCATTCTACCCTTGGGTTATGACCAATTAGGTGTTGACACCTATGCTTCTCTTTGATATTTAGTCAAAGATATTTAAAAAAGATGGGTAAAATGACCATTTTGCCATTAATAAATTCTTGTATCTTCAAAAATGCCATTTCTGCAATATTTCAAATACTGCATTTCAATCGAATCTAAATCGATCAGAAATGATTTAGAACCACAATATAATGTTACTCGGGTCTTCTAAAGACTCCCTTCAAATTTTCATAATATTCCGAGATCAAACCAAATGATCATCCGAATTCTATTTAAACTTTAACTGTAATTTCCCAATAATAGAAGCATCAAATCAAACCAAAAATTTTATATTCGATTCACACTCTTAAGTGATATGTATATTTATGACATAAAAATAATTATTGGGAAAATTACCATGCTTGTCCCAAAACTTTTTTCTTCTTTTCACTTTAGCCACCAAACTTTAAAAGTTTACATTTTAGTCACTGAACTAAAACCACCAACTTTTAATTCTTTTCATTTTGGTCACTAACTAATTAGTGGGGTATTACACAAAACAAAGATTTTAAGTTGGCTTAATGGTTTGGAGATTGCCTTTAATTCTAAAGGTTCTAGTTTCAAATCCCATTGAGTGTATAATTTTACATATTTTCTCCAGCAAAACGACATTGTTTTGGGCAATTTAGTATCAAAATAGCATCATCAAAACGACGTCATTTTGGTCTAGCATCCAATTGAGGTAATATCATTAAGGAGTTAACATCGCAATGGTATAAACGAGCCGAAAAATAAAGTTTGGTAGCAAATTTAGACCAATTGAAAGGTTGGTGGTATAAACGGTTCACCTCCAATATTTTGGTGGTACCTGGCATAGTTTACCTTATTTTTTAACTATTGATATCTGATCCATTGACTGATAAATCCATATCGAGTTTTGCAAAGGTCCATTATGGGGACGACCCTCGTAACCTAATTTTTTCCATTTACAACATTAGTACTTTAACCTTTAACCTTGCTTAAGGGATCTAAGTCCAAGGACAGATGCAAGATTTTATGTTGGGGCGAAAATAGATTTTCAATAGAAAATACGTAAACAAATTCCAAAAAATTCTAAATTATATATGAATTTTAAGTTTTTTGGGGGGCGACTGCCCCCATCGAGCCCCCCTCTAGGTCCATCCCTAGATCTATCGTCTCATCCTACTAGACCAATTGGTTGTTAATAATATCTCAATAATTACTAATAGTGGATTTTGATATTCTTTAAATACTTTTTTAAGTTTGAGTTTTTTAATAAAACAAATCTGTATAACAATACATTTAAAAAATACTAATTATTCATTTGTTATATTATTTTGGTTTTAATTTTAGCTCTCTAATAAAGTGACAACTCTTTTTATTAAAAAAATATGGAAGGAGAGTGGGAGATTTAAATCTCGACCTAGTGGGAATACGACAATGTTTAATCACTGCAACGAATCATGCTATTGTTTAAACTTTAGTGGACCTATGACCTGGTTGAACCAAACCAATCAATTGCTATATAGTCGAAGAAAATAATATTTAATTTGTGATTGTTTGATACAATTTTTTATATTTTTAAATCAAATTCAATATTTTAGATATTAAATTTTAATTCCCTTAAATTTAATATTTATTTTCATAAATATGTTATATCAACCACAGTTGAAACTAAATATTATTTTCTTCGACCAACTAACAATAATTTAGTTTAATGCGGGTTAAATACTACCTTATTTTGACAAGTTATGGAGTTCAAATCCTCTCATTGGCATTCCATGTTTAGTAAACTTTTAAACTGATAAATAATAAGGATGAAATATATTATTATACAAAATTGAATAAAAATAACAGGGACCAACTAGTTTACCAAACAATAAAGAAGAAAACAAGACCATTGGCCACAGCCCACAGATCCTTGCCCTAATCTCAAACACGGATTTCATTTCAGGTTTTATTACTCATGATAATCACTATAAATTTTTCCTCGTTTCTTAGCCGCCGTTATTTGACATTGTACATTCATTTGCTTGTTTGTTAGTTGCAGTTGGACGTCGGAACCAAAGACATAATAAAAGCAAGGAATGCAGTCACTTCAGCAAAAAGCTTCGGAGTGGAGCGGCGTTCATACTGCCGATGCCTTTGCCATTGACGAAACTAATCTGTTCCAGAAATTGGGTCTTCAAACTTTCATCAACCTTTCCACCAATTTTTACACCAGGTAATCTTTTTTCTTTCTTTCTTTCTGAATGGGTCTCTTTTTTTGGTAATTAAAATGTTTCTTTTATTGGTTGCGTTGGAAATTAGGGTTTATGATGACGAAGAAGAGTGGTTTCGATCAATATTTGCTAATTCCAAGAAAGAAGAAGCCATTCAGAATCAATATGAATTCTTTGTGCAACGAATGGGAGGACCAGGTCTTTACTCTGAGAGGAAAGGTTAACAAAGTTCCCATCTTATTATTACCTAAGGTTAAACTGATTTTTTTTACCAAAAGGTATTTTTAATTCACTTCACAATCCATCAACCTACTGGGAATTTGCAGCCTAGAAATCTTCCGGTTCTTATTGATATTCATTGTTAGACATTACATTGAGGACAGGGAAAATGTGACCAATTATTGCCTTAATTTTGAATTTCAGAGTTTTGACATATATGTGTATTTGATAGCTCTAGGAGCAGCCTTGCTTCTTTCTTTTTACACTTATTTAATGGTTTTATGTTCGGTCTGCCATTGTGTGAGAATGAGCTATAGAAGGACAAAGTTTCCCTATACTCAGAGAGAATAAAGTTTTAGGCTGCTGAAATCCGAATTCTTGTTACTACTTACTAGAAGCTGCTTATATGGTTTTGGCAATAATGCTTATATCCTTTATTTCTTCTTTTAACAGTTTCTTGGACTGTGTTGGTTTGTTTTGCTCTTCTCATCTCTTCATGTGATTGCTTGGCAGGTCACCCTGCGTTGATTGGGCGTCATAGACCATTTCCCGTCACGCACCGAGCTTCAGAGAGATGGTTGCACCACATGGAGAAGGCACTAGAGAGCACCCCAGATATCGATGCTGATTCAAAACTCAAAATGATGAATTTTTTCAGGTGCATATTCAATCTAACTTTCATCTTTGCTCTAATGTTCTGTGCTTTCCTTGGTCATCTTATTATTGTTTCAACTCACGAGACTTGTAAATTTGTTTTCTCAGACACACTGCATACTTTCTTGTGGCCGGAGATGAGTTGAAGAATCAAAACGGACGAGTTCCTTGTAAGCATGCTACTGACAAACCAGCCGCAGCATAAATTTAATAACGGGAACAATCAATCCTCATTCCTTAATAGGGAGAAACCATGGATGTTGCCTTTTATTAACCACTTGATTATGACAGTGCTGTAACTTGTAAAACTTACACAATCGATTATAGGAATAAACCCTGAACTTTTTATATTGCTGAATACTGATTGGTATTACTGATTTTCCATAATTTCTTATAATTGCAGTGACCTGTAATACTTTGGTAGTGAGAATGGGGAAACGAAAGTACTAGGCACCAGGCAGAGCCTCACGACAAGTATTGATCAATATACCAGAATTCATGATATAGCTACTCAAGTTATATATAACCTGTAATAAATTGCAGAAACAGAAAATAATTAAAGCACTTCACATCTGATTACTTGCCTGCTTCCCTATTAAATGATTGGTTACTTCATTCAATCTTATGGGGAAAACAAGCAAGTGATCTTGTATAAACGAATTTTGAACATAGACCATAGAACAGATTTGGAAAATACTGAAATCACATGACTTTTTTGTTTAATCATTGGTATTTGACTCATTAGCTGATTAATCTGGATCAGAATTTACAAAGCCTAATATGGAGACGATTAGAGACAGAGCCAGGGTTGAAATTGGTGGGAAAACATAAGTATTTTAAAAGTGGGTTAAATTTATAAAAAGAAAATTGAGATTGGGGCCATGTGCCCCTCTCACCCCCATATACCTTTTTTTTTTATGGACAATCCTCTCAAATTCGTTTTTTTTATTCACAACGTCTGAATTCAAAGGGACTTAGCAGTCGTCTAAAATCAGATAATATTTTAATAAAGTAAATTTGATTTTCACTCCACAACAAGCAAAAACATTTGTACATGATTCAGAACTAATGGGATGGGCTTCCAAGTCTCCAACCATGTGAACTTCATGTCTATACACTCATTACAAAGTGATACTGATTGATCAACTTGGCTTCATGATTCTAAAGTGGCATTGATACTTGTTGATAGACAACATGAACGATGGTGGCTTGGGTTTCCTCGAACGGTGGAGATTAGAGGATTTCGGTGAGGCCTTTTAACAATTGTGGTGGGAGAGTGAGGTGGTGAATGTTTTTGTGTCCAGAAGAGCCTCCCTTGATCCCTGTCTCTTAGTCCTTTATAAGGAGCTTGGAAGGGTCATGACATGTGTTGACGCCCAGAAAGGACCATCTGTGTATGGGTGTCGATGTTTAGGGAGGAATGCGTGTGTTGTTATGCGGTTCTAGATGGTGGCGACCGTTCGCATGTTACGTTCGCTAGAGATAGTTTGCATGTCATAGAGCTTGCACCCTAAGCGGTTCGCACGATTCGTAGGTACTAACAATACTCCACAATTAATTGATAAATATATTCATTTAGAATGCAGATCAAAAGCAAAATTTCCCTTGCTTTTTTTTCTTGAAAATCTTTGATGGTTTAAGACAGAATTCAATTCCCAGCACTGATTTGTATAATAAAAAAAGAATGATTAATCCCTGCTTGGAGAATCTCCGGAGATAAAAATACACAATCTATACTGAAAAGTTAAAGGCATCAAAGTTATGTCATCATGAAAGGAGTCCTTTTAAAAGTAGTTAACTACAAGGAATGTGATCATCTTGCCTTTTCCTTAATTAGTTTTCTGGATTTTCTGTCAGAAAACAAATAATTGCTTATTTTTGCTTGATTGACTTTAGTGCATAATTTAATGGCTGGAAATGAGCTACAAGGGGATCCACCATCAAAAGATGGCTTGGCCTTGGAACTGCCGATGCCTAAAAAACAGATATATTTTGAGTATGTATGACTATATCCATAAAATACAAAGAAAACAAACACAAAATACTGCAAGATTCTCTTTGCTTTTTTATCGCGTTGTCTTTCACTAAAAAAAAAAACTCTCAAAAAGCATCTTCTTATACTTGTGAATAAAACAAAGAATAAGAGGTCGAATATTCAATCTCGAGTTTGAGTCTTTTTAATGATTTGATCTAATTCAATTTCAGATATAGTCGGAGCTCATGTAGCCGTTAAAAATAAAAAGCCCTTACACCAAAAATGTTGAAGCATCCCCTTTCCCACTCACCTTGTGTTCATTTTGCATTGAGATCATGAATTAGGGGTAAATTACCAAGAACTGGTTTACTAAACTAGAAGAACAAAGGCCTGGAAACACTCAAACAGGATTTGAAACATTGGTTTATTAATTAGCTAAAGTTCGACATTGAAGATCATTGCTGCTTTTTGCATTAGTTTTGGATCATTTTCACATTATTAACCCAAGAAAATAACGTTTCAACCCAAGAAATGATTGGAATCAAAATTAAAAATATGTATACAAAACTAGGAGGTTTAACTTTTATAAACATTCGAACTGAAAAAGATAATTAAACATATACTAGACAAGAACTTTCTCAGCTATTATTTTTCATTTTTCACTCTCATGAATGCAACGCATTCCTCCTCGACCTTGAGATCCTTGATGGATCAGCAAACCGAGCCGAGAAAGACCGAGAGAGATTATCCGGTTCTGCCCATCCGGTTCCTTGATCGAAGTTCTGTGAATACTCATCCGGCTCATAAGAAGCCTGGAATCCAACAACAGCAGAAGTGAAGATTTTCTTCCTAGTGAACTTCTTCCAAAACGTTCTCCACTTCGGTTTCGACCGATCGTCTTGGCCGCGCTGCGTGCAGCTCCGGCCTAACTTGATTGTCTCTGTCCTGCTTGAGCTTTGCCTGTGCCATACTTTGATTTCCATGGACCAGCTAGTTTTAGCTAGAAATAGAGGAATATTATGACTTTTTTTTTTCTGGCATAAAACTAATGTTCTAGGGACGATGAGGCTTATATAAAACACCTGTAACGCGACTTACTGACTTTATACTATAAACAATATGTATACGCATGATTCAAGTTCATTGATTAAGTTGTGTTTGAAGAAGGTTTTAACTAACTTGGCTGCAAAAACGGCTTAGCTAGCAATATCTTGCATCCAAAGACTGCTTAAAACGATAACAGCTTTGACCAACTCAAGAATAATTCAAATGGGAAATTAAAATTTTAGGCTTAAGAGATAATGATGAGATTAGAGATAGAGCCGGAAGTGAAGCAAAAAATTGAGAAATTAATGAAATAATAGTAGGCTTAATGGTAAGCTACAAGCATTATGTAAGCATAAGTAGCTTTATGTGTCAGTGCCATTTTTGCACGTTGTTTATTTATTTTCTTTTATCATCTTATTTGAATATAATATACTAACATTTTTATCTAATTTTATATTTAAATAAATTAATACATAATCATAGATTAAAACCGTTAAAACTCAAGTCATTTAAGTAAAACACACCACCTTTTATCATACCTTAAATTCGCTAACATATTATTTTTTATATATAAAAATAAAAGGCAGACATGTATGAATGTTGAGAGAGGTGAAGGCGATGGGATTTTTCCAGGGATTAGATTTAGAATTAGAATGGTAAGCAATGGCAGAAATTTTTAGAAGTTTTGATTTTGTCAATGTATTCTAATTATATAAAAAAATGTATATCTAAGTCTCCATTTTTGAAAAGTTGGTTATACAATTATACTTCATCAGCTATTAGCCATTAAGTCGCGATCATAGTTTATTAAATTTCTATTAAGTTGAATACAAAGCATAATCTATGATGATTATCAACGTCTGAACACTTGAGATTGAAATGTTGCGCCTCATGTATTAATCCATTATATAATTTATATATTAAAAAAATCTGTACAAGGTTCTATTTAGATCGTATTGTACTTCTCGTATCGTTTGATCTCTCATGTATTATTTGATACAAGTTCAATGGTTATTTATAAGTACAATTTTTATATATAAAATATTTTGATACACAAATTTTGTGTTTATACAATCTTTTTATTATAGGGCTTCAAAATTTAAGTTGAAGATAGAAATTTCGTGACCTGGAATGTCGGGATGCATAAGATAAGAAAAGAAATAGCGATATGTTGATTTGTTGTCGTTAAAAAGCTAGACACCTCTGTATTTTTATTGCCGAGTTAAGAGGTTTAGGTCATATAAGTTAGAATTTAGGGTTAGAATTTAGAGTTTAAGATGTTATGGGTTAAGAATTTAGATTTTAGATTTTATAGCTTAAATATAGTAATTTTTTCATATAGCGTATGTAATAAAATATAATGGCCATGTTTGGGAAACATTTTTTAGCTAAAATTAGAGATTTGACCAGTCAAATCCATTAATTTAGGTGTTTAGTAAGTAGAGGATTGTAATAGCAGATTAAGGTGAAACCTCTTATTTTTTAAAAAAATCTCTTTTAAGAGTTTTTTGAGTTAGAGGTTTGGATAAAAGACTTGTAAAGACTTTGTGTCCTTAATAATTATAAAATTTCTCTAAATAACATAATTTTGATTAACTAATAAAATTAAAAAATTAATTTCATAAATAAGAAATTAATATATAAATTAATAAACGCATATAAATTTAACAACTAATAAAAATATATTCAAAATTTAATTTCATAAATAAGAAATTAATATATACATCTAAATTTAATAATTATTAAAATTATATTAAAAAGATAATTTCACAAATAAAAAATTAATATTTACATCCTTCATAATACTCTGTAATGGTATTAAAAAATAACTTTTATAATCTAATTAATATTAATAGATACAAAATGTTAATAACTAATAAATTATTTAAACAAGTATTAAATATAATTATGTTCTTATATGTTATTTTGCTTGTTCAAATAATCAAACAACTATCATCTATCAATTAATTTTACCAAACACTTTTATACAATCAGCTAATGTAATCTGTTAGTCTAACCAGCTAATACTATTGGCTATTTGCTATCAGCTAATATAACATGTTATCCGCTAATTGCTAAATATGACTATTTTTTTATAATTTAGCGATGGATTTTACGTATTTAAACGGTGATACAACATACAAGTGTTTAATTAATACCATTAGATGGATGGGATCTCAGACTAGATGACGGAGATTTATAATTTTTATAAAATCAAATTAAATTTTGCAAAAACATGCATTGAAAATTTAAATTTATTTATTATTTGTATTAAATTTAAGGTTATATTTTGATATACAAGTTGTGTAAAAAAATATACAACTCTTTATATTTAAGTTATAAAATCTAAACCCCAAGCTCTAACGCCCTAAATCTTAAATCCTAAAATTTAAATTCTAATCATAAACCTTAAATTTTATACCCTACCCACTAAACTATAAACTCTTAACCCTAAAATTAAAGGAACCATGTATCAAAATATTTTCCTTAAATTTAAGTCTTATTATATGAATTGAATTAAATAACTTATCTATTGAAAATAAAAAATATGCTAAATATCCATACACACATTAGCATTAAAAATTAAGTAATATATTTGAGTATTTTTTATCAATTTTTACCTAAAGGAAAAAATTATTCCTACCAAGTTTAGAAACTACAACCTAGGAATAATGTGAATTTTATGGTGAATGTTTGAGGGTTCGAGATGTTATTTCAAAAATTCAAATGTTTTGTTTAAAAAAAACATATCTCAAAGCTAAGTTCATCGAACCTCCATCAGAGGAGATCGAGCAATAGACGTTAAAATTTTAACTGAACTTTCGATGATTTTAAATGAGTTTCGTTGAAACAAAATCAAAGAAAAAAAAGTAACACATCAACAGTTACTCTTGGATCTCCAGCGAGAAAAAAAAACACTCTTTTCTTTATTTTTCTAAATTTTTGTAAAGTTCACTTATATCCAGAACTATTCTGATTGCAATTGAGGTCGTTAATTTCCACTTCGACGCCAGACTGCCAGAAAGTAATCCCATAATTATTTAAGGACGGACGCACAACTTTATATTAAAAGATAAACCTATAAAATTTTAGAAGATAACTTATAAAATTTTAAAAAGAGCAAAAATAAATTTTTAATAAAAAATACATAAAAACAATTTAAGTTATTTAGAAATTTTAAATTTTTAGGTAAAACAACCGCCCCTTCAACCCTCTTTAGGTCCATCCCTATCCCTGCATGGTAATGGACCTAAGGTATTACTAAAATTAGCACAAATTCTTTTGCACATACACATTGCTGCATTGCATTGCCAAAAACTGCAGTTCACTAAGTTACATAAGCTAATAAGACATTGCTAGAAAACAAAGCCGAGTCTATTATGAGGGAGCACTATTTGGTTTTTGTGACTGGATGACAGTCCTTAATTTCTCATAAGCATCACAGCAGTCATGGGAATAGTCCGACATAGCCCGGAATAGCTCCGGCAGACGGATTTTAAGAATTCCCAATGATTTCTCTCTCACTTGAATGCAATGTTTTTCATGAGCTTCGACTTCATCTTCCAACCTCTTTTTCAAGGTCTCAATTGCAAATTGCCTCTCGGACACAACCTCATCCTTTGCATTTGCATCTTCGCCTCTTTCTGCATCATTCGACGCGGATCGCCTTTGCTTGTACTTATGATACCATTCCTCGAATGCCTGTTTCTTTCGTAAAAATTCCTTTCGGGTTTCCTCACACTTCTCTTTTAGCTTCATCTCTTCGTCTTGATGAATGATTATGGTTTTTATCACCGCAGCAAACGAAGAAATAGCAGATTTAGCTACCTCGTCAGGAAGCTTTTCGAGACAATCATGCCACGTCAGAAGGAGTGTTTTGATAGGAGGATTCTGTGCTCGTGGAGGAGATGAGACTTTCTCTTTCAAGCTGCTTTCAATACGGATGAGATTCAACTTTAACCAGCTGTAGAGAGCTTGAATGTATTGCTTTTGATTAGTGACAAGCTTGTCGAATTGTGAATGCCATTCTTGAACAACATTATGAAGTTGGATGGTGCGCTCGTGGTGGTGCTTTGTTGTTTCTTTGGAGGCAAAGGCAATCTCAAGAGATTTGAGCTTTTCGACAATCTTGAGCTGGCTATCATGATGTATGCACATCCTTGCCCACATGTTGGCCATCCTGCAAATTAGAATGTTAACTTCTATGGCCATGATGAATGGTGATAAGTTGGTTTCTTAGTTCAATGCATTTGAGCAACACAAGCAATTTGGGATAAGCTTATAGAGATAGATACCAAATACAAAATAAAGCATAATCCCTCATCCAGCTTTCTCGATTATTTCCATATTAAAACTTACCCATCAACAAGCATAAAAAGTTCGGATACAACTGCTCATCACGTATTCGGTTAACTTCTGCCACTGTTGAATCGATGGACTGCATGTCAACTATGTATCTCGTGTGTAAATGATTTACAGCTGCTTTTGTTCTTTCCAACGATTCAGCACTAGCTCCATGTTTCTTCTGCTTGTTTAACGAAGCAAGCTTCCTTCTGTATTCGAGCTTCATCAGCTCCCCTTGCTACACATTGGCCAAATTTCACAAGATTAAATTATCTTTCATTCACGCGATACATTTAGCAGAAAGGTGCTTTCAATGGATTAAGAAAGAGAACTAGAGAAAGGTGCTAGTCAAGGAAGCAATAAAGACGGTCATGGCAAGTAACGGGCCATATAATTATAACAGATAAACCAATAAAGCCAGTATAAAAAATGCACCTTCACTTCATCATAAAGTTTCTTCTCCCATGCTAGCAATTTCTCCAGAATAGTAGCAAGAGTCTCATGCTCTTCAGAATCAAATTCACCCTTCCCATTTTCACCGTTTGTCGTACCTCTTACAGACCTATTCCATGTAATGACACGCATTACCCTTTCAGAATGATCAATATATCCTACAATCAACAGGATCACAAAAATTATCAATATATGTCCACAATATAAAAACATTAAAGCATTTCTTTTTCTTCTCTTTTTTTGGGATAGATATTAAAGATTTCTCATTAGAACTGCAATTACAAATTGTAATATAAGGCTATAAACCAAAATTCAAAATCTTTAAGAGCTGGATAAAGATATTCTCGAATCTCAAACCAACATAGATCTGTTCTTTTACTTTTAAATCTGAATTCACATTATTCGACCAAGAACATGATTTCACCCTTCCAAATTCAAGTAATTCTAGAATTGTCAAGTAGGCACCATTTGATTCCAAAAATATTAGCCTAGAAAGATCTAGGGTCAAGGTCAGAATCTCGCGTAAAGCTAAAGGACAACAAGATCTAAATGTAAAGTCAACTTCCACCAAAAATCCCATTAAATCCTACAATTTCTTTTTCTTTTTTCCAGATCTAAACATGCTTCAAGCTTCAATCTTTTACAGAAAAGATGCTGAAAAGTTCTTGCTTTGATCAAACACAAGCAATTCCAATCATCAGCTGTGAAAAAACATGTAAATAACTTAAGACCAAAGCAATACAGAGAAAAAAAAACATGTAGATTACCTCGATTATCTGCAAAATTGGAATGATAATGCAACCTTGTGGCTTCCAGCATCTTAGAAACCTCCTGAGCACTCTCAGAGGCTTTCAAGAAATGATCATCGATCTCATTCAAAACCTCCATTAAATTCACACCTGAAACAGCCTTCGGCATTCTCCTGAAATCTGCCGGAGCCGTTTTAGAATGCTCAATATGTACCTGTTGCTTCCCTTTATCATCATCCACCTCCACTGCCATTGCCACCTTCTCCGGCCTCTCTGGCGTCTTTGGCTCAATTTCACTATCAACTCCGCCGTGGTCGCTAAACCCCACATCACTGACATTGTTCTCTAAAGCATCAACATTTGTACTAGCAGCCTTCATTATCGCCGTCGTCCAAATCCAAGCTCGGACCCGGCATGTTATCGTCGACCATGAAGAAGTAATCCCAAGCCACATTTTTAGCTTCGGGCATCGGCGGCGGGTGGTGGTGGTCCACATTGTTGTTCTCAGGAATCATTGTGGGAGTTATCTCCTCCGTACGGGGCCCTCGCCCTCTTAAATCTTTTCTCAAATCTTCCTTAGTATTATTATCGTTTCCCTCGTGATGTTCTTCTTCTTCTTCTTCATCATTGTCATCTTCATCCTCTTCTTCTGCAATAGCGAGGGAAGCATCAAACTCCTTGTGACTCTTGACGGGTATTGTGGGCATACTAACCGCGCGTTTGATGGGGACAGGGCTAGGGGAGAAGTTAGGAAGCGGTGGCGGTGGAGGGAGGGTGTCCATCATCAGAGGAGGCGGAGGCGGTTGAGGAGTAGAGTCAAGAGGAAGAGGAATCTGATGAGGATTTAGGAGAGGCACTTCAGCTTCTCCATGGCCATAGTCACTCAAGGCAGCTCCGGTGTTCTTCAAGGAAATGACGTAGCCAGAATGAGCAGCCGCAAAGGCGTTGCGAGCTACAACAGCTTCTTTCATTAAGCATTTGCGGTCCTTGCAACGAGCCACTGATTCTTCGTTATCTATTCTGGACTGAGCGCAACCCATTAATAAAAATGTAAACTTTTCAGTTCCCAGCGACTCAGATAATGAACACCGACCCGGAGACGGTGGATCGATTTATCACTGGTCTGAAAACGGGTCAGGATTAAATCTACGGTTCGCAAACAGGCCGGTTTAGATTTGAGAGAAGAAGAGAAGAGAACAAGGCAGGGTGCAAAGAATACAGAGCAGAGGGAGGGAGGATAGAGAAGGGCTGGGTGGGAATCCCTTTGCACTCGCTCTAATTGATCGCCAGGTGTCGTTTGCTATTTCTCTTTCTATATATTTTTCAAATAACGGTCAGATTTAAACAGAATGAAAACCTCTGTACGACGTCGTGTCATTTGCTTGTTTAATCTGATCAGCTTTGCAATTGGCATGGTTGACATCAACTATTAGCGTTTTAATCAAATCTTACGGTTTAAAATTGCTATGCAGCCATAGGTTTCTTTTTCAGGGTTTAATACTTAGGCTGCGTTTTTTGTTGAAATTTTAGTCCAACGTAGAACCAAGCAAAAGAGAAGAGCCTATTACAATTAAAGTTTACAACGAATAATCTCGATGTTTTTTTTTTTTTTGAACGAACGATAATAGTCTCCATGAATTAGGTGTTAGGTGAGCGGAAATTTGATGGAATGTTCTTTTGCGTGACAACTTCCAACCTAAACCGTAAAAATTCAAAAACAACAGAGTGAAAGCAATATGGGTAAACTATTTATATAGTCACTCAATTGTACTAATTTCTTTTTCAATTTTATCACCAGGATAACAAAATTTGATCACTTCGATCACCCACCATTGAATGACTTGTACTTCAATATTTTATTTTCAGTAACATTTTGTTTGAGGGGATGGTAAGAGGAATGATGATGGACGACAAAGGATTTTCAAGTATCAAATTGATAAAATTTGTAAAATTGGAGGGCTGAATTTGTTGAATTGTTTAGAATTAAAATCAAATTGATAGAATGTATAACTTGTGAGGATTAAATGTATTATTATACCAAATAAAACGATCACATCTCAGTTTACTTAAAATTGAAAAAAAAAAAAATTGATGACGAATGTAGAAACACATTTAAAATTAGGTGACAATCCTAGAAATTTAGCCAAGTAATATTTACATTGTTTCTTTACAAAATAAAATAAAGGAAACTCCTATATAAATAAATAAATAAATAATTAGTATGAATCGGCCAGGCTTTGCAACAACTAGATACAAACAACTTTTGAGTTTCGAACCACGTTCAGTGTCTTAAAAAAGTTTTACATTTCAGACAGAATAAAATAATAACGGAGATGGTATTGAACTAAAGTTGTACTGATTTTCTTTCAATGTTAGTTTGTCTTATTAAATAAGCAAAGTAGCAAAATCTAAGCTTTTTTTAAGAAAAAAAATTTGTCAACATTCTACTAAAAAGTGAAGGACAGACGAAAATAATATTGACGGTAAATTCGGTGGTATTCAGAACCATACGTTGCATTCCTTCTTTATAATTTATTCAATGTTGAGAGAAAGATCAAAGTCGTAAATAAGCAAACAAACACAAAATTACCAAAGGCCGTTTTTTTCGGAAACACACTCAATGTTTTGTGTTAGAAGCTGGGCATGGAAAGTTAGTTGTAATTTGCAGAAACACAACAGACAGCCATTAAAGCCTCTTTCAAGCAAAAGAGAGGGCACCGACGAACGGATTATACATATTGCCCATAATCGTTAACAGGCATGCATGCATGCATGCTAGAAGATTTTATCATCGTGCTAAAACTGAATTACCCAACACTGGGAGCTTGGGCCTCGATTTTACATTATTCCATCTGTTTCCACGATGCATCACCTGGTTAAAGTCGCATCGAGAACACAGCTGGAATCAAGTTTCCTAACTTCCAACAGCTTGACTACTGCAAAATATTTTCCAAAAGAAGTGAATTAGGTATAATATATTGCCATCACAAACTTGAGAAACAAAACCAGTATCATAAGAGGTTTCTAGACATTCATATAAAATTTCCAGCTGAAGAAAACCACAACTCATATGCAGCACCAGTGTTCCTATAGACTAACTAAAACAAGAAAATAAGGCAAAACAGTAGGGAAATGGAATAGTCGCCGAGACCATACCTTCATATCAGAAACTCCACACTGGTTGTTTGCTTCACAAAATGGCTTCCTTTTAATTCAAAGGAATATGCTAAACAGAAAATTACCACTTTAGCAGCCATACTATTTATAAGCAAAATGCATACTATGCTTAAAACAGAGCAGGGCAGTAGCTAGTAGGTTGTACTTACCAAAAGTAGGGGAAGACAATCATCAATGCACATTTGGTCTTAAAGTTGGCCTTCAATATTTTCATCTCTTTCCCTTGTTGCTAAAAAAATCCTAAATAAATGGTTAACACAAAGCAATAAAAGGTAGAAACACATAAAAGCATGGCAGAAATTTGAAACCTCATATAAATTTTTCCAGCAATGATTGAATGTTTCTGTCATTAGGCACCATTCCACAGTCAAATCATATTCAAGTGTGTTGGGCTGGGAACAATGTGATGTAGACACTGCTTTTTTCTGTGAAAAAAAAAACCAGAATACCCAGTCAAAATTAACAGAAACAGAAAGGAAAAGGGAAACCACAAAATAAAAACAGATTTATTGCATTCATGTGGAAGAGGGGGTGATCAAATCAAGCAAATATGGTAACAGCAAACAGGCACCTATAAACTGAGAGAGGCAGAGAGATAGAGAAATGGGTACCATCTCCAGTAGGGATTTGAGTTTATCAACAATGAGATGGCTTGCAAACATTGACTGCTTCCTTGAGAAGCAGGGACTTGGGATGCTGGCAACAAGCCAACACACTTGAATATGATATGGCCATGGAAGGGTGCCTAATGACAGAAACATCCAATCATTGCTGGAAAAAACAGGCACCTACAAACTGAGAGAGACAGAGAGAGAGAGAGAGAAATAGGTACTATCTCCCGTAGCGATTTGAGTTTATCAACAATGAGATGGCCTGCAAACATTGACTGCTTCCTTGAGAAGCAGGGACTTGGGATGCTGGCAACAAGTGGCCTACACGACATGAAATAAAATAAAAGAAATAATATCCTCACAGCTCTGAAGGACACTTCTACATGCTGCAAAATAATCTAAAGGTTATGAATAAGACAGAAATTCATAATAAACGGACCAGCAAAGAGCCACGGACAAACAATAAGATGTGAATGGGCAAAATACATAATAAAAAGGGGTAAAAGAAAGAGCTAATGACATCAAGACACTACAGAAAATGAGATCATATGATCAGAAAACCTAAAACTATATCTTTTAGTAAGGCAAACAGGAAAGTTGATCACAAACACTTAGTTCATTAGAAAACAAGATAAAAATGAAAATGCACAAGCAGTGAAGTGAAACTTTCCAAACCCATCATCTGGGTGGTAAAGGGCATGCTAGTATGATGCAGCGTACCATAACCAAGATGAGTGCCGGCAAATCACAGAAAAACTTGACAATAGAGGTTGAACCTACTGGTTCAAGAAGCACGAAACTAGATATGGACTATGATAACATATGTACAGCACCACATATTGAAACTGATTGCACCATACCTACGATTTGGTAGCAACAAGCATCCCTTATCCAATTTTGTAATAACATCCTCTGCTACTTCTCTTGTATCGAATATAGCAAAAGCTTGACCTACAACATGAACAAACTAATTTCCTTAAATGCTCAATTTATCCACTGCAAGCTATATTTGAGGGGGCCTAAAAAGGCTGCTTTTAGTTTTACATTTTAAATATAGGTATATTGAAAAACTACGTTAGGAAACCGAAGCAAGGATATAACACATGAAAATGATATTACAGACGCAATATGACTTCAAAAATCACTGGAGACAAACACCAACGGACGTTACCAGCCAAAAGACTAGACCAGCCTTTCTATCCTGTTTGATATCTCAAAACATTGACTAGATATCATGTCATAATGAGAATAATAACAGAGTTCCATATATGGACCTCTAGCTATTCAAAGTATTATTATATTTCCTATTATTTTGACAATTTTTTGTTTCGTATTCAAATTTCAGATAATCCACATTACTTTTTTTTCAGTTCCATGGGAAGGAAAACTGTTTCGCGTGATAGCTCCATATAGAACGTATTTATACCAGAATAAGGGCTAGAATATGCAGTCTGCTGTACCACCTTTGCTCTGCAAGTTTTTTGAAGGCAGTCCAAACTACATCCTGAAATATTAATGCATATTCTTCATAACGGAGAAAAAAGGTACAAACTACACCGCATCAAACCTGAAAAAAACATAAAACCTCCATTTCCTTCGATTTATCAGCAATCTCCTATATTTTTATAAGTTTTCCAAGATAAGGCAATGGTTCGCCTTCCTTATAAAGATAAATATTGTCATAAAGAGTATAACCAACACCATCATAAGTAAATGATTCGTAAAACTGAATACCTCTTTCTCCCACCTTTCCTTTTTTTTTTTTTACCCCATTTGAATTCAAGGTCCTCTGTTCCCTCGACTTCTACCATACTCGCACAGCAGGCAAGTAACCAGAAAAAAAAAAACTGAAAAGAAAAAGAAAATGGCGGAAATATTCAATGAGATTTGAATAAAAAAATATGAACGACCGCCAAGAAAACAATATTTACCGTGAAATAATTTTCAGAAACTACATTCCGGAGAAACCAAAAGTCGCGAAAAACCCTAAAATTGATTCTTGTAACCCAAAGCCGTGAGTAATAGCTACTATTACTAAACTCTGCGATAAATAGAAAGATTGCAAGGGAATTATCTTTCCTTTCCTTTGCTTTTCTTTTTTATCAAGAAGGGAATTATTTTACCTCTTCAGAAGCGACCGAGAGTGAAGACTGATTACCTGTACAGTTTTATCTTTTATTAAAACCCTAACCCTAACCCTAACCCTAACCCTAACCCTTAATCCTCAACATTTGTCTCGCTTAAATTCAGTTAACTCCAATTTCAACCTTCCTTGTAATCTGTTTAACAACAAGGCTTAAATAAAAAAAAATGCTCAAAATATATTATTTTTAAAATTTTAAATATATTATTTTTATATTTTAGGTGTTTAAAGTATTTTTTTATAAAATTAGGTATCTAAAATTTTAAAAATTATAATTTTAAGTGTTCAGCTGTTAAAAAAATCGCTATCCATTTAAAATGCGACATATGATCTGAATATTAATTTTTCAATTATTTTTAAAATAACTTTAAAATTTAAATTTTTTAAAAATTTTAAAATTTATAAAAAAGGTCGAATCAGTCCCTAAATCACAGTAGGCTCAATCTGCTCTAAAACCACACCACCAGAATTCTTCCCACCAAAACTTTCACCCTGAACAAAACCACCCACAGAAGCAACCTCCCTCCCCATAGGCAAACTATTAACTTTGCTAGTGGAAGCAACCTCTAAAACCCCATCCTAAGAAGAACATTACGCACCAGTGCAATCATCCAGACCAGAATCATCGACCTGTGCATCGGGCCCTAACCCTTAAGTAGAACCAACATCAACGGTTCTTTTAGCCTAAGAATAATTTGCCTCAGAGTGCCCAAAAATGGCACAGTGATCGCACTTCGGTGGAGCCTAAGCAAGCTCAACACCAATTGTATTTTTTCCCCCAAAATCACAATGATAAACCCTAGAATAACATCTTTTCCAGACACCTCTATGCATATTTTAGCGAATTCTAATTGCATCTTCAAGGTAGTAACACGATCCATGTTCAAAGGTTTACCCAATGCACTTGTTATGTAGTTGAGACCCTCATGAGAGAACAATTCAAGGGGTACATGCATAGCTTAACCCAAACTAGAGCAGAATCAAACGACACCACATCAAATCGGAGCCCATGTGTCAAGGCCATCCCTTGTTGTATTGCGATCCTGCCTTGACAAGCTCATTTCAGACCGAGCAAAGGTGGACCGAGAGATGAGATGAGCAATCCCTGAGGAGTTACCAAGTCAAGGATGCAAGTTAAGATGCTTTGGGAAGGCGATGAAGACTCTATCCAGAAAGTGTCATCGTTTGGGACGAAACAACGTCTACTCGCGACATTCTTGGTAAGTTTATTTAGCTCTTTAGGGAGAAGTGGTCTAGTGTCGGGTCTCCACCATCCCCCTCGCCTGGGCTAGCGACCAAGCTTCGTTGGTGTAAGCGACCTACTCCTAGGCCCATGTGGGGCCTAGTGGTTGGCACACTGTCTCTTTGGGAGAAATACCTATGGACGATTTGGGGCCATAGGGCCCCATATCGTGCTCGTGGCTGAAGTACGAGGTTGGAGTGTAGCTATCGTTAAGCCATGCGGGATTTGAAACTCTAAAGCCCCTAGCACATTGTGACCCTGAGAAGGCTAGACCGAGATAACTCCTTGGACCAAAGGGGCATGATAAAGGCTGACTTGTCTAGATAACACCCATTTTAAGTATCGTACGGCTTGCCAACCGAGTAAAGGGGGCATGTCCGTGACACGTGGTATCAGAGCAAGAAAACGATGGGACAATGTAGTCATGTGACGGTGGTGTTTGGTTATGAATTTTGATACAGTGGTGCGTATTTGTTAATCAAACGCCATAGTGCTCATGTGCCAACTTGAACATTGTGAAGCTTTATTCAGTAGTTGTGGTGTGTGGTGACGCCAGATGGATGTGTAGCAAAATAAGAGTTGGACTATTTGTGGATCAGTTGGTCTCGCGCCAAACGCTCCCACAGGTGGAGTAGTCAGGGTAGATCATCATGACAAGCAAAAAAGTGAGACTTTTTTGTGCACAGAGGTGCTAGATTATGGATTCTACGCCAAGCGTTCCAGTAAATGGAGTAGGCAGGGTTGAATGATAGTAAACCAAGCGCTCTTTGGACTGGAGTAGGCAGGGTGGGGGACTACGCCAAGCGCTCCCATGTGGGGAGTAGACAGGGTGGTCGAATCCTACGCCAAGCGCTTCTCTTCAAGGAGTAGGCAGGATGGTGTAATGTCACGCCAAGCGCATCCATCAATAGAGTAGGCATATGGTCTAGTTTCACGCCAAGCGCCATGTGAGGGTAGGCATGGTGGCTAGAACCTACGCCAAGCGCTTCCGCGAGTGGAGTAGGCAGGGTGACTCCCTATGATGCTAATTGATCAAGACCTAGTCAAGGCGCAAAGGTGTCTAATGGTGGGTTTTGGCAAGGTAGTGCCGATATGTTACATTAGCGCAGTGGCACGTGTGAATTAGAGCACAATGATGCTCATTTTTTCTTTACAGGTGTAACATTGTTGTTGGCTGATCGAAACGATGATCGAGTTGAGGCGCAAAGAAGCGCGAGAACTTTTGGTGGACGAGTTTGACCTTTGCACAATAGTGTCTGTCCATGATTTGGGACACAAGCAATATTTCTGGTTGCTTTAAAGGCTCGTTGATGGTTGTCTATGGGACATGATAAAGTATGTATTCCTCGTAGCATGGTGGCACGAATTCTAACAACATGGGGATGCTTACGCGTCACTCGAGAAGCGAGTCATTCCCTATGGTGGCTATCGATAATAGTGATGCTTATTTTGATTCAGTGTCTTGTGTCGGTAACCTTTGCTTATTGATGTTTGTTTTGTCTTGTTAGCACAAGGGCGTGTGCAGCCTGAAACATAAAATGTGCTTATTTTTGTTAATCTAACATATTGGTGCTTGTCGTTTCCAGGGTAATTTGATAATTTCTTGACTGATGGAAGTTAATGGCAATATTGTTTATCTTGGCACTGTGGTGCTTGGTTGTTGCTTAACTATCTTTTTCCAGGTGAAAAAAGAAGTTTGTACAGATGGATATAGATTGACACAATGGGTAGTCATGGGTTCGCAGACTAACCCTAGAGGGAAGAGTTGGAGACAACTTGAGACAGTTTTATAGTTGTTTTGTGTTCGGAGGATCAATGCGGTAGAGTCGTGTTCCTCAATGCTGTAGATTCGCTCATTGATAAAAATCAAAGGATTATGATAAAGCTAATTTATTATGAGAGTACTTTGGTACAACGTGATCGTCTAAAGGTGCAGGACAATGGAGGAGTATGCTGGAAGGAGTTGCCTTCTCGAAACATAATGGGGTAAAAGGGAGTGCCGAGTTATTAGTATGCTCCCTCCTATTGATGTGGACTCTTTTAGCGGTAGACACACCATGGGTTCTCGAGGGGAAAATATGTTACATTGTCAAATAAAATCAAAGAGCCTAGGGGGAATGCTTCTCATAGCTAATAATTTGTCCGTAAATGGCATTTTTCTCAGGACACATTGAGTCTTAAGGTAAAAAGGAATGTGTTGCGATATGGTAGTTTGGACCAGAGGCAATAGATTGCAAATATGGGATGACAAAGGTTGTGCGAGTCAATACGATTTTATATTAGATAGGAAAAAACTCCTTTGGCGCGAAAATCTTCCTTTGATGGGGATGATGGTTATGGTAAGGCATAATGCTATTTGTAAAGTTACCCGTTTGGGTGAGAAACACAAGGGTGGTACAACTTGGTAATGTGGGTGTATCTTAGAAAAGCTCTCCTTAGAAGTTCCTTCACAAGCAGAACCAAAAAGTGAGCGTGGGACAGACAAGCTCGAGGGGTATGTGGTGATGGTTCAAGTACAATTCAGATTTCACCCAAGTGTTACAAAATCCCTAATTTGGGCAGTGGTGATATGGGCTACTACCGACAAGCTATTTGGTGGGGCGAGCTAATAAAGCCATGGCTTAGGTCAAAACTGATGTATGGATCGAGAGACCAGAAGCAAAACCTGGTTACCACGGATATGTCAGTGTTACCCAAAAAGAGAAATGTGGTGATCAATGAGTTTATAAAGCACCTCCAGAGTTTGGCAATACAGAGCGTGAATTGCAGTGGGGGACGTACTGAAAAGTCTCATGGTAACGTGTAAGGTACATTTCATTTTATTGTTATGTAGTTGAACTAACCAGTTTCATGGTCAGTTTTCTCTTTTGTGTGTGTTATTAAGGCATGTGTCAGAAAAGCCCTGTTCGTATGCAATAGAGATAAATGTTGGCTTCATGCAACAAAGAAGGACACATCACAAATATCACACCTGTTTGTGAAAGATGATGTCTGTGCAGGCACAATAATTCTGTATATGTCGACAAAAATGTTGACAACGCGAAAACGTAGAGCGAGTACTGCTCCTAGGGAGAGAACACACCTAGGTGCTAGGACGTCGACACAAGGTGGTGGGTTGATAGACCCTAGTCGGTTTAAGGAACTTGAGGCCACAGTGGCTGTCATGAGAGTTGTGGCATCAAATGATTGGCTTCGAACAATTGAGGAAACATAGCAAAAGTTGACCCAAGCCATCAAAGATTTGGTAATGAAGCCAAAGAAGCATTAAGTCATATGAAGTTCGAACTATATGAGATCGAGGCTCAGGTTAACTTGCTATAGATAGCTATGGGTAATTCAATGACAACAGATAAGGGTCTGAGGACTAGGGTTCTGGAACCTCGGCGATATGAAGGGAACACATATGCTAAGGAGCTTGAAAATTTCTTGTTTGACATCGAGCATTATTTTCGGGATACACATACTAAAACAGATGAAGACAAGGTCTCGGTGGCCTTGATGTATCTAACAGGGGACGCCAAGTTATGGAGGCGGTCCAAGTTTATTAATGGTGTTTGTTCTGTCAATATATGTGAAGAGCTGAAGAAGGAGTTAATAAGCTCATTATTTTTCGAAAATGTAGAGTATAATGCCCAGAAGAGGCTAAGGGATTTGGCGCATACATGTTCTATTTGAGATTATGTAAGAGAATATAGAGGACTTGATCCTGTGTGAGAATGCTTTACTGACTAGATGTCGTGGGCATATGGGGAAGAGTTTGGTATCCTATGAAAATCTAAGTCACATATAGAGGGCACAAGGGATGCATCATTTTTGAAGTCCACAACACGAGACTAATGTTGATATGATATTTGTGGGGGTGCTGATACAGGTACACTTTGTTGGCGTGACAACAAGATAAACTTTACTAATAAGTGGATAGTGGGGAGACATAAATAGATGGGGAAAAGTTAACTTATCTATAGTGTACAAGCCAGGTGTGCCCAGAGATCGATTTGTTTTTTTTTTTACTTAATCAACGGTTCCTTCTTTTACGAAGGGAGTGAAGGAGAAACGAAATAAGGTGCAACTTGATTGGCTATTACAAGGGCCATTTGGAGACCATTAAGAAGCTCTAGTGAGGGCATGTGACCATCTACTTGCTACTGGAACAAGGACAAGGTTGTTCGAGTAAACATTGGTGTGCATTCACGTGGCGAATGGTACATGTATAATCGGGTAAGAAGAAAGACTCACGAGTAGATGATATGAGCTTGTCGTAGGGGTTGTGTTCTCAAATAGTCAAAAACACATGAGGTATAAATACAAAGGCATACCATGATTGGTGGAAGCGTAAGGCAATGTGTGCCAACCAGGTATCATACGAGACTTGTATGAATATGTTATCATTGATAAAATTGTTTGTATATCTTGTAATACATGGTGTATTGAGAAGGACAAAAGACAAGTACAATTCTATATGGTGTTGGCAACTAGAGATCATCTTTGCATTATTAAGCAACCAAGTGCAACACGAGCATGTACTGGCAAACTTGGGTTAATATGATGGTGAATGTACGGTGACACATTCAACACTTTGAAGGTCTAAGTATGAGATGAGACAAAGTTGGCAAAGATGCTTAATGTCCAGGATCAAGCCATTAAGTGACGAATCGTAACTCGCTTGCTATTGGCCAGGTATGTTACTTTTGTATTTGTGTAGGTTAATGGACAGATCGTGGAGCACAAATAAACTACAAGGCACATGTTTGAGTGGATCAATGGTTTGTTACTTGTCAAGGCTATCCCTTGTTGTATTGCGATCCTGCCTTGACAAGCCCGTTTCAGACCGAGCAAAGGTGGACCGAGCGATGAGATGAGCAATTCCTGATGAGTTATCAAGTCAATGATGCAAGTTAAGATGCTATCCAGAAAGTGTCCTCGTTTGGGACGAATCAACGTCTACTCGCGACATTCCTGGTAAGTTTATTTAGCTCTTTAGGAGGAAGTTGTCTAGTGTCAGGTCTCCACCATCCCCCTCGCCTGGGCTAGCGACCGAGCTTCCTTGGTGTAAGCGACCTACTCCTAGGCCCGTGTGGGGCCTAGGTGTGCGAGCAGTGGGGCCTAGTGGTTGGCGCACTGTCTCCTAGGGACGGTTTGGGGCCATAGGGCTCCATATCGCGCTCGTGGCTGAAGTACGAGGTTGGAGTGTAGCTATCGCTAGGCCCTACGGGATTCGAAACTCTAAAGCCCCTAGCACATTGTGACCCTGAGAAGGCTAGACCGAGATAACTCATTGGACCAAGGGGCATGAGAAAGGCTGACTTGTCTGGGTAACAACCATTTCAAGTGTCGTACGACTTGCCAACCGAGTAAAAGGGGCATGTCCGTGACACCATGCACCCATTTTCGGAAAACAAGAGTTTTTTGACTGATATGTCAAGTACCGGACTCAAGAGCCTAATCGTGAACCCTCTACGTTGAAAAGTTTATGATGTAAACATTCGGAACAAGAAACTGGATTTCCACATAATCCTCTCAACCCCATAAGCGATTCGCAGTTCACTGGAACACAGCAAGAGGAGGGAATTTTTCCAGAAAATTTTCAATTAAAGCATTACTCCACTGTTGAGGACCAGAGTTTATGACTGTCGGAGGCGGCGAAACTCAGTTTTAATTACTAAAATCTGTTAAAAATCAATTTTAATTAAGTAGTTTTTTAGTGGGCAATAATTTTTAAATAATTTAAATATGTATCTTACTTGCAAAAAAAAAAGTTCTTATGTGAATGGCTTAAATTATTAATATATGAATTTTTTATAATTATTAGTATTTGACTTATTTGTTATTAATTTGAATCGTATTATTTAACGTCTTATCTCATTAAAGATTAATTGATAATTAAGGGTAAAATTCAATCGAATTGAGTCAAGTGAAAAAAATTCTAGAGTGGATTAATTTAATTTAAGTAAGATTTTTTTTTCTTTATGGTTGGTTATGCAGACTGTCAGTACCATTGTGTTTTTGTATAAACTTGTGGGTCATATCGAGTATGCAATAAAAGGATTCGTGGGCTAACATCAATCATAATTATATCTACCGTATAATTAGCCCAAAAATTTGATGTGTTTGGGAAATAGAAAAATAATTTCTTTATAAACATAAACATGATGTTGTAATAGATTTATCGCCAAACCATTGTGATACAATACGTAATAATACTATCATTTTATCCATTACTAAGAACATGATCCATGGATAGATTCTGCATAACTAAACTCGTGGGTTTTAAGGTATAACTATTACAGAACAAACTGGATATTGCTTTAAGCTGTTTTAATGCACACTATACTCTTCAGGATTTTACTTTGGGACCCAAACAATGTGATCCTGAGGAAGGAAATGGCAGATAGGAACGGTTCCTGGCTCAACCTTAAGCACTTGAAAAGCCAAATGCTTCGGGTTCCATCCCGATGTATCTGTGTGGCAGACTGCTACTGCTTTCACTTTTGTTCCGTCAGCACCCTCCAATGGAACCGTGTAAGCCCTTGTTGTTTCCGATTTATGGCAATAGAAGACGGCGTATGCATACTTCTGCTTGTGGCAAACTACAGCTTTGTCGCCTGCCAACCTCTGTACTCCGGTTGCTATTGTGTACTTCTGCATTGGGGTTTGTTTTTCCACCTCTGTAGAGACTGCCTGGTCGATTTTCCCTAGCTTGGAAGTGCTGAAATCAATCATTGACTCGAGTGAGGTTGCACAATATTTCTCTTCTCCTCGAATCGATGGCTGTTTGCACTCCTTGATCGTGTTCTTCATCGTCTCAGCCTTTTCTGATCCTGGTTTTACTGAAAATTTGGTGAGAATTTCCGGCAACTTGTCGGATGAAAACGGTATTGTTTTGGATATTTGGTATGGTAAGAAAGTTGATTTCTGTGTGTTTTCGGTGAAATGCAGGGTCATTGTTGCCCCAGGGTGCATATCCTTTTCCAAAAAGAAAAGTGCCACATTCGGATCGTCATGGATTTGAGTCTCGGTGGCTGCATAATTGTAAATAAACGGTGAAACATTAACATGTACTGGCTTTCCCTTGTGCCCGGTGTTTACAGATACTCCTCCACCTTTTCCTCCGACGTTCACACGAGTGCCGCCCCCTGGCTTTCCTTTCCCGGTGTTCACTCCAACTCCGCCCTTTCCGACGTTCACATGAGTGCCACCCCCTGGCTTTCCTTTCCCGGTGTTCACATGTACTCCGCCCTTTCCAACGTTCACGGCAGTACCACCGGGCTTCCCTTTTCCTGTATTGACGTTTACACCACCACCACCTACATTCACAGAGGTACTTTTCTCCCCAACAGTTCTGCAAATACACCAAAATGAATGGCATCAGTAGTGGCCGAACATTATTGATCGAGGAGCTATTTAAAATGTTTAAATTTAGAAGAACCCAACAATATAAATTATATGTTTTAGAGGATTAAAATACAATTTTATCATGATCTCAACTTAAACTTTTTATAATTTTTAAAATTTTGGGGGCGTGGCCTTGTCGGTCCCTTAGAGGTACCGCCTATGGCATCAGTTAACATATTTACTCATGTCCCATTCTTATATTTTCCAGAACAAATTGCTAAAAAGCAACAAATCAGAAACAGAACACTCACCCTGATGTAGCATTTCTTGGACAACCTTTGGCATTGGAGTATTTGGCAGCTTATTTTTCCAATATTGCTCAGGTGAGAGCGCAGCATGGCTTGCCACCACAGCAAGCTGCAAAAACAATCAGGTCAAAAGTAAAACTCATTACTTCTCTACACTCAACAGCAAGCAATCACATGAAATCAGAGAACTTACCGCTATTAAAGCGAGAACCGGCGAGAGAACCTTCATCGAGATCCGAGTAAAGTACTCCTACAGAAAGAAAGAGACAGTACACTACAATGGAAAGTGAATCTGAAAGTTAGTGTTGCATGGAATGGAAAGTATGGCAAATAAGGCTCCACATTTATAATTGGAACTGAAGTAGGAGGCTTAGGACAAGTAACACTCCCAACAGTTTTTCTCACCCAATAATGTCTCCAACTGCCACTGGTAAACATAAATGCAGTTTGTGTCATATGGGCTTAGGTGGTGGCGGTACATGAATTCAAACTTGGTTTGCCAACATAATTGATTGGGCCATTCTTCACTTGGTTATGGCCCTCAATGGCACCAACATCAATCTGTTTCAATTTCTGTGGACATTTATGAGATTTATTAAACTAACAACCACCCAATTTATGATGGTTTAGTATGTGTTCTTATCATATAATTCTGTACTCACCATGGTTCTGGCCATTCAACATGTTATTATTTTGTATTATTTTGTACATAAGAGATATATTAACATTATGACATAGGAAAATTTTGAAAAACTAAATTTTATCTCTTTAAAATTTTAAAATATTTGAAGGGAAGCTATAAATTTTAAAAAAAAATTAAGTTTAATTTTTTTAATATTTATTAAATTTCTCTGTCATTGTTTAAAAGTTCTTATTATAGAGTAAAATTAATTAAAAGTGATAATGTTAGAGTTCTTTTAAAAATTTTATTTTGAATTTTTCCAAACATTTATAAAAATCTATATTTAAAAGTGAAAATTGTTTGCTCGGTAAACTCTTTCCTCAAGTTTCATCACTTTTGGATATATTAATGTTGAAGATAGTAAAAATTTAATTTTGATTTGACTTTCTATGCAAATTTCCTTTGTAGATTCCAAGGGAACCTATCTCTAAAAAAGATATTTATGTGAAAATAGACAATATCACGTTATGTCATTGTTTTTTTATAGATAACATGAATTAAAAAAGCTAAAATCTTAAAAGAAAAATTGTTGATGACATTAATCTTATTTAAATCTGTTGCATCATATTTAAAATATTACTTATGTTTATGAAAATATGTATGATGCACAAAATTGCTTGCTTAGAAATAATGTTACAAAAATTATTATAATATGCTTCCATCACTGAATCTGTCCCACCACCAGATGAAAAACTGTGCACCGCCCTTGCCCCTTGCACTGTTAAACCATAGACTTGTTAATGTTAACATCGGAGTTGGACGTTGGACGTTGGACGTTGGACGTTGGACGTTAGAGAGTTAAAGGCTGGATTCTAGAAGTCATTCTTCGAGGCCTACATTATCTTCAATTTACAAGTTTAGACCTTTGGTTGACCCAAACTAATCTAACTATCCAATGCTACCCAAATCCGTCCTGCACATTGAAATAACCCAAAGATGTTTCTACTTTTAAACACTACTTGCACCTAAGTTAAACCATTTTTAACTTTTTACTAATATACAACATCGGGTTTCAGGATTGGGAAATGAGATAATAGGATCCAAACTATTTTTTAAAAACTATAATTTTTATAGGCCTATATTATTGATGGTTAAATTGTTAGGACTATATTTTTTATAAAAAACTTGTCTAATTTCATCCAATGCTACAAATCCATCCTGCATAAAAAAATCGGGCTAATCTGATATGGAAATATAGTATTCAGACTTGTAATCCCTCTGGTGGGGAGGAGGGCTCGGCTTTTTTAAATTGTTGGAACTTGATCTTAAATTAATGATTGAGATATTTTCTGCTAAAATCTTTATAAAATTTACTTTGATTTTAATTGTCAGTGACCTTTGTATGTAAAAAAGTGTCTTGCTCTAGTTTATATATATATTTTGTGTACATTCAAAATAAGTTGTAGTTCATGAGTATTTTTAATGAAAATACAATGTTATCCTAAGTTTTTAACTTTTTTATAAAATTATTTCTATGTTATATAAAATCAAATGAGTTTTACATGACGTAAAAAGACCTCATATAATATGGTTCAATGTGTCAAGTTTTAGCCTTATAGGTTACTCCTTGCTTTTAGTTCCTACATATACTTGGTCCTGCATCTAACATGAAACTCTATATTGAACCGATTCATGTGTCAAGATAGTGGTGGGCTATTGGGCGCATTCATATATATATACACATGTAAGCAAGTTTGGTGATGACGAAATCATCATTGTTGTTGGAGGCATTTTTTGGGGGCAAACCAACATAGGTGGGGCGGTTTTAAGGTGACATTTTCTTCATTGGTTAGTTAGTAATAATCATCAGAGAGCAGTAAAAGTCAGATTATTGGGAAGAAAAATGATTAAAGCAAACTCATGAATCATGTTATATATATATATATATATATATATATATATATATACTATTACACTAAAAATGGGGAAATTTAGAGAATAGTCCTTTAAAATTAATTTTTTGGAAATGGGGTGTTTGAATTTTATTTTAGAAATTATGATAAAATGAACAGTGAGGGTATATTTTAGAAATCATGGGTGTTGTTTATAAAAAAATTTAACCTGAAGTATTCACATGTATAGTAGATTTGAAAAAAAATTATTAAAAAAGGAGGTGTAAGTGGTGTCTTTGGAGAAAAAATTTATTAAAAAATAAAGAGGTGGCATATTCCTCTGCACTGTAAAAATTTCTGTATATCCCCGAATACCCCCAACATCCCTTATATTCTAAATATTAATCTCCATGTGAATTATTCTCCAAAATTTGCCCTAAATAACCAATGGATTTTGTTTTTCCTCATATATTTCTAATTCTACAACATCCTCGCTAAAACCACACTTTCTTGATTCGAAACTCAGTTACACACCATAAATTCATAATATCAATCACCATCGTATCATATCTTAATCGTATGTATATACAAAACTCAGGTTCATGAACAATAATCACAATGCAATCACAATATATATATATAATTGTCTTGAAAAGAAGAAGGAATCTCCCAAATTTAGAAAGGATAACAGGAAAATTCAAAACAGATAACTCTAAATTATGTCCCAATTTGATATTAATGATTAGAAGGATGTTTTCCAATTTCTTCATTGCTTGATATAAACAATATTATATTGTTTTCTCAATTTCTATAATAAATTATGCTTAATTCTCAACATCTTTGCTTCTGTAGTTATGTTATCCTTTAGCTAACTGTTCAAACCTTTATTATAGTATAAGAATTTCATCCAACTATTAATTAATAAAATATAATATATATTACATACAGCCTTTACTTTAGTCTTTAGGAACTGCAATTTGTTTATTGGATAAAATGCCCTTTAAACCATTGAGGAAAAGAAGAAAAGTCCCCACGACTGTCTAATCAAGCTTTGTAAGTGATTTAATACATAAACAGATTCTTAGCCTCTTTGGGTAAAAAAGAAAGATTTGAATCTGGAGTAATATAGATATATATATATATATATATATATATTAATATGACCCACAAAGATTCTATGTCTTATATAGTAATGTGTTAAGTTGCTGTAAGAAGGGAGCGGAAGAAATGATTCTCATAATGTTTCTCCCCACAACCAAATTGAAGCCATGGAATTCTTGCTTTGTGCTTCTTTCCCTTTTACTATTCTCTTCTCATATCAACATGTCTTTATCAAAATAGAGCCAATGATTTTCGACGGAACCCAATTTTATTTCTTTGTGTTTTTTTTTTTAATTTAAAAAAAGGCTTAACTAATAACCATGGTTTAGTCGTATGAGACACTAGATCTCTTGAGCAAGATTAAGGGTTCAAGTTCTAGCGTTGTGAATAAAAAAAATTGAGTTGGAAAAATCACTCCCATAATGAGCCTTTATAGTACTAGTCCGAATTATCCAACTAATGAATTGGATACAAATAGTAAAAAAAAAACTTGAAAGTTACAAAGCTCATACAAAGAACATATGAATATGTTAAAACAGTGAGAGATATGCAATCATATGAGAGCGAGAGCAATCCCATAAAGATCCTTTTTATACTTTTATTGTAATTATTTTAAGCTAAAACTTTAAAATAAATAAAAAAAGGCATAATATTAATAAATATCTCAAATATTTAGCTGAATAATTATTTTGGTCAATTTTTTTAAAATCACTTTAACCATCAATATTTTGTATTAAGCCCAAATGATGATGAAAACGGTTAGATTAAAATGTCTTGACATAATAAAACATCAGCAAAAAAATAATAATTTTATATAATTTTATAAAATTATTTTGACTGACATCTCATTCTATGAAGTTAATATTTTTATCTATATGACATTACCACATCAACATGCAAATGTTATTTTTTTGCATTCACAAAGCCCGAATTGACTATTTTTGCTTAAAATAAAACATTGAGGGTTAAAGTACTTAAAAAAATAATTAAAGTCAAATTAACTATTCAGTTAAGTATTAAAGATATTTTTTATATTATCACTAAAAATAAATTATTCTAAATTTTCAAATAAATCCTTTTATATGTATAAATTGAATTAAGAAACCCAAAGGATAATATAAATTCGTAACAGATTTTCTTTTTCAATTTTTAGATATGTGTTTTTTATTTAAAAAAAATAAATTTAAGGTTTTTAATTAAGAGAATTTATATGTATTAATTAATCTAAAAAAATAGGTATAATGGAAAGATGCGTGCTCATTTATTTTCAAGTGTGTTTTGGGGGTTTGCATAATCTTAACTTAGATCCTTCCGTTTTTTGTTTGGATGAATCTTTTATTAGGTTAAACTCTTTTTTTACGATGAAACCTCCGCTTTTATTTATTAGTGATTTAGTGGACCAACCAGCATTCGTATTAGATAGTAATTAATTACATTGACTAATACAAAAATATTAGATCCCGTAAAATCATTTCACATTTCATCATACCAAGGATAGTGGTGAAGTAGGGATTGTTTAGAAAAAAGCATGTAAGTTGGATTAAAAATCACATTATGCTAAACTGCTTTTATACATGGTAAAAGATGATGTGTTTCAATTTAATTAGACTTTAAAAAAAAAATTGAAAGTGTGTTAGATATTTTTCTAAACAAAATACAAAATAATTAAAATCATTTTTTTTGTAAAAATGAGAAAATTGTTAATTTTAATAATAAAATAAGTGCTGTATATATGATTTTAATTATATTTAAGTTTTAGTGTTCATTTACACAAAGAAAAAAATACTAAAATGTCATACATAATCATCTCTAAACAATGAAAAATAAAAAAGATAACGCCATTATTTCTATAAATATTCAAATGGTAATTTTAATAACGAAAAAATTGATAGATATTTTTGAAAAAAAAAGAAATTGTCCTTTTAATTCTCTAAGATTTTGATAGTTAATTGCGGGTATGAAGTTTGAAATGAAACAAACTTTAAGCTTGGTGAGAAGACTCATAATTTTTATTTTATTTACAGAAAATTCAAATATTTATATTAATATATTTCATTAAATTATCACTCACCTACTAACATCAAAAATTAAAATTTTTTATTTATTTCATTTCATATTTTTTATATGGTATATAAAATTACAAAACGGACATTTTTAAAATAAGAAGAATAATAAATTCCTTAAGTTTTCAAATTTAATTTATTAAATAAAAGATAAAGGGACGACGAGTCTTAAAGTTTAAGTTAAAATCAGGAGACAGATCAAACGGTAATTAGAGTTTGACTGTAATTAAACATTTACCTATCATTTTTTATTGGATTGGTTTAAATATATGTATATTTGTTTTTATATAAAAATCAAAATGATTGATTAACCAATTGAGATTAAGACTCAAGTTTGATTAGATTTAATATGCTGGTCGATTTATGCAATCTTATTGATTGATTTGTTTTTGCCTTCTTTTCTCGCAAATTAATTCCACTTTCAAATCCAATAAATAATCTTAATAAAAATATCGATAATATTTATTTTAAGGGATCTAAATTTAATTATATTATCTGTAATGTACATATATTTTGTTAAAGATTTATAAATATTATTTTATAATTACATTTAAATTATTTAAATAAAAAAACATTTTTATTTCTCATGATTCATCATTTCGTAGTTTTATAGTTTTATAAAATTACAAAAATGGCTAACAAATCCGGTCCAAGAATGACACATTCCTGTAATTACACATTTATTACGCCGTGATAAAGGGACAACCGAGTCGGAGACAAATTAAGCGAGGACAGGAGAGAGATCAAACGGTAATTAGAGTTTTTATTTAGAAGAATTATGTGGTTAATTACAAACATTTTTTTGATTTATTTTTTTGACCAATGTGTAGGTGTTGTTTTTGAAGTTTATATAAAAATCAAAATGATTGATTATTTTTATAATAAATTTTGACAATGACTGAACTTTAGCTAATTTATTTTTTTTACAACTTTATATTGATTTAAAGTTTTTTAAAAAGATTCAATATCTTATCTCATTAAATCAATTAATTAATTGATTTTTAAAAAAGGGGATATTGGGAGGAAAAAAAATTAGGGATCAATCATTTTAGAGTTTATTTAGCAAACTAGGTATTATTTGCTTAAATTTAAAAACTATCTTATAAATTGAAAGTTTTTGCCTTAATATTATTTAAAAAAATAGAAGACTTTCATCTCATGACTCATCATAGAGTTTTACTAGTTTTATTGTTTGCCTAAATGCCTACTTTGCTACCCTGTCCATGTATGGCTATGAAACAGTGCCCTATTTATTCATTTTTTTAAATATAGATTTCTTGTTTTTACTACCACGATAAGATAATGACAAAGGTAATGGATAAAGGTATTTGATTAAAATTTAGAAGAATTGTTTGATTAATAAACAATAAAATTTTTTATAAGGACATGATTTATTTAATTATTTGAATAGTTTATTAGTTATCAATTTTTGTGTCATATTAATAAATTAAATTAAATTAAATAATTATTTTTAATATAACATTATTAGGCATATTTGAAGGATCTACATTTTAACCTAATTTATTTTATTTTTAATATATTTTAATTAAAATAATTTTAAATAAAAAGATCTAATATCTTATCCTATTAAGCCAATTAATTGCTAGTAATTACATACTTTTTACAATATAAATATGAGGGTGAAAAATTAAAATATAAAAATATTAAATTTAAGCTATTTGCATATTTTTAATAATTGATAAGGATAAAAAATTATAACTCTAATATTAAAATCTTTAATTTTTAATAATTCATGTGATCGGTAGTAGTAGAGATGAATCTAGAGGGAATTGGTAAGGGTCATAACCCTTTAAATTTATAATATTTTGTTTAATTTTTCAAAAATTTATAAAATTATAAATTAATACACAATAAAATCGTTGAAACGATAGAATTGTAATTTAATCTTCTTAAATTTTATAAAATTAAAAGCTAATACAATGATTAAATTTACATTTTGATTCTTATGAAAATAAAAGCAAATGCAATGGTAAAATTACACAAAAAAATTATGGGTTCGCCCCAATTGGTAGGGCCTTCATTGCAACACTAAAGCTTCAAATATCATTTGTTGGCCCCGTCACCAATGTTACAACGGCCTTGAAATTTTAACGCCATATAGTTTAAATTTTTTAAAAAAATATTTTTAATTTTTAAAAAAATTAAAAATCTATTCTAATACAATTTTATCATTTGCCAATAGAATTTAATCCCAACTTCTGAAAATTTATAAAATTAAAAGCTAATTTTGTGATTGCAACACTTTGATTCCAAAAAAATTAAATTTTGCAATGGTAAAACTTCAAATATATATTTTTGGCCCCAATTGGTAATGTTTTCCGACACCCTAAAACTTCAAATATCATTTGTTGGCCCCGTCACCAATGTTACAAATTACAACGACCATTAATCCATCCCCACCGTGATCGCCACAAGCTTCATTAATACCGCCCACCTGCCATCAGCACCACCATTGCCATTTGCCGACAACCAAATTCCCACTTCATAATTTCCTCCATTCAATTCAAAATTGAAATCAAGTTCGGAACATTGAAACATAAACATTGCCCCCCCTAGTCCTGTCAAACAAAAACAAGCTGAAAGCATATTGATGGGAGGCAACATATGCATAAAACTACACCAGTGCACATCAGCACATGCAATATTGCTTTTTTTTTTTTAGTTCTCAACACTTGAAAGAACTGTCTTTAATCTAATATCCCATGATTACAGAAGCGGCCCCTGGAATCAAAAAATATCCTAATAGTAATACTCCAAATTGAAGACCATTGGATGTGGAGGACATCTTGGCTATAATTCACAAACCCACCATGCCCCAACTTGGTCCTATCATTGCCAACCACAATCAAAACTCAAAATCCTGTGAGAATCCTACCAACTATTTGCTGCATTAATCACACTTTAACATCATATCCCAAATTGGGGTTATTAGTTTAGGGTTTTTGTAGAAACAAGTGAATTCCACTAAGCATTTCTAATTCTATTACTTTCTTGATTTTTTTACCATTTATCTACACACCCTAACCCTAACATGACAACATCTCCAAAGTTTAATACACTTAGTTTCTAACTACAATTTTATTGGAAGGTGAACCACGAATCCTGAATATGGTGGATGATTAAAAAAAGTTGTCCATAACCAACAACCTATTCATTTAGTAGGATGGGATACTAGATACTTTAAACAAGATTAAATGTTTGAATTCCCCTAATCAATTCTTACATTAGGGACAAACACAAGATTTTATGTTAGAGGTATGAACTTTTATATTCAGTAAAACTATATAAAATTTTAAAAATTTCGATACAAATTAATCAACAAAATTGGGTATATATAAATTTTAAAAAAGTTATCCATCCTTCACCGCTTCTTAAACTTTAATTTCCCTCGTATATAAAAATTGAAAATTTTGAAAATTCCAACAATTATATAAATACAAAAAAATTAAAAATATATAAACTTTTATAATTAGTAAAACTATATAAAAAATAATTTACCCCTAAATAAGTCTCTTTCTATGCCTCACACTAAAAAATACTAAAAATTAAATTTTAAACAAAAATTCCAAAAATTTAAAAACTTTAGAGATGCCCTAACTTGTCCCATAAACACTATTAAAATGAGGCGGTCCATCTAACATCACAACATCCTCCAAAGAAACATACACATGGAGAGTGTTTTATCATTATATATACCAGTATATCACCATCTCTCTTTTCTTCTCTAATCCTTCTCTCCCTTTGTCTTTCACTGGTTCAAGCTCGTGCTGATCAAGCCTCGATGTTCGTGCTCACCTTCTGCTCTTTTACCTTCATACGACAAATACAGAGAGATTCAATTCAAACAACTCATTTCAACGAAAGTTATATCAATCCACGAAACCCCAATCTCTCTTTAGATAATTAAGAGAGTGAATCCATCTCTAATATCTCAAACCTAACGTACACCAATTTTTTTTGCCCTTTTACATACTTCTTTTCTTTTTCCTCCCTTTGGAAACTCAGCAAAACCTCAACCTGAAAAGCTTAGTTATTTAGATGTGCAGTAGCTACGTATAGCTAAAAAGATTGGTCTCAAATTGCGCTCTGTTCATGGATTGCTTGAGAGAAATACAAGGAAAACAAGCTCACGATCCCATATTAATCGAGAAGATGAATACTACGCCGTCTTGGCGTTGCATATGCGTTCCGGGGCCACTTATCGTTGGTGCAGGGCCTTCGGGTCTAGCCACAGCCGCTTGTTAAAAGAGAAAGGAGTTCCAAGCGTTGTCCTAGAGAGATCTAACTGCATAGCATCTTTGTGGCAACTCAAGACCTACGATCGCCTACGCCTTCACTTGCCTAAACAGTTCTGCGAACTTCCTCTGATGGGGTTCCCTACTGATTTCCCTACTTACCCTACTAAGCAACAATTCGTGGACTACTTGGAAGCGTACGCAAGGAAGTTCGATATCGAACCACGGTTCAATCAGACGGTTTCGGGAGCCGAGTACGACGGTACAATGGGGTTCTGGCGCGTGAAAAGCGTTGGGATAAAGGGGGAGGGGACGGAATACGTGAGCCGGTGGTTGGTGGTGGCGACGGGAGAGAATGCGGAGGCGGTGGTGCCGGAGATGGAAGGAAAGGGTGAGTTTGGTGGGGACATAAGGCATACGAGTTTGTATAAAAGTGGAGAAGAGTTCAGAGGGAAAAGGGTTCTAGTGGTGGGGTGTGGGAATTCAGGAATGGAGGTGTGTTTGGATCTTTGCAATCATAATGCCAGGCCTTCACTTGTAGTCAGAGATACAGTAAGAACTACAAACTCTTCACCATATTTACTGTTTTTCTGAAAAAAAAAGTTCTCATTACAAGAAAATAGGGTTTCTCAAGCTGAGATCTTGGTTTTATAAGGAATAAAAAGATGGTTTTTGACTGAACAAGTTTTTCAATTTAGGTTTTTTTTTGTGTAGGTTTCATTATACATTCAAAACTGTTCACAAAGAGATTTCTTTTGGGTCCAAAGAGATCATAATTGGGATGGGGTTTTATTTTCAATTATTAAAAATTATTTGATCTTTCACTTTCTTGGGATTCTCAAGCATGCTGAACATAGTTAAGATCATATGTTGTCGTAATCATCATGAATCTCCACCTTTTCTGTCCCTATGATTAATTCTAAAGAAACAAACTCCAAAATTATGGAGCAATGGCCTGGACGCAATTAGCCCATACTGTCAACTCTTAGCTTTTTAGCCATTAATAAACCCTTTTTTTGAAACTGAAGGTGCACGTTCTTCCCCGAGAGATGCTGGGAAGATCAACATTCGGGTTGTCCATGTGGTTGCTCAAATGGCTGCCCATTCGGTTCGTCGACCGCTTGTTGCTGATCCTATCGTGGTTGATGCTGGGTGACACCGCTCGCTTTGGATTGGAACGGCCACGGTTGGGTCCCTTGGAACTCAAGAATCTGTCTGGAAAGACCCCGGTTTTAGATGTTGGCACGCTCGCCAATATCAAGAGTGGAGACATTAAGGTACTTTCCCTTTTGTCATTGAAATCACATCACCTTTTTCTTTTCCCTGTTCAAACCATTGATGACAACTAACGAACCAGTGTTTGATTGATCCTATACACTGTCTGTGTTTCAACTCTCGTACACACATGCCTTTTCATTTTGGCCACAAATATAGTTTCCCAATAATTGATCCACCTTCACTTCTTGAACTGTTGTAGGTATGTCCTAGCATCAAACGCCTAAAACGATTTGCAGTGGAGTTTGTTAATGGCAAAACTGAGAACTTTGATGCAATCATTTTAGCAACTGGTTATAAAAGCAACGTACCCTCTTGGCTAAAGGTATACTTTCACCCTTTTTTTCATCTTCATTCACAACTTGATGCATAAAATGGTGATTAATTTTTTATTTCACGAAACATGAATGTTTGAACGGTGTTTAGGGTTTTTTATCTTTGATCGTCAAATTTCTCTCCCTGTTTGTAGCTGGTGATAAAAAAAAATGGCAATTATCTTTTTTTTTTGATGACTTTTCAAAATACTGTTCAAACATCTATATTTCGTGAAATAAAAAATCAATCACCTTGTTTCATACAATAAAAATACATAGAATATTATCTCATATAAATTTCCAAAGAAAGGGGTTAAAAGTCTAAAGAAAAGAAAATTGGAAATATTGACAGGAAAGAGAGATGTTCTCAGAGAAAGATGGGTACCCTCGGAGGCCATTCCCCAATGGGTGGAAAGGTGAAAATGGGCTATACGCCGTGGGGTTCACTAAACGTGGATTGCTCGGTACATCAATGGATGCTAAGAGGATTGCAGAAGACATCGAACGGTGCTGGAAACATGAAGCGAAACATCGTAGGGCCTTCAATCGTTCAGCAGTTTTGCAGCAATCATCACCATGAGTCCATGTCCATGATTGATTCTTTTTTTTTTCTTTTTGGGGTTCAATTTTGATTGAATTATTTACTATGACAAGATGACACCAAAGCCAGTTCCCATGGCAGGCCTTGGAAAGGGTGATGAAAGAAAGTTGAATTTCATAGTGTTTAAGAAAAAAGGGTTGGTTTTTTTTTTGGATTGTGGGGGACCTAAAATTATCTGTACATCTTGTACATTACCATTTTCCCTAATTGGGAGAGAGCAAGGTGAATTTTGGGGTGCTCTATATATAAAATACGTTTTTTTTTTACAAAAGAGTCAGGAATTTGAAATTTAATTCACTAAATTTAACATAATTTATATATTTGGAAATTGTAAATTTTATATGATGTACTCCATATGTTATAATAAATCTCTGCCTCAAAAAAATAAAATTTATTTAGGTTTGCTGTTTTTGTGCTTGCTATAGTAAATGTTTACCTAGGTAACCAAACATATTCTTTTCTTGAGGCAAGATCTCTGTGAAAATGGAAAAATTACTAGATGTGCCTGGTTCACCACGTCATTTATGGTCTCATCTAATAATATTTTTTCATGTTATTTTTTAAGGTAAATCTTCACATCTTTCTTACATGTCAATAAGTTAGATGGACCTTATTAGCTGAGACCACGAATGACGTGGCGAACTGGGTCCATCTAATAATTTATCGTCAAAATGATTTCGTTCCAAACATAAAGGTTTCGACCGCCCTTTCCTCTTTTTATCACAAGTTAAACACGTGCATTTTAAAATGAGTAGAACATTATTTTCTTATAATCATCGGTATTGCGAGGTTCGTTTGAATTAAATACTGAACAAATTTAGTGTAAGACAAATTTCTCAACCCAATTTATTTTATTTACAACGTTAAAACTTAAATATTTGACATTGTTTAACGTCTCCTTCTGTTATATGGACTCGTAGTTGATGAAATGAGTAGAATATTATTAATTGCTAAGCAACTATATGCCAATTTTATTTTATACTACATATTCACCGTAAAAAAATCATTTTGCAAACAAATTAATTTTATCAACCATTTAATTTACTTGTAATTTTTAAAAAGAAATTAAGATAACAATGTTCTAAATAAATAAATTTTAATCATTTTTATTTATATTGAGTTCCATTTTTCTGCTACCAATAAACAGTTGGTCTAATAAGATGAGATATTAGATTTGTTTGACAAGGTCAGAAAGCTGAATTCTAACATTTTGAATGAAATAAATTGAATTAGAAAAGTTGTCTTCATATTGAACCTTTACACTACTCAAACTGAATTAGTTAGTCAATAAATTAAATACTAATTAATATATATATAAAGAAAATATATAATTCACTTTTGGAAAGTGAAGGGACAAATCAGTTCCTAATCTTTAATGCATTAATTTTTAAGAAAAATTGTCTCGAGATTGAACGTCTTATCCGTGGCTTTGTATGGGGAATTTCGGATGAAGGCTCGAGTATTCACTTGGTACGTTGGGAGGATATTTGTCAATCCACGGCACTAGGGGGACTTGGATTTCGATCATTAAGCATGCAAAATGATGCATTTATGATGAAAATTGCATTCCAACTCATTTCTAAACGGAAGGCGTCGTGGGTAAGATTTTTGCGCGCAAAATATAAATGTGTTTCGGGGATTCCGGATTTATTACGGGCTCGCAATTGTTTCTCCTTGTGGAAGGGAATTAGCACAATTTGGAGCCATGTCTGAGATAATGTTACTTGGAGTATCGGCCATGGACGCGAGGTAAGATTTTGGAAGGATATGTGACTGTCGGATATTGGTGTTCTTGAAGCAGTAGTTATCGCTCCTATTCCGCCTGGGATTCTACATGCAACTACAGCCGATTTGGCTTCATCGGACGGTGAGTGGCGGTGGGATTTATTTCAGAATCTACTGCCCATGGAGACGTTGTTGCACATTGCTGCGGTTCTAGCTCCCTACAGCGTTGTTTCGGACGACTGTATCGGCTGGCAGGTAAGCACTGATCGGTGCTTTTCTATTAAATCAGCTTATCGAGTTCGGTGCCCTCCTTCGTTTGGTCCTTATGATGTTGTGTGGAAGTATATATGCAAATATCGGGGGCTTCAACGTATTAAAACTTTTATGTGCCTAGTTTGTTGCGAGAAGTGATGACTAACGCGGAATGCATTTGTAGGCACTTTACGTTTAATGCTAGCTGCCCAGTTTGTGCAGATGCAGTTGAGGATGTTAGCCATTTATTAAGAACTTGTCCGTCGGCTTTAATGGTTTGGATCAGTCTTGTTAAGCAAGAGAGGCTTGCTGAATTTTTATCCATTGATACTCGTGAGTGGCTTCGGATTAACCTTTCATCGCCGAGATACTTTGCAAAGGATGGCCAAGATTGGGATTTATTATTGGGTGCGGTCTTGTGGAACATTTGGTTATTTCAGAACTCTATCGCCTTCGATAATCCGCTTGATGATGATGGTTCTATTTTGGATAAAAGCCGGTCCATCCTTGCCTTGTCCGTGAAAACATTAGCTCGGCCCGTTGATCATGCTGGTCCGATCTTGTCGATTGGGCACCATGCGGTATGGTCGCCTCCCCAACAAGGATGGTGCAAGCTCAATTCGGATGGCTCAAAGGGAGGTGGTGCTGGTCCTGCTTCTTGTGGAGGGCTTATCAGAGACGAGTTTGGTATTTGGAGGATAGGCTACACTAAATCTATTGGTATATGCTCGATTATGGATTCGGAATTATGGGGGATTCTTCTTAGACTACGGCTTGCTTGGAGTTTGCGCATTGCAAATATGGTAGTAGAGATAGTTTGGACGCACTTGGACTAGTTCAAGCTAAAGATGGTCGACAAAGCTTATCGGGCTTAGCACTACATATTTTGGAGTTGTATTAGCTTAGTTGGAATGTTTGTTTCCAGCATATACGGTGTGATGGTAATATGGTTGCAGATCGATTGGCGAAATTAGCTCCGTCCGAGGATTTTTATATCCGCGTCTTCTACTCTCCACCTTCGGAGGTGGTTAATTTATTATGAATTTAGTTTGCTTTGATCATTAATAGGTTGTGGTTATCCACTTTGTTCTTTGTCTTTGATTTGTTATTATTATTATATGTACTCTTTTCTTCCGTTTAGACTTATAGAGATTTTTAACGAGGCATATGGTAATAGTCTCATTTTTCATAAAGATAGAATTCCTTTAATTTTTAGTATTTTAGTAATTCTATTGAATTAACGTATATAATGGAACATGAAAATGTCTATTGAATTACTAAAATACTAAAAATGGTATTTAAAATGTTTAACGTATAGGAATTCTATCTTTAAAAAACTAAAGGAATTCTATTGAATTAACGTATAGAAAACTTCCATTCTATCTTTAAAAAACTTGACATTAATTTATTTATATCGATTTAGTATTTTAGTAATTCAATAAATTTAAAATGTTTAACGTATAGAAAACTTCCAACCTTTAAATATATATTGATAAAAATGGTATTCTTGATCCAAATCGATATGAAATTTTACTTACATAAAAGTATAATTATGTAAAATCAATAGTGAGATTGTTAACTCAAATAGTTATTGAAGTGTGTAGAATTTATACTAATATAAGTGGACTCTCTTATTATAAAACCTCTAATTAAAAGGTGTCAAAAATTAATATGATACCAACTCAATTAAAAATAATATTAAATATTATTTTAGAAAATAATAATTAATATTACTATAATTTTTGTTTTTGTTTTCTTAATTTTAATTCATTCACGGACAAAATCAAGTGTACAAGGAGCTTTCTCACCGTAAAAGAGGGGAAAAAGGTCGAGCTAGATCTGTATGTAACCATTGTCTGTCATCTGCCAAAGCTGTTTTGACAAATCAGTTGGATTTGATAGATGGTCTGTCATAAAGTTTATTAAAATAGATGATAGAGTATAAAAAAGAAAATTCAAATATGTTTTAATAATTAAAGCCTTAAAACAATCACTCCCTCAATTATAGACGAGGGAAATTTATACACGTACAAAAGAAATTGGGTGAAAGAAATAGCAGCTTTTGCAGACGATAAAAAGAATGAGAAAATCGATAGCGTTAACCCAAATAATAAGCAGTTTAATATTATTTAAATATGATTTGAGTTCAAAATTTTATGTATGTAAAAAAATTTTGGTTAAAAATCTATTTATTAAAATCATATGTATTACGCGATTTAATTCAAATTAGTAAGAACAAAATCGAGAGGACAACCTAATAAAGAATGGGGATAATCGGTCATTTTCAATCAAGTTCAATTTGAAGTTCAAGGGAGCCTAATTAACATGTGTTGGTTAAAATCCATCTTTGTAGTTGTATACATGTTGGTAAGATATAGCTTTGGTTGGACCATTTCTCCTAATACTACTACTTATTTCCAACTACTTTTCTTGCATTCACTATGATTTAATTTATATGCACGTGTATATTATGTATAAAACTTTTATTTGAGTGGTTGTCAGGAGTTAATTAAATATTAACTTAATTATAAAAATATTAAAAAATATTATTTTTTAATGATACTAAATAATGTTATAATAGTATGTCTATTATTTCCACACTCTTTATAGTCTTATTTGTTACTTGGTACGCTTTTGGTGATTTTTTTTTCCCTACAAACAGTTATAAAGTAAATAAATATGACATTTGCTACAATTTTTATCATGTAATATTAGTATTTCGGATACTTGTATTGACAGTAAATTAACTAACGGTTTTCATAAAATATCATTTTAACAAAAATATAATAACACTTTTTATTAAATGAAAAAGTAATTGTATTTTTAAGATAAATACTGAAATTTAAACACGTACAATATAAGATAATATAAATATTTTTTATCATTCGATCAATTAATGAATATAAAAGAATAACTACCGTATCAAATATTAAGAATAAATCTTATCGCAACATTGACCGCCTACTTCCAATTACATTCGAAAATTTATTGTTTTTATTTAGCACGATTAATTCATATAAAATCTTCAAAATTTAATTCAGTAAACAAGAAAATTCAATAAGATTTATATTTCTTCTTTCCTTCTATATTTATTTAAAGCAAGATATGGAGATGAGAATGATGCGAGCTGTATCATGGTAACCTACATTGGACCCCTTTGTAGGGAGGGACCTATCCTTATATGAACCTTCGATTTAAATTAAAAGATTAACTCTTGTTCGCTTTTAATCCATATAATTATTGATCATGGACGGAGCCATGTATAGATTGGGAAAGTTCTTGTCCCGTCCAATTCTTTTTTGTTATAAGAATATTATATGTCATTTTTAGTTTAAATATTAGTTAAATAAGGCTTTTTGTCGCTTTCAATTTTTAGATTTAATAATTTAATAGACTCTTGTCTCTCTCAATATTTAATCTTAATTTCGTCGCTGTTGTTGATATCTCGTAAATTTGACGTTGAAAACAACAGTATAAAGATTTGATTGTATGTATGTGCATATTGTATTATCCCAACAATATAATATAGAAGGGTTTGCTAGGTGGAACTTTGAACAGTTGCCATCAATAAAACTAAGCTAAAATTGATGTTTCACCATTGCAGTGCTGGGGTAGGTTGATTCACAGGTACTTTCCGGAAGATGCAACGAGTCAACTTCATTGAATTATATCGGTTCACGATTGAGATGGGAGGCCATTTTAATTAATTTATAATCCTCAGAAATCTACATGTTAATACTTAAACACAAAGTGTAAGTACTAAGTTGCGGAGAAGTTGGATTTTTCTGCAGAAGGCGGTGGCGTGGGTGACAAGGGCAGGACGAGGAAAGCGCATGCAAAGAGATGAAATGGACAGACTTTGAATCTGATCAATGATATGAAGAAGAAGAAGATAATGTCGCACTAAGGGGAGAATAGAGATCCACTTCATGCAGAATTGTGCTACCCTTCATCTTTTCATCTTTGGGACCGCCACTCTCCGTCACCTTTCTAATCACATGCACATCCCAAAGGCGTTTTACAGGGTCCAAGATCATGCACTTTTCTTTCTCCATGATCCAAAACCCAGCCAGCAGGGGGAAAAAGAAGAAGAAAAAGCTCATTTGGACTGTAATCTCAAACCCCTTATGATTAAAAGTTGAAGGAGCTGGCTTGCTTTTTTCTTTCTTTCTTTTTTCCCACCACTCCTCCTTCTCTCATACTGATCCATCAGTTCAGATGTTTGCAGCCTTCTTCTTTATGTCAGTCTCCAAGGTTTCTTTCCCTATATGTGCTTTGTGAAAGCAAAGCTTCAAAACCCACTTGTCCACTTTTCCCCCATCCAATTTGCACTTTCTCCTGAGATGAGAGTATTGGGTATAAACTAGGATTCTTCTCCAGGTATTGCTCTATTTATCCTCTTCAAACAAACCACTCAAATGCTGCTCCATTTGCTTGCATGTTACTTGTTACTTTCTCATTACTCGCGCATTAATAAATAAGTTGTATTTTAATGTACAAAATGTATAAAAAAGTATACAATCTTTTTTATTTAAACTATAAAATATAAATTTTAAATTTCTAACTCTAGTTATCATAAACCCTAACCTCTATGCTCTAAATACTAAACCCTAAACTTAAACTTTTAATCCCTAAACTAAATCCAAAAGCCTTAAAATTGATAGGAATTATCCCCTAAACTCTAAAAATATAAAATTAAACCCTAAAATTGATAGACTTGCTGAGCAAAAAAAATGATAGACTTGTAAACAAGGATAGAGCTATAATCAAACATTGGCAGGACAAGGGTGTATATATTTAAAAATTGGGAGGTAAAAAGATTTTATTTAACAAATATTTAAACTAAAAGACCTAAATTTTTATTGCACCAAAAAAATAAATCGAAGACACTTCTTCTATACTTGTACAAGCTAAAGTTTACGCAAGATATATATATATATATTGTACTTATTTTGGAGCGATGCATATATAGCTTCTTCTCTGACTTTGTTTGTGATAGGCTTGTCAATTTTGAATTTTGTAATCAATTCAAAGCAACCATATGGGTACACCACGGCTAGTCCATTTGTATTTGGACAATGACACACCATATTTCACTTCTTTTGGAAAGATTGCAAGAAATAAAGCACTCACAATAAAAACAAAAGTATGTATCAATATTGCAGACGCTTCAGTTGTTAATTTAGATTGACAAATTTCTTTACATAAAAAAGTGAAATTAAGTATCCAACTTTGAAAGAATTAACCTTTTACAAAAACATGGGCCTGTAAGGATTTCCATACTGGAGAAAATTTGGACAAATCGCCCATTAAAGCTAACCCGAAGGCCTTTAGTATTATTAGTGGACTTTCCTCTTTAATTGGGCTATTAGAATTGTCTTGGACTCTCTCGTTGGCGGAAATGAGCAGAACCCTAATTTATGAAGCAATATTTAAGTATAATTGCTTGGTTGAAAGATTGAATCCTGGAGTCATTCTGGCTGCTGAACATTGGGTGTTTTGTTGTATTGGCTTTAGATAACTGGAGTGTGTAGGCTATTAGAAGAAAGACTACCGGGACCGGTCAAATGAGGTACCTCCGACATGTTCCTCGAAGGTTCAAGACCGGCTTTAGAGAAGGTATTTCTCACTATTTCCTATTCAATCATTGTTGGTTGAACTGATAGCATGTAGACATAGTGATGGTATATGCTTGAATTGTTGGTTTCTGTCAGGCACTGAAGCAACTCCAAGGAAGAAGACAGCTGCTGCTGCTGCTTCATAAGGTTCATTGTGGTGCCTTGCTGTGTTGTGAAATAACCCTGAATTTACAAACCACAGCTTTAGGGTTTCTCTCAATTGTGTGTTACTTTTGTTTTCCAAACAATGTTTACAAACAGGAAGTTCTGTTTTGTTATGAATCTTCACGGCCTTATTCTTCATTATTCAGAACAAGTTTACATCCTCCCATCTCTCTGTCATATGCAAAGCCCATAGATGATCTTACATTACTCAATACTCTAAATGCCTTGCTTGGTATTTCTGTGGTTGAAATGTGATCATAAGATTCAATCACTATTCGATCACGATTTAACTCGCAATGTATGGTACAAATTTTGCTGAGAGATTTTGCAAAAACACCAACAAGACGTGCAACGTGCACTTAGCCATGCATAGAAAGATAGGGGAAGAACAGCTGAAGATTGAGCTTCCTCCTTCAACTGCCGAATTCCTTTGAAAATATGTACAATTTTCCAGGATGGCCAGAACATTGTTGTTTGTAGGGGTGTTCAAGCCAAACTACCAAAGTCATTAACATGGATTTCTTTTCTTTTAAGTGTTAATTGAACTGAAATGTTCAAAATTTGGTTAATTATGTCGGTTTTTGAATTAACTAAAATTTATTATAACTTTTGGGTAAATTACACAAATTGTCATTAAATTATGTAAAAATGATCATTTTAGATATTGAACTTTTAAAAGTTATAAAACAGCCATTAAACTTATCGAACTATTATAGAATGATTATTGACTCATTGCATGTTATAAATTATTGATTAATATTAAAAGAATTAATGACCATTTATAATATATCAAAAATTTAAATTTAATTTTTAAAAATCCAGTGACAAATTAAACATATGTAATGTTATTTAATATATAATAATTTTGGTTAATTTCATTAATTAGCGGATTTTAAATCGAATTAACCGATAATTAAAATTTGAGAAAAAATAATCGTTAACTGATTATACAAAAAATTAACTGATCGATTAATCGAAAAAAAACCAGTTCAATTGTTAATTCAATTTAAAACCAAATTATGAACACTTCTGGTTGTTTAGTCTTCAAACCTTTTCAACAACATATTGGTCCAATTTCTTTGAAAAAACGTGGTTGAAAAGATGGCTACCGATTCTTCGCCGGTTAGTAAAGTTTAAGAGCACGTTTTATTCGCGAAAAAGATTATTATTAAGAGTAATAATTTTTTTTAGAATAATATTTTTTTGTTTGTTTTGAGAGCATTCACTTAAACTTAATAATTTTTTCTTAATAGTGTTATTTTCCCTCTAAATAGTGGGATAACATTCCCACTAAAAAACAATTTCCATCCCTTTAGAACATATTATCCCTAAATTAATAAATTTTGTTCATATAAATCCTTTAGGCCCAAAGATAAGGATCAACCCTTTACTCAACTCAAGTGGTGGGTTAACGGAGTTGTTGACAGAATCCCGCGGGGAATCAGGCATGGATACAGTGAGATGGAATATTAAATTTTTTAAAATAAATTTTAGAGTTCGAATTTTAATATAATAAAAAAATAAATTTAATTAGAATAATAAAAAAGATAAAATTTGTATACATATGTTGTCTAAAATTAATTTTAAACAAAACTGCATATTTATACTATAAAACTCAAATCTTAAAATTCTAACTCTAACCCTAAAAATTAAATCCCAAACCTTAAGCCCTATACCCTAAATTTTATACACTAATATTAAATTTTAAACCCTACGACCTAAACATTAAATCCTAACCCTTAAAATTAAAAAACATGTATAAACTAAAATTTATACGGCCTATATGTCAAAACTTTTTCATTAAAAAAATTATAATAATTAATTGGCTTAAGGTTTAATAAGCTCTTAACTTTTACAAAAAAATCAATTAAGCCCCTAAACTTTTTTGCACCCAATTAAGCCCCTAAACATAAGAAAAAAAAATCAATTTGACCCTTTGACCAACGTTAACCATTAAATTTAACAGGCTTTTTTTCAAATCTTCACGGTATGTGTCGCAACAGGATAATGCCACTTGACATTTCTAAGAACTTTTAAACTTTAAAATTTTAAAATATATATATAAAAATCAGAAAAAAATCTTAAAAAATATTTTTTTTCAAATTTTTATATATTTTTGAATTTATTTCTTTATAATTGTATAATAATATTTAATATTTTTAATTTTTTTAAATATTTTAATCTTTTGAAAAATTATTATTTATTATTTTTAAATAAAATTTAGAATTAAAAATATTTTTAAAATAATTTTCCAGAATTCTATAGATTTTTTATAAATTTTTTAAAACTTCCTATAAATGACAAGTAACATTATCCTATTGCGACACATGCCTAGAACATTTAAAAAAACCGTTAAATTTAACGGTCAAAGTGCCAAATTAATTTTTTTTCTTGAGTTTGAGGGCTTAATTGGGTGCAAAAAAAATACGGCTTAATTGATTTTTTGCAAAAGTTTAAAGGGTTATTTAACGGTCAACGTTGGTCAGAGGGCCAAATTGATTTTTTTTCTTGAGTTTGAGGGCTTAATTGGGTGCATAAAAAGTTTAGGGGCTAAATTATTATTATTTTTTGTAAAAGTTTAAGGGCTTATTAATCCCTTAAGCCTAATTAATTTATATTAATCGATCAATATATTAAATATCAACCATCGTAAAATAAACGGTTCATATATCTATCTGAATCTCACTTTTATTGATTGAATCATCATAATTTATTTAGGGTAAAACTTTGATACACATGCTGTGTAAAACTAATTTTACAGTAGCCTGTGTATTTACACTATAAAAAATGAATTTTTACTCAAATATAGCTTTAGGGTTCCCCAAAAAAATGTTACTTCCTATTTTAATTTCCGAAATATTACATTTGCTATAGTACCCTAAAAGTAAGATTCAATGGAATCCGACTATGAACAATGTTTTCCCCCCAAAAAAACCTAAAAATTGTCTGAAGTCGGATCCTCCTGAACTAGGCTTTAAGGTTTTTTTTTTGAATTTATTGTTCAAAGCCGGGTTCTGTTGAATTCGAGTTTTAAGGTACTATAACAAATGCAATATTTCGGAAATTAGAATGGAAAAAACCATATTTTGGGGAAAACCCTAAAGTAATATTTATTGAATTACTCTTATAAAAATTCAAATTCTAAATTCTTAGTCATAACCTTAAAAAACTAAACCATATACACTAAATTATAAATACTAATCTTAAATTCTAAACACACGACCTAAATCCCTAAACGAAACTCTAAACTAAAACTTTAACCTTTAAAATTAAAAGGGACATGTAAATTAAAGTTTATACGACCTGTATATTAATTATTTATTTATTTAAGCAGTTGGAATAAATATTTTATAACTTTTTTAAAATAAAAAATCACATGAGCATTACGAGAAGGCCGGGAGTCTACCTACATCCTTATATGTTTTTATTTATTTATCGAAATCCTCAAAATTGAATTGAAGCCGGCTGTGTGCAAATAATCATCCCCATTTCCTCCCCCAAAAAAAAAAAAACAATCATCCCCGTTTAATTAATTAATTAATTAATCTTATTATTATAATGATCAAGTTGCTAAAAGTATATACTGGGCAAAGGGATAGTACAATAGATCATGATGAGTTGCACATACAACAGTAATTCCTGACCTAATTAAATCTTTTTCTATCAAAGTTTTTTTCTATAAATATAGTATTTGAAAAACAATTAATAAATATCATTCGATTTATAAAAAAGAAAAAATCATTCGAGATAAGTATAGTACAACATCAGTCCTAGATTTTGAAGGGTACGTAAGTTTAATTAATAAAGAAATATTTTTATTCTCTAAAATTTATATATTTTATTAATTTTATTTAATTAAAAAAATTAATACATATAATCATTTATGTTTTAAAATTCTATCAATCTAATATACGTTATTTTCTTAAATTGCTCGTCATTCAGGTGAAATACTATATTTTCTTGCAATGACGAAATTTAGTATAAGAGTTTGAGATGCAACTTAAATTTTTAAAAATGTTGGAAGTTTAAACTAAAATTTTCAAAAAAAGTTCGAGGGTTTAACTAAAATTTTTAATAATTTGGAAAGATTTAATAAAAACTTTAAAAAATCACGAGAGGAGATTTAATTGAAAATATTCAAAAATTTAAAATTTAATATAAAATTTTAAAAATCTTAAAGAATCAAATTAAAAATTTAAAAAGTTAAATTCTATTTTTCCAAAAATAATTTTTGGGCCCCCAGTCCCTTATATCTTCCGCCCTGGAGCTCTTGTTTGTTACGATTATCCAACTATTACTTTTATTAATAACTTTTATTTCATGCTATAATATAATTATTCAACTGTTAATTTGATATTGTTGATTCACGTGATTTGACAATATCAAAAAGAAACTAAATAACTTAGATTTATAAAATTATTTTGAATATTTACCAAATGGATTAAATGTACGAGCGTTTATATCTATTTTAATTTTAACGGTCATAATTTTTAATTGAATGATCATATTCTAACTTTTAAAAATATATAATTCGATTATAATAATAATCTAATAATAGAATGACGTGATATGTTCAAAAAAAAGAAAAATAATAGAATGACATAAGATTAATTATACCCTAGAAAAATAATGTTGGGTGAGAGTGGGTGAGGCCCGATGAGAGGAGGCGGATATGGAGGTCCACCCGAATGGCAAGTGGGGAAGACTAAGTCAACCGGCCCAACCTAATCATAAACAAACAGCGTCCCAAGTTCCAACAAAGAGAAATTAAATTATAAACGTCGCCAGCGTCGGCCTAGTATTTCATCTCCCACTTTTATATTTTGGTATCATGTCATCTGCCTGTGCAGTGGAGTAAAAGACATTTCCTTTTTCTCATTTTCACACAGACGATCAACGTAGTGCCAAAGATTCCTGAATTTTTTGTTGGTATTTGCGTTCACGTTTTTTTTTCGAATCCCAAATCATAAAATCCATTTCTCTGCAACATTGTTTTCTTTGATTTTGCCTTTCTGGGAAACCAAACGCTTTCTAGCGTTGTTCTTTGTAAGTTAACAGAATGGTGCAAATTGGGGTGAAACGGAGTGTTTTGAGATCGGTAATGCTGAATTTCCTCAATTTTGGTATAGCTTTCATGCTAGTTTCAGCTGAGAGAAGCTTGAAACATGGAGAATCCGTCAAAGGAGCTGAAACAAACGACAATTATTTTCTCAAAGCTGTTAATTTCTTGTGGAAATCTGATGAGTCGGATTATCACCATGTTTGGCCTGTAAGTATAGATATTTCAGTCTTTTTTTCCCTTTTACCTTTATATCACAAAACTTTTTATTTTACCCCTTCATCTGAACGTCTTTGATTTGTTATCACCTTAATTTGTAGTAATTTTTGAAGCTTTCTAACCCTTCTTTTTGGGGAATAGGAAATGGAATTTAATTGGCAAATTGTGCTGGGAAGTATAATTGGATTCTTTGGAGCAGCGTTTGGAAGTGTAGGTGGAGTTGGTGGAGGTGGCATTTTTGTTCCCATGCTTAGCCTTATTATTGGGTTTGATCCTAAATCAGCCACAGCTATTTCAAAATGTAAGTTTATTAGTATTATTATTATATATATATTTTAATTCTGTGATCTTTGCATGAAGAAATATGAATACGTTGAACTGATTGGATTCTAGCTTGAGGGGATGCAAAAAGATGGTGACAATTTTCATGAATAAAATAATAATGAAAAGAAATAAGTAAAAGAGAAGGTACTATTTTCCCACGGGTGAAATATTCATTTTAGTTAAACTTTTTATCATTTCACTTTTCAAGAATTTTTAGTTAACACTTTCTGATCTGGTTTGATTTGTTCTCGAGCTCCATGGGAATTTATTATAAATTTATAAGAGATTTTGTTGTTGAGTTAGATCTTTGGCTTACAAAAAGTAAGACAGAAATTTACTCATCTTGTTTGATGTTGACCCACACTTATGTAATCAAAATTTGCACTAGCAATATGCTTTTAACTTTGATTTCATGATTTTGGAATTTCCTGGCCAATACAAACCAGAGAAATGAATAAGTGCATTTTGATGCTTCATCGATTTGAGAATTTTAAATGCTATTAAGAAATTATTATGGACGACTCTGTTAAAATATATAAAAGAGTTCATGCATTCTATGTTTTTGGAACTTTCTTAGGTATGATCATGGGTGCAGCAGCTTCAACTGTTTATTACAACCTTAAGCTAAGGCATCCTACACATGATATGCCTATCATTGATTATGATTTGGCTCTTCTTATCCAGCCAATGCTCATGATGGGAATTAGTATTGGAGTCACTTTTAATGTGATCTTTGCAGATTGGATGGTCACTGTTTTACTTATTATTCTCTTTATAGGTAATGGTTTTCTGATCTGTTGTTGCGTTTGCTGCACATTATATTCTTGTAGAATGATCTGTTAATTTCAATTCATTGGATGGTTTGCAGGAACATCAACAAAGGCATTCTTCAAGGGTGTCGAAACATGGAAAAAGGAAACCATACTGAAAAAAGTAATTTATTAACTCAGCCACATACTGATGTGTACAAAAATTCAAAGATTTTAAATGTATATATATATATATATATATATATATATATATATATATATATATATATATATATATATATATATTTTTCCATTTTCATCAATGTGTAATCTAAAGATTTCAAGGATGTTTGATTTCAAAGTAACTTCATTTAGAATGTTGTGCCTTTGCTGCTTAATCTGGTAAGAACAGTGGATAAACTTGCTCATAAATTGGCGTGTTTATGTTATTAAAACTAATTGCTAACCATCTGAGAGCTGCTTGTCATGGATTTTAGGAGGCTGCCAGGCGTTCAGCATCAAATGGTGAATTGCTCCCTTGACTTTTTCGTTTGATTGGTTCTTAAGATCATTCAGTGATCCATTCGTCATGATTTTCCTTCTGACTTGCTCATTTGATATCAGATACTAATAATGGAGATGTGGAATACAAGCCTCTTCCTAGCGGCCCGAACAATGATCCTCCTAAGGACAACAAAGATAAAGAAGTAGGTTAATTGTAATCTACTGTTATTTTAATAAGTTGCAATTTTTTTCAAAACTAATAATGCAATCATAGCAGGTCTCTGTCTGGGAGAATGTGTGTTGGAAAGAACTTGGACTCCTTTGTTTTGTTTGGGTTGCATTCCTTATCCTACAGATTACCAAGGTTATGTTTCCTCTGGCATTTCTATATATATTATGATTCAAGTACTTACAGGATATGTATCGTTGAGGAGTAACTGATAAAACACGGCTTTGGCAACAGAATAATACAACCACTTGTTCTGCATTGTACTGGGTGTTGAACTTGCTGCAGGTAAATTTCTATCTTCTTTGACCCTTATTGTCTATTTTCCTTGCTGAATGGCATGATCAAATGGTTTAATGTGTCCTTTTGTTGTCCAGATCCCAGTTTCAATTGGGGTATCTCTGTATGAGGCAGTTAGTCTCTATAAAGGACGTAGAGTAATTGCATCCAAGGGAGATCAAGGCACAAATTTTCGGGTGCTCCAGCTTGTCACCTATTGTGCTTTTGGAGTACTGGCTGGAGTTGTTGGCGGTCTACTCGGCCTAGGTGGAGGATTTATCATGGGCCCGCTATTCTTGGAGCTGGGTGTCCCTCCTCAAGTGAGTCTTTGTTTCCTTCATTTATATAGTACGAAGATTATCCATTGCTTGTTGTTGTAACGTGAAAAGAGAATCGGTTCTCATTGTATCATGACTCCGAAGATTATCCATTGCTTGTTGTCGTAACATGAAAGGAGAATTGGCTCTTGTTGTATCATGACTTTGAAGATTATCCATTGCTTGTTATTTCTAATCTTTTGGCTTCTAACCGACTTCCGTGCAGGTATCAAGCGCTACTGCTACCTTTGCCATGACTTTCTCCTCTTCCATGTCTGTCGTAGAATATTACCTTTTGAAACGTTTTCCAGTACCTTATGGTAAGTTAGTAACTTGAGGATAGTGTCGTTCCACATTTTCCCGAAGTTACATATTTCATACTTTGTTTTGCAGCTCTTTACTTCACTGCGGTGGCTACCATTGCTGCCCTTATCGGACAACATATCGTCCGAAGGCTGATAATTTTATTCGGAAGGGCATCGTTGATCATCTTCATCCTAGCCTCCACAATATTTGTTAGTGCAATATCACTAGGTGAGCTTTGATATTCCTCTAAATTGTCTTCACAAGCCCTTCTTTCTTGCTACAAACGTCTAAAAAAAACATTTATTGGGTTTGTTTTTGTAGGCGGCGTTGGCATATCAAACATGATGGGGAAGATTGAGCGGCATGAGTACATGGGATTTGAAAACCTCTGCAAGTACTGAAGGTGATATATATCAGGTTCTGTACCCTCTAATTCCCCTGTAAATTTAGCCTAGTCTTTATTGTCCAAAGGCAGCAAAAACTGCCTTCTGCTTGTTCCATTTGATACGTTTTGGGGGAAAGAGATGGGTTAATAATTTCAATCTGTTAAACTTTCAATTCTCACTTTGCATGCTATATTATCGCATACTTTTAGTGACAATCTTCCGAATGTTTGATTGTCTGTCTAGAAAGGAAAAGAAAACCGATGAATGGAATCGTAGCTTTCTGTTATTTGGATGTTTACTTTGGGAAAAATTATTATATGGTCCCGACGTACCACGTCATCCATAGTTCGATCTATTAAAAAGTATAACATTTTAATCTGTTTGAACAAGTTTCAAAACTCGTCATTTCTTAATTTTAAATTAAGTTGTTGTACCGTAGATATACCTTATACAAGGAGTTTACAGAAATGGGTTACTTTCAACAGATCATGATTTGACAAGTCTTTCGTGGATCAGGTTTGATTCCCGGTTTCAGGGGTCTTTTCTTTGAACATCAAAACACAAAAACAAGACTTCCGATGGCCTTTGACAAAAACATCAAATCCAGTCTTATGCAATAATTCAAATAGCCCCTTATTTGATTCAGTATCTTGTCTTCCACTCTGATTACATTGATCGATCTAATTATATTACACTAACCACACACTGAAAATCGAGGAAAGTATTTTCCGTTAAACAAATTGCATGATATCGAAGGGGTATTTTTAGGGTATATATCGAGCGAGTCGATCACGAGTTGAATAGTGTTTAACTTGACTCGAAAATTATTTAACTCGTGTTTGAATCGATATTTGATAAACTTAATAAAATTTTGCTCGACTCGTACTCGTTAAAAAATTCGTATTTTATTTATTTGACACTCATATTTATTTCTATTTTGTCCAATTATAAAACGTTTTGTCATTTTTGTATTCACAATTCAATATGAACGGATATTCCATAATAAATATGCCACTCGTACTCAATTTTCTCAGACAATTTGATGAAATATTCGAATGGTATTTTTTCATCTTAGCTCCCGTTTTTATGAATGAAAACAAATACAAATGAAAAAAATTCTCCCATTAGGAAAGATGTTGATTTACATGCGGTTTGGGACGACGTTCAGTGCTCATGGCTGAAATTTGGGAAATTCACGACGTACTCAATTATACTAGAAGCATGAGATTCGAGAAAGTAGAAATTAAAACGGACAACTCAGAAGCTTATCGGATTGTCATAGGGGAATCTCTAGCACTCCAAGTAAACTCTATTGTGGAAGCGATCGAAACATCATTCGCTTGTAATCGGGAGATACGTCATCGGCTTATAAGAAGGAACCAAAATAAGGTTGTCGATGCTCTTGCTAGATTGAGTCAAGGTAAAGATGTTAGTGAAGTTATTTATGATTCTCCTCCGGATTTAGTGAGGGAGATAGTGCAACTCGAATGTTAGCTTGAGTCTTATTTTTGTATAATAAAAAAAGTTCTAAACTAAATAGAATATAGTAAACTTTTAAAGCTGTCACATGCCCTTTTAGGGATCCTAAACCCTAACTCATAAATTATAAATTTTAAACTCTAAACCATAATATTTATTCTCAAACTTTAAAATTTAATCACAAATATTAAAACTCTAACCCTAAACTCCAATATCTGAACCTTAAAAACCAAATAAATGTATACTTTTTTTTCCACAACTAGTTGATAGGATAATAATTCAAATACAACGAACCCATATTTTTAAAATAGAAAATCAATGGACAAATGGACTTTATATAATGAAACGGAAACAATCTGTAAAAAAAAAGAGAGCTTTATAGATTAAAAAGCCCACCATAAACCATATAAACTCCCAAGTTCCAACCCAAAAGCAAAAACTAGTCTCCGAAAACCCTAAAAACCCATCACTCCTAGTTTTCGTTTTCTTTACTCGAAAACTCTCTTCTGGTCGCTCGAACACTTACCGTACAATAATGGCGACGCCTTCTTTAAGCGAAGATACTGCCAAGGCCGTTCTTCGTCAGGTCAATATCCTCCTCCCTCTACCTATCTTTTGTTGTTGAAAAAGTTTAATTTTCCTTCTACCTTTCAATCGCTTAATTTTTTAATTTTTGTTTTCTGTAAATTTACAGGTTGAATTCTACTTCAGCGATAGCAATGTTCCGAGAGATAGCTTTCTCAGGAAGAAAATCAGCGAAAGTGACGATGGCAGTATCCTTCTAGTTAAAAAAACGATTTTTCTCGTTGTTTGAATCATATGTCATTTGCTTATTCTGTGCTGTTTATTGTCGTTGCTCTTGACTTCGAAAAAAAAGTGGTTAGTTTGGCATTGATTTGCTCGTTTTCAAAGATGAGAGGCCATTTGAGTTTAAGGGATGTGAAGGCGGAAGATGTACCAGAGGCTACTTTGAAAGCCGTTGCCGACACTCTCAGAACTTCCTCTTCCCTCAAGGTTTCTGAAGATGGTTAGTTTTTCCAAACTCAAAATAAAAATTCCTTTTTCTCATAAGCTAAGGCAAAAAAGGAGACTTGTGTATGATTAATTAATTTTAGAAGTGGGTTTCAATATTCCAGGGAAGAAAGTTGGCAGAGCCACTGCTCTATTAGAGCCCAAGGAATTGATTGAGCAACTAGACAGTAGAACAATCGCAGCATCACCGATGGAGTTTAATGTCAAGATGGAAGATGTACAAGCCTTTTTTGACCAATATGCTAAGGTATCTTAGGTTAACAGTAGAACAATCGCTGCATCACCATTCGAGTTGCTAATTTTAGTTACAAATTGATAACTTTACTTGTTTCTTAGGTTAATAGTGTGAGGTTACCTCGTCATGTATCGAACAAAAAGTATTTTTGTGGCACTGCTTTGATTGAATTCTCAGCTGAGGAAGATGCACAAAAGGTTTTGGAGCAAAGTTTGGTTTTTGCGGGAGCTGAATTGGAATTGAAACCCAAGTAAAATTTACTTTTTTTCTATTTGTTTTGTTGCAATTTGTTTTCCTAATTGTGTTGTATGGTGAAACAAAAGGTTGTAGTTGATGTTGCATTTTTTTCTGACTTGATTGTTCTTACAATTTTCTTTGCAGGAAGGATTTTGATGCTATAAGAAAAGAAGAAGAGGAATTTGAGGATAATCATCCGGTCGCTGGCGATAACCACTCAAATGCTGAGGCCAAGTAATTAATCACAATCTTCAACTGGCATTAGTTTTTTTGTTGCCGTAAGTTTGTAATTAAACTCCATGTAATGATTTGTCACAGTTACCCCAAAGGCTTGCTTGTTGCATTTACATTGAAGAAAATTTCATCTGGGGACTCTGCGGAACAAAATGTTTCTGATGAACTTGCGAATGAAGGTGGGAGTGAAAAAAGTGAAGAGAAGACTACAACAAATGACAAAGACAACGATGAAAAGACTGATGATAAACATCTTAGTGACGAAACAGACACCAAAAGTCCCATTCCAAAGGACGAGGATACAGAACATAAATCCACTGCATCTTCTTTGAATGTTGTAACACGCGAAGATTTGAAGGCAGCCTTGAAAAAATTTGGTACCGTGAAGGTATTATTGAAATTGGTTTATCTTTTCTTGATTTATTATTTAATCATACTATTTCACTTCAAAAAAGTTGGTTTTATACAAACGAATGATTAAAAATTCTAGAAAGATCAAGTAACAGACCTTGAACTCGACAATTGTTTCTCAAACTTTGTTTTAATTATTTTGCGATTTCTTATCAAGTTTTCATACCGTGAATTGTTTTACATGTGAAGTATGTCGACTTCAAAATTGGTGAGATTAAGGGTTACATTCGGTTTGATACACCAGAAGCAGCTCAGAAAGCTCGCGCCGCTGCTGTCCTGGCTGAAGAAGGTGGTCTTATTGTCAAAAATTTCATTGCCACGCTAGAACCTGTGTCGGGTAAGGAAAGAAGCAACTTCCTTTTGATTTAATTTTAAACATTATTTCTCATGTTTGTTGAACGTTGATCTTAATATTGACTATAACATTTATCTTGCATACATTGGTATAATACGCTGTACATGAGGAACTGGTTACTGTAGATATATAACCCTGATGTATTAAATGAGGAACTGAAAGAGCTGGGAAATGTTTTTTAGGCGATGCTGAGAAAGAATACTGGAGTCTACTTCGCGGTGGCCAAGAAAAGTTCCGTGGAAACAAGCGCTTTCAAGGAAGGTCAGTGCCGACAAACATTTTCTATAGCTTTGTTCTTTCTTCTATGTATTCGCTTCTTAAACGGTTATTCCTTGTATTAGGGGAGGAAAACATTTCAGAGGTGGAAAGCGAGGCCGGGGAAGAGAACATGATTCACCAAACAAAGCTAGAAGAACTTGAGCAGGGTGAGAGTGATCGGTATATGGACGTTAAATGGATTTTGAGATCATTTTTGTACACCATAGCTTGAGGATTTATGGGGAGGGGATGCGAATAGGCCACGGTGCTTGTGCTTAGCTTAGATTCGCAGCAAGACATTACTTTTTTTTCTTGCTTTAATATATACATAACATATTTTTGTAGCTGGAAATGATTTTAATGCCCGCTTTTAACGTTAGTATTTGTTTTGCTCCCAAGAGGGAAGGGAAGTGTTAAAATATTAGTTTTACGATATCTTTCCCTTATTATCATTTTTACTATGTTTATTACTGTTTACCTAAAGATAAATTAAGCTGCCAATTATTCGTAGTTTTTAAAGAATGAGGCCTTGGGTTATTGTAAATATATGCATCTTATTTTCTGATTTTATTTTACTTCAAATTTTATCAGTTATAATTATTAATTCTCATTTTTTACTTGTAATTATAATTACATGTTTATATATAACTTGAACATATAAATAATTTTTAATTATTTTTTTTCAGAATAATAATATAATATACTAAAAGAAAATAAATTTTGATCGTTGGGGGAGGGTTTGAAAAAAATCCCACGGCCGGTCGCGAGTCCAAGGTGGAGAAATCCTGGCCATCGAATCCAATAAACGTTCGATCTTTAACTATAGGTTTGAAACTCTATTAGTCCGCCCCTTTATGTTTGAATAACTTTGTAGACCGTTTCATTTCGTTCTCTCTTTATCTATCTCTCCATTCTCTGCTTGGCTTCCTTTGCTCTTTTGCCTGATCTTTTCCATTTCATCATCTTCTGTAAATTTTTCGCAGTGCGTTTGCAGATCTCCGTCTTTGCTTTCTCGATCCAGCTTCGCTTGGATCTGCAAATGCGCATCGTTTCCGCTTCCTCTCTCAGATTCTTCATTTCTTGGGTTTCGAAGCTCAGTTAAGTCGGTGCTTTCTTTATCTTCTTTTTTTAGGGATTTTTGCTTTTCGTCTTGGAATTGAACTTTATTCCATCGATCTTGATGTTTGAGTTACACAGTTAACGATTTTCTTCAATAACTGTCGGTTCTTTATCCAATTTCCGAGCCGTTGGAAACTGAATGAATTTAAATTTATATCACTTTTAACTCGAATTCTTTACTGATTTTTTTCAAATTCTTGATTTCTGAATTTTTAGTTTCTAGTGTACAATTGTTTTTGATATATATGTTTTCTGATTTTTTCCCTTTCTTGTTTGATTACTCTGTTGTTTGGTTGGCAGTTACGTTGATTTTTAATGATTTGGACAGTAGATTGCGGGGAGAAGCGTTGTAGAATTGGACTTGCGGTATGCAGCTTTATTCTTTTACAAAAGAACTATGGAAGGTGACAGAACAGTATCGACCCCGTCGTCGGTTGGGCTCAGCATCAGCGATGATGCTCAGAGAATGCGAGCTCTTCATGGGTAATTTCTTTTTAAACCGATTTGGTTGTTTACTTTTAGCACCTCTTACAGAAAATTAATTAAAATCCAAGATTTGCGTCCTTGGGGTGCTAATGCTATTGCCCTCCTTGTACAATGTTTATTTTAGAAATTGATTGTTTTATGAAGTTCCGAGTTTTGCTGACTTTGGAATGCTTCTACAGGAGGACTACCGGTCCTACAAGGCGTTCTACTAAAGGACAATGGACAGCTGAAGAGGTAATCATCGTAGTCTGTGGCTGCTCTCTTTTATTTAGTCTCATCCTGTAATGTATGTATCAGTGTAATATCTACAATTTAATCGCATGCATATTCTTTAATGATTTTTCAACTTCACTGCATAATTCTATGGCTTCCAGGATGAGATTCTGCGCAATGCTGTTCAACGTTTTAAGGGAAAAAATTGGAAAAAGATAGGTATTATTCTTGAATTTAAGAGGTATAGTAGCTCTTTGTGCATCATTTCAAATGTTCTAATTGTAAGCCGGTTCATCTGCAGCTGAGTGTTTCAAGGATCGGACCGATGTACAGTGCTTACACAGGTGGCAAAAGGTCTTGAATCCTGAGCTAGTTAAAGGGCCTTGGTCTAAAGAGGTGATTGCATTTGCTACTCCTTTTTTTCTCTCTCGCAATTCTCTGAGTTGCTAGCTGACAGAACAAACAGATTTTTCTTGATAAACATTCTGAGTTGCTTTTGAGAAATTTAAACAGGAGGATGAACTAATAGTTGAGTTGGTGAACAAATATGGGCCAAAAAAGTGGTCAACCATTGCTCAGCACTTACCTGGACGAATTGGAAAGCAATGCAGAGAAAGGTGTGATGATAGAACTGTAAACTTTAGTATTTTAATCTCATTTACATTTAGAACTTTGGTAAAGTCAAGGAGGGTTGTTTGAAACTTAGAATGTTACCTTTCTTAGGACGGTAACAACAACTGGGCTTAGACTGGTCGAATTGATTTAATATTGTTGATTTGTACAATTTGTGAGAGATTTCCACTCTGGGATATTATTGCAAACATCTCTTGTATTTTATGGAAGTGTTTGCTGTTGTAATGCTCCCCTTTCTCCTCAAAATATAAGAAAAAAGAACTTGTTCTTGTTTTACGTTTGTGCTCTTACAGCTAAGTCCTAATGCAGGTGGCATAATCATCTCAATCCTGCCATAAACAAACAGGCATGGACTCAGGAAGAAGAGTTGGCTCTGATTCGTGCTCATCAGATTTTTGGGAATAGATGGGCAGAGCTCTCAAAGTTCTTGCCAGGAAGGTATGCCAACTTATTATTCAGAGAGGCCACACCTTTCCATCTATGTAATATTGAGAGTACCTCTATTTGTCTCATATTCATTTTACTTCCTCCTGTGACTGCAAGTCATCAGCTGATATTTGTTTGAACTCTAACAGGACAGACAATGCAATAAAAAATCACTGGAACAGTTCGATCAAAAAGAAATTGGACTCTTATATAACATCAGGCCTTCTAGAACAGTTTCAATTCCCACTTCTTGCAAATCAAAGCCAGCCTATGCCTTCATCTTATTCGACAATTCAGAGCAATGCAGATGATAGTGCTTCCAAAGTTAAGACAGAAGCAGAGGACATATCAGAATGCAGCCAAGAGACAGCTATGGTTAGCTGCTCTCAGTCTACAAGTGATTTGGCTAATGCTGCTGTGCATAGAAGTGATCAATTCCACTTCATTGAAATGCCTGGTGTGGCAAAGGAGAAAAATTCCAGTCCAGCACCTTGTTCAGAAGAGTATTACCCATCTTTGGAAGATGTCAACTTCTCCATTCCAGAAATACCTAGTGAAATTTACTTTGCGAGTGGGGATAACCAGTTTGGTTTACCAGATCCACCTAATATTTCTTCTCTGGACTTGGGGCAAGAATCATCAGGACAAAAAAACTGTCCAGACACCAGCAAAAGCCATGAAGTGATGGATATTACATTTCCGTCTTCTGTAGGATTAAATGCTCCTACACCTTTCATCAATATGGTTACATCTTCAGATAAACAAGAACAAACGTTGATACCTGATGATGAATGCTGCAGTGTCCTATTCTCGAAGGCGGTGAATGATGGATGCTTTGCCTCTGAAAATTTTACACGAGGATCTAATATGGTTGAAATGGGTGGCTTCACAAATGCATTAGTTTCTCAGGCTTCAGACATCCAAATATCTGAAACGGGAAGAATTCCAGCCTTACAATCTAATTGTCCTTCAAGGTCTGAACTATTGCCAACCTCATGCTGTCAATCTTTTGTGTCTCCTTCACTTCTTTCAGCTGAGGATGGTACACACATGATTGGAGGTGAGCCTTGTCAGTTAAACAGTCAACCTTTTGGAAATCAAGAGCAAGCATTTACTATGAATGCACATGATGGCTTTATCTATACCAGTGATGATCATACAGATAATATAGGCCTGCAAGGAAAATCATACCTTGACAAGGATTCTCGGAAGTTGGTTCCAGTGAATACTTTTGGTTTAGAATCAAATGTAGTAGAAACTTGTTCTAGTGTGGAGGACAAGCCAACCTTGCCTGCAGAACAAGATGTTGGAGGTCTATGTTATGAGCCTCCTCGATTTCCAAGTTTGGATATTCCATTTTTCAGCTGTGACCTTATACCCTCTGGCTGTGATATGCAGCAAGAATATAGTCCTCTTGGTATTCGCCAGCTGATGATGTCTACTACAAACTGCATCAGTCCATTTCGGTTGTGGGATTCACCATCAGGGGACAATAGTCCTGATGCTCAGCTGAAAAGTGCTGCAAAAACTTTTACTGGTACACCATCCATTTTGAAGAAACGCCACCGGGACCTTTTGTCACCTCTATCAGAGAGAAGAAGTGAGAAAAAGCTGGAAACCTATATGACATCCAGTTTGACCAAAGATTTCTCTTGCTTGGATGTAATGTTCAATGAGAGTGGGACTGGCAACACATCTCAAGTGTGCCCATCTGAACATAAAACCAACTCCAGTGTCTCCATTGAAGAAAAAGAAAACTTATATCAAGCATTTGATGAGGAACACCACAATGGTGGAGATCATACTGAATCTTTAAATGATGAAGCTCAGAAGAATGATTCTAATGGAACTAGTTCCCTAGGAAACAAAGAAAAGGAAGCCTGCGAAATTCATACCAAGGACAAAACTGAAATTGATGCTTCTTACAAAATTGTGAGTTCTTCATGTATACATATACATATTGTTTTCTCTTGCAGTTTTCTGTTTTTCTTTATTACAGTCATAACATTTTTGCATCTAATGGTGAATTGATTTTTTATTACTAATATTTTCCTCTATACTTTTGACAGGTTCGACGGCCTGCTGCTGTGCTTGTTGAGCGTAATTTAAATGATCCGTTGTTGTTTTCTCCTGATCATGTTGGTCCTAAAGCAGACAGATCATTGTTGTCTTCAAGCATGCGAACCCCGAGAAATCTGTATCATTCAGGAAATGCATGCATAGTTGTTAGCTCCCCTACTCTGAAAATAAAGAAGAATGAAGGCAACTCAATTGCTGATACTACAGTACAATGTACTGATTCATCAGCAACTCTAGAGAATTTGGTTGATAATACTGGGAATAATGCTACTACTGAGAGTTATAATATGTAAGATTAGAACTGCTCCCTGCACTTCAATACCTACTATAAGTTGATTGGTTGCTTACAAATTTGCTCGCTTGATGTGGATTGGCAGATTTGGTGATACTCCGTTCAAAATAAGTATTGAATCGCCATCGGCATGGAAATCTCCTTGGTTTATCAACTCTTTTGTTCCCGGCCCAAGAATCGACACAGATATAACAATTGAGGTAGATTTTTTAGAACTTGAAAAGTTTCTGTTTATGGTTCCTAACAATTGGAATTTGTTTCCAGGACATGGGATATCTTATGAGCCCGGTGGAGAGAAGCTACGATGCCATTGGGTTGATGAAACAATTAAGTGAACATACTGCAGCTGCTTATGCTGATGCCTTGGAGGTTTTGGGAAATGAAACTCCGGAATCAATTATAAAGGGAAGAGCCATCAACAATCCTAATAACATGGACAAAGAGAATAATCGGTCGGAGAACCATTCACATTTGGCTCAAATATTTTGGTATTTACTTATAAACTATGCTTAACATCATCTTTTCTTGCTTCGTTAGTAGGAGCAATTCATTGAAACTATTATGGCGATTCCGTTGCAGGCCGAGCGCAGGATACTTGATTTCAGTGGATGTGGAACACCAGGAAAGGGAAGTGAAAATGGGAAGTCATCAACAGCCATGAGTTTCTCAAGCTCCTCTTCCCATCTTTTGAAAGGTTTGAGATAGTGTTGTCTTTAAGCTAAAAAAGCCTCCGATGTTTGTATTTTATCTCATTTATTTATATCTTTTGAGTGCTTTACAGAGTCTTTCAATTTGTTGTCAAAAGACAATGGATCAAATGAATTATATATAATATAAAAGGCTGTTTAAGTGAAAAAGAAATTAGATGCTACTTTGAAAACTGATTTTGCATAACCATTAGCTTGTATCTGGTCATAAGGTTTCGGCAGTACAAGCAGTATGATGTTTAAGTGTAATAACCCAAAATTATGTTTGGGCCTCTGTGCCCATCATCCATAACCCATTACAAACCAACTAAAATTTAACCTTAGCATCAACCTTCAACCATACCGCCATGGTTTTTTTGTCGGTTTTAAGCTGAATTAATACAAAAGTAAAATTTTACATTTTTATTTTTAAAACTATTTAATAAATATTGATCTTAATATATATTATAAAGTATTAATAAATGTTTTCAGTATTATATATATGTCCTGTTTATTAATTTTTACACATGTACTAATTTTTTTAAATATATATTTATTTGGTACATCATTTTACATGTTCCTTTTTACTTCCAATATTTATAAGTTCATTAATTTTATAAAAATAAAGCAATATTCTTTACTTGGTAATTTTGAATAAAAATTGCATCTCGAACTTAATGAGATGTCATTTTTATTCCCAAAGGGAAGAGTAGTTTAAAAAAAAAAACAAATCACGATATCTAAAACGGTATTTTTTTATTTCAGAATTTCGTAAAAATTATGTTTCGAGCTTAAAGGGACGTAATTTTTTTGTTAATTTTAAACGGAGTATTCTTTAAAATATTTTTGAATAAATAATTTTTTATACATTTTGGGATCATATTTAAATTCTATTCGAATTCTTACTTTCCACCATTAGGACACTACCTAATTGATTAGGTATTAATTTTTGGCGTTGTGTGGTTGCTCACCATTCCTCACACTAACATATTTTCGAATCTATTTTTCTGGTTTTGCAGACCAAAGTTTGTTGTTTTAATAAAATGATAAAAATAAATTTTATTAAGATAACCGAATTTTTAGGTTTATTTAATCTCACATAAATTAAAAAGATTAGTAGCAACTCTAATAATAAACCATATACTTTTTGTAAAAAAAAAATAAACGTCAATCGCGCAGGCTGTTATTACAGTGCTACTTTAAAAAATGAATTAATTCATGGCCGTAGGATCAACAATTGAAGCAAGTGCCTCGACGGATACTAACCGGAATTATTGTAAATCTAATTGACATCCTTTCCATAAAAAACTAGTGCTCCTTCCTACTTCCGACCATTGCCTACATCACCTTCAACAATAACCATGGTTTATTTGTAATAATCTTAAGATGATTATAAATCATTTTTTATCCATATAAATTTTAACTTTTTAACTGCACGTACCTTCCAGATAAAATTATTTAAATTTAAATTTCTTAAAATAAATTTAGTAGCCAATTTTTTTAGTGTATAAATTATTCTCATATATATTGTCAGTAAAATAAAATAAAAATTTTTGAAACAAAATTTAAAAAAAAATTATATCATAAACTAACAGTAAACATTTTTTTATTACACAAGTATGATTAATTTTACTTTAAAACTTAATATCTTAGACCTAATTTTAAAACCCTAAATTTTAAAGTCAACCCTTAAAAACCTAAATTGTAACCATAAATTATAAATCCTACAACCTAAATCTTGCATCAAATCTATTTGTAGAAAACAATGAAATATTTTCCCATTAATAAAAAAATACCTAACTATATGAGAAATTTGCAGACAGAAAAAGATAAAGCGCGCAGATAGCAACAGTTCAAAAACCAGGATAAAAACCATTTCGACGCATCCATAAACTAACAAAATTCCATTAATTAACAAAAAAGAAAATTAAAATGCCATATAAATAGCATCAATTTCTGCCGAGTGGTTAAATAAAAATCAAAGTAAAATATGTCAAGCCCATGTAAAAGAAAAGTAGGCAGCCAGTCTACTCCAGCTTTATCCGATCCATATCAGTTATCACTCCTTCAAGCTGTAATAAAAAGTTGAAAAAGATTAGCCAATTATCCCAATAAGATTTGTCATGCAAGCATAGACATACACAGAGTTATATATACACACACCATACCTTGACAATCTGTCGCAGGAAGTAATCACCATATCTTTTAACTGACTTGGATTCAACAACATGAATCATGTCCTGCATCAAAACAAAGCAAAGCATTACCCGTGATGCCGAAGAATAAAGATTTTCTTTCTATCTCCAAAGACCAGATATTTGAAAGCCTAATAGAATATTATCCAAAACCATAGATTAGCTTAGCTTGGGACTAACCCATATATTGTTTTCCTAGAGAGCATATCGGAAAAAAAAATTGCTATCAAACTAAAAATTTAACCTACATCATCAATGTAGAAGTCCACATCAGCATTAGAGATAATCTTTCCATCAGAATCAACGGCATGAGTTTTGTGCTTGTACGTTAACAAGATACTCCTATAAGACATGACACAAAGTCAGCATACAACAAATGAAGCAAACATTGAAATAAAAAGACGGGTGAAGAAGATTGAAAGAATTGTCAACCTCAGAGTAGGCTCATCCACTTCCATGTAATTTGCAAGCTTCCCAAGAGATATAGTTGAATACACTTTAAGAAATGTCCGGACACCTGATAACAACTGTTGCTGCTTCACTTCATATAGAAACAGCTTCAACTGAAGTCTGTAGGCATCCTGCGTGTAAATAAAGGGAAGTAGGTCAAAAACTCAAAATATACATTACAAGGAATGTGAGCCAAGATAAGAAGACCAAGCTTAACAACATGCCACCAAATGGCCTTTTTTACTTCCCTTCAGCAACGCATTCACATTGCTCTGAAGTCTGAATCTAAAACATGAAATTGCAGATTCATTTTTTTCATTAAACTTAGGGTGCAAAACCTAAGTTCAAAGAATTAATATATTGTTTAGAAGGCAGTTATTTTATTAGGAATATAAGCAATATGAAAAAGCTCGACTGCATCAAGTTCATGTGACATAATCATGTATGTTGGAAAACTAACAGACTTTGGATGTAAATAGGGAAGGAACAAGCATAAATAATTAATTAATGTACTTCCACCAAAAGCATTCTTAAGATGACATAAAAAAGATAAAACCATTACCTGGTTGTAATTTACAAGGGGCTCCTCAAAGCTAGGCACTGAAGGCGTAATGAACTTGGGACATGCATATGAGAAGAGCTCATCATAGATGGCAAAAGCTTCATCATCATATCTTTGCATCCTAGCCATCTTTTCACCATACTTCTCTCGCAACTGAGAGTTCACAGTCTCTTCAACAAGTTTCACTTGGGGACAAAGTGAAAGACAAATTGCCAGCAAGGCATACATCTGTTCATTCTTTTTCAGTATTTGTTCATACTGTGGAGATTTCTGATGATATTGCTTTGTCTTGTAAATATATAAGAGAATCTTATTGAATTCACGAATAGCCTCCACATACCTTTAATTAAGATTATATATATCATTGTCAAGCTAAGTTAAAAAGAACTAAAGTTGAAAAAAGCTCTCATAAAGGAAGAAAACATTCACACTATTAACAAGCAAAACAAAAACATACCTCCGCATCATAAGATTGGCAAAACCATAATGATAAATGGTAGCAATATGACTTCCTATAACACTGGTGTAAACACCTTGTTGGCTAATGTCAATAGGAAGCAAGCACTTCAGCCCCGTTTGGTAATCACCCAGAAGACAATGAACTCGCAACAAACCCACCATACTAAAGTATCCCAAAACCTTCAAGACATTGCTTCCACCACTGTAATCATACCCATCAGTAGCAGTAAATTGTTCACCACCCTCCTTCTCCTGCTCCAATATCTGAATAATATTTGACTTCTCCACAAACGCTTGCAAGTAGTTGAGCACCCCATACACATTCCATGCCTATAAGGGGAAAAAAGTAACTTCAAATCCCCACAACGCTAACAATAATAATAGCAAGAACTACTATTAAAATTAAATTGTGGTGAACTGAATTACCTGATCAAATTGGCGGAGAAGAGCAATTTCTTGCTCAGTTTTGTTCTTCATTTTAGCCCTGTATTGACAGAAACTTTGGAATTGGTATACAAACTCATCCACCATGTCCCATAGCCATTGATTTGGTAACTGCATGTTAACTACCCTATGCAACACCACCTAAACGAAAAGCGAAGCACTAATAAATCAATCCACGCCACAAAATCATAGATACAGATGCAAATTAAAAGTAATTACCTGAAAGAGGCTACAATAATTATCCCAAGAATCAATCCTCTGCTTGAGAGTGGGGGATAGGCGAGCATAGAGGTGGCGGAACCACATCTCACGGTAAAGGAGGCAAAATACTTGGTCGTTGTCCACGTAATGAGCAACGGCGTCAACGGAGGGCCAAGGAGTGTCTTTAAAGAGACGATCGGAGAGTGTTTGGAATGAGATCTCGTACATCTGGTGAATCTCGTACACATTTTTCTCACGAATGTGACGGTAAAGGTGGACGACGAACGACTTAACGGAGTCGGGGACGAAGTTCGGGTCGTAGCCAATGTCTTGGCGGTTCGCATCGTCGTAGGTGCCTGGAGCCTCCTCGTAATCGTAGTTGGTTGCCATCGTTGCAGGAGATAGTAGCTGAGGACCTCGACGAAGAGATTTGGGATGGGAGTATGGACTGTCGACCGTGAACGACAGTAAAAGAAGAATACAAAGAAATTAGGGTTTATTGGAGAAAGAACATTTTAGGATTGTAGGCTTTCAATTTTGTTTAAAAATTGACCCAATCTTTGTCGAATCAAAAGAAGCTCCCATTAGTATCTCAGTCCTTTCTATATTTTGGGCTTTAGCAATTGGCCCAATTAAGTCCAAGACACAAGGGGTGAACATTCGATCAAGTCGAGTAATAAAAATTGAGTTAGTTGAAATGAGAAGTGCTATGTCAACCCAAATTTTATTTGATTTTTTTTTCGACTCAAATTTTATTTAAAAAAATTGAGTCAATTGAGTTTATGAAATTGAGTTGAGTCAAGTTGTTCAAATTTCTGTTTAAGTTTAATTGTAAACATTTATAATGTTATGATACCAATTGATTTCAATTTAAACAATTTTTATAACTATATATGATATATATATATATTTCATCATATTTTTTTTTCATATGCAATATACATATATAAAAAGCAAAGTAGAGGACTAGACTCAAACTTAAAAATCGATCCACTAATTATTTAAAAAATCAAATTATTCAAAAATTCTATTTTATAACTTAAAATTTATTTGAAATTTTTTGCGTCGAATAAAATTAAAAAAAATTTGACTTAAATTAAAAATAAACTTTTTTAAGTCAAGTAGTTTTACTCACCCATGCAGTAGACCGATATTCACACCAAGTCACCAACAATTACAAAGCATGATAAAAGCACAACACAATCATCTGGATAACTTTGAACCGTTGTTTTCTGCCATTGATGGTTTTTTTTTTTTCAAGTGTTTTGATTGAAGAACGGGTCGGTAAAGTACCCAAGCTTATACAAAAATGGTGCAGTTAAAACCCATGTCGCTCTTTCTTGACTATGGGCTGAAAACACAAAAATGACACTCACTGTGGTTAGTTTATTCACACAAGCTACGAAATTCAACTACGAGTAGGCCGCAAAATCAACCGCACATCATACATGATTGTCACTGCAGTTGAAACTCTTCTGCTTTTGAGCTATTGGTTGAAAACTTGAACGGCAAACCTTCAGCTCCAGCTTCCATATTCCAGAACTGAATCCATCTTCCTACTGACACACTCTCTGCCTGTTAAAACCTGTAAGTGTCGTATGCCGCGCTTCATAACAACTCTCTGTTTCACCTTCTTCGTCCGATGATAGGAAGGATGATCCCATCCATGATTTGAAGCCTTCATTAACACGACTTTCCATATATGAGGTGACTTCCAAGGGGTTAGAAGCCTCGATTTTTCTAAACCAAGAGTTCGACTACCAGATTCTCCTCCATCGAGAATTACAGCTGCTCTCCTTCTTAGGAAGATGGCAGTTCCAAAAATATAGAATCACCAGCCCCCACGCAGCAATCTCGTAGCACCAAAACAAGGGCAAAGAGCAGCTGCTCCCAAGACTGAGGAGGCTTGAACCCAAAAGCAAAGCGAGAACACCGAAGATGATAGCAAAAACTGCATTCAATACGGACAGGCAGCGAACTCCACCTGCAGATTTCAATATGGCAATTCAACATCCATTTAAGTATATTCAAGCAGCTAATTGTGTTAATAGCTTTATAGCAAACTTCAGTAACATAATTTTTCTTTAAATCTCCAAGGGCAACAAGTGAGAAAACTATTTCTAAGGAATTATAACAAAGTATGAAGGGACCAGAGTTCCAAAACCAAGAAGAAATCAAATCAAAGAAATGAGAAATAGGGCATACCTCTTTTTGAAGCACAATAATCATTCTCAACAACCTTCAAACATCCATGCCTATCAGGAGCAGAATAAGCAACAGTAATTCCTGAATCATGATTAAAACCATTAGAGAGTGAAACAACAGAAAAGCATAGTCATTTCAAGATAGCACATCAACAAGCCAGGATACATAAACTAAAAGGAAAAATGACAAGGGAAATTAAACACATAAAAGAAAACTCAAAGACCCAAAATCAAGCAAAAGAAACTGTGGCATTACTAAAGAAAACATAAAATCATCAAAATAACATGCATAAAAGTAAATTCTAACTTCAAGTTCCAACATTCTCCAGGACGTTTTAACATTGTATAACAAGAAAAATATTCAATATTACAAGACCAGACATAGGTTCACCAGGATTCATGCAAAGCATATACCATAGAAGCAATGACTAATGCAAGAAGCTAGCAAAATTGGCACAGATGATGTAAATTAACCATTTACCACAGGGATTCAATGCTAGCCAAGGATCAATTTATTTCAAGAATACTAACAAAAACAAACAAAGAGAGAAATTTATAGCCTCTCTAATTCAAGATTCAAAGACAATCTTCATCTTTGCAAAACGTTTCCTTTTTACAACGCGCAACTCTTTACCTTCTATTCTTTAATAAATTAGATCTCGAAAAACTTAATAGTAAGCTAAAATTCATTTGAAGGAAACGAAGCACAAATAATAGAGGTTTTGACTAACCGGCCACGAGATATGCAACCGAAACTAAGAAAATGACCATCGATGGAACGAACATAACCGTCCAATAGTAATCCACGGTTTCTTGATCAGTCAAATAAAATTCTCCGGGAAACAGATCTGAGTCGCCAGCGCCTCCTCCTTTCACATTCAACGGCAAAGGCTGCAGTCTCCAGTCGTGGCAAAACGGTCGCTTCAAAACATCTTCCGGAAACACAATCTTCAAGCTTATAAAAGTGCAAACAACGATAACGAGGCAAATGATCCCTATGGAAATTACTAAGATCGGTCTTTGTAGCCTCGTCCAAACTTTGTCTTCCTCCCGTAGGCTCTCGTACTCGTGCTTCGGCATAAACGCTTGCCGTAGCGCGTCCCCTATAATCGCCATGGAATCTTTTCTTTGAGGACACTACCTCAGTAAGAATTCAGGATTAGGATAATCTGTAGGTATTTCCTCGAAATGTGAGAAATGTGAAGTTTAGGGATCAAGACCTAATTGTGTATTTTGAAATAAAAATTTATAGGCCTGAGTTTCCAAAGGATGGGATCTAGGGTTTTACATTTGGGTTTCTTGAATCGGAGCTGGGAGGGGAGGGGAGTGGCGGTGCGACATTGCTTTCGCCTTTCAGTTATGAGCACGTCATTTTTCTGGAATTCGGCGCCATTTCCTAGTGGGTTGGACCGGTACGGTTCCTAACAGAACGATTCAAGAATTGTTTTTATTTGTGCAATTATGTCCCCGTCGTTACAATCTATTACCGAACGGGTCTCAAATTATAATAAAGCTTTTGGTTAAATATTTTTAAACTTAATTTCTTATTTTTTTTCAAAAGAAATTATTGTAATAAATAAAATTTATTTTGATAAAAAATAATTAAGTTCATAGGATAAGTATTGAAACATGTTTATTCGATTAAAATCAAATTAATCAATTGATCCCAAATTTAATTCAATTAATTAGGTGTTTGAACGATTAACTATTGATTTTTTTTAAAATTCAATTATCGATTCTGTTCACAATTAATTAATTAACCAAAAATATTAAATATATTTTATATTTATTATATATATATAAAGCTCAAACCCATTAAGATTTCAAAACCAAGCCGATTTTTAATCCAAATGAAAAAAATACCTATATTAATCTAATCTAATCTAAAAATAAAAACACAAACCCAAAAACATAAACAAATTTCATTTAATTCAAAAAATCGATCAAATTAAATGAAATTTGTTTAGTTCAATTAATAATTTTAAACGTATTCGATTTGATTAACAATCAAAGGAAAAAAATCAGTTAATTCGAATTTAAATAATTCAATTCGGTCATCCAATCAAATCAACCGTTTAAACACCCCTAATTATCATATCTAAAATTAATATCTAAAAAAGCAAATGAAGAAATTAGTTTTTAAATCTATATTTTAAGGTTCAACGTCAAACATTCAAACCCTAAAACTTTGATGTGATTATGTTTCATTGAAAAATAACATTTATAATTTAGATTTTAAACAAATTTGGGTTTAAAATTATGATCTATGTGTTTTAGTTAAATTCAACATTAGGTTTTAACTATAAAACAAGTTGAACTATAAATTCTAAATTTTAACATTATATTTAAATGAAATAACTGTAATTATCAAATAATAATTAATATGAAGCTTAAATTTATTTCAAACACATATTAAAGGATATTTTATGGAGTAGTAATGTTTATACATTTATATATAATCCAAGCACTTTTTCATTTTTTCGGTTTCTTTAATTACTTGGCTTATGGCAATGTTTGAAATTTTAAGGGATTAGATGATAAGGATTAGGTTGATAGATGTTTGCATTTAGATTATTTAACTAATTGAGTATAAAAGTGTTTGGTAAAATTAACCTATAAACCCTAAATACTTTAAACAAGCAAATTATATATAACAATTATATTCAATACTTGTTTGAAAGCTACTAAACCTAAATTGTATCTAAATAATATTAATTAGATTATAAAAATATTTTTTAATATAAATTATTAGGCATATTTGAAGAATCTATATATTAATTTATTATTTATATAATTATTTTAATATAATTTAATTAATTATTAAATAGTTAAATACAAATTTAAATTTAAAATAAAAATAAATAATATTAGTTTATAAATGTTTTGAAATACATAAATTAAAATTAAAATAAAAATGTTAAATTTATTAAATAAGAATTTTTATAATTATTAGTTTAAAAGAATCAAATAACTCTAATAAAAACCTTTTTCAAAATGCAATATGACATTAAATTGGACTTTCACAAATCCGTTATTCACAAACATCTATATTAGGTATTTAACTAATCAAACCTCTAATTTTAGCCAAACTTTTTCTAATTACTTTTACCAAACAATGCCATATTTTTTTTATTAAACTTTATTTTATTTTTCATTGAAAACTCTCACAAACTTAAATATTGCAGAAAACACAATATTAACTCTAAATGCCCCTTAATTAAACTCATCATTATAAACCAGAAGTCTGGCATTCTCAATGTACAAACTTGACTTTATCTTTAAAAGACTCAAAACAAAAAAATATATCTAGCTATATAAAACAAACAATTTTTTTTACCGTGACTCAGCTTGATGAGCTTATTCAAAAAAAAAAAAATATACATAGACATGTAGACTCAAATATTATCAGCGATTTAACGTAAAAATAAATAAAATAAATTTTTTTAACAGAGTGATTGAAATAAAAAAAAAAAAACTTTGATTTCAATGATAAAAGTGTAAATAGTTTAATTCAATGACTATTAATAACGAGTAAAAATAATTTTGAGTTGCAAGGTAAAAAATAATACATTTGTCTTTTAATTGGTCATAATATGTATGATATTAAAATTAGACATTAAAAAATCAAAATCGTTTAACGTTAAAATTAACGTTAAAAAATTTAATTTATGAGGGATAAAACTAAAATTTAGAAAGAAATAGAGTATACAACTTTTTGACAAAATATTTTAACTACTAAAGATTAAAATTATGATTAAATAAAACAATTGAAGGGATGAGTTTTAGGAGTTAGTTTTTTCACTGTTTATATTTTAAAACGACGTCGTGCATCGGTTGTAGGGTTTAGAATTTAAAGTTAGTGGTTTGTAAACGATAAAAAAAAAGGTTTCGATGTAAGCTAGTTTTTTAGGTTAGGGTTAAGAATTTAAGATTTGATATAGTAAAATACATAAATTTGTGTAAAATTAATTTTTTAAATTAAACTTTCAAAGTTTTACCCATTATTTTAAATAAATTATTAAAACTAAAATTTAAAAAACCAATTTAAAAATTTTATATCCGTCTCTGGTTTAAAAATATATTTTATAAAATTTAATTAATTTAAATATTTAAAATAACGTCGTGCATCGGCACAAACCTTAACTTTTTAAACCACGTCCAGTAAACGATAAAAAACCGATCGATGTAAGCAGTTAGCAAAATATCGGTACCTACATATTGGCACGTGTACTGGCAAAAAAGCAAGCTTAATAACAGGCTTAATAAAACGTGTCAATTTTTATTGGTCTTTCCATTTTCCAAATAATTGAAAAAGTAAAAAAAGAGGGAAAATGAAAAAAACTGTTATCAACGAAAAAAAAAGTAACTATTGGATTTAATATCAAACAGGGAGAGAAAGGGTGAGAAAAGCAAGGAGTGAAGAGAGAGACGGAGAGAAATAGAACTGCCGATTTTTGTACTGTTCGTTTCATTTTTACATAAAGCAAGTGTTGTAGAAGGACTCTCCGGATTATTCTGCAGTTCGTTGCGATCTCTACAGACGGTGACTGGAATCGAATTTTTTTATTTTTTGTGAGCGAAGATGGTGAAATCTATGGTGGAGAGAGCAACGAGCGACTTGCTGGTCGGTCCTGATTGGGCTAGGAATATCGAGATCTGCGATATGCTTACTAACGAACCCGGGTATGCGTTGCACTGGATTCCAATTTCTCTCGTTTCTTTTTGAGAAGTCGTTATACATATTGTTCGTATGAATCAATTGGTGATCGCTTTCGATTTTTTATCATAAAAATAATGTAACCGAAGATTGTGAATTTTACGTTCTTTCTTGTTTCTGTACTCGATGTCCTTTTATCTGCACTTATTTTCGCTTCTAACTGGATAATTTTCTTTTATTGATCATTTTGCTTTTTTATCACGGTTGATCAGTTTTGTTCAATTAGAATTAATTTTTTTATGATATTTGATAACACTGCACTTAAATATGGCTTTTATTTATCGATAGGGGAGATAATTTCATGCCGAAATAGACTGGTGGTTGATACTCAGCTACGTTTCTCTAAGTTGAAAGATCACCATGTGCTAGATGATTTTGTTGACCGTGACGTAATCATCCTAATGTTTAAATTTTAATTTCTCAGATACGAACTCAGTTTTAATTACTTTCACATGATCAGCGTAATGGTTGGTCATTTTATCTGGTTATGAATTACATGTTCAAGTTAGGTGTTATACTACTGTTTTTGTATATTATTTCTGGTAATTCTTTCTCGATTTTTAGTTAATGTAAGTTATTGTCAAAGCAGAAAGGGTTTTGTTCTTATTTGCTGGTTATTTGGTTAATATTGGTTTTCTTTTCCAGTTTTTTTTTTCCCGCCAGGGGAGTGAGGTTTGAATAGCTGGTTTTATACATTGTAAGCTAGAATTTTTTGTGCTTGCCCAAATTGAGTATTTAAATATGATGGTTATTTCTCAGGCAAGCAAAAGATGTTGTGAAAGGCATAAAAAAGAAGCTTGGAAGTAAAAATTCTAAAGTTCAACTTCTTGCACTAACAGTAAAATCCTAAGAACTTTTTATACTGAAGTGATTTCTACTAATCCTGGATAGTGGATATAAATCATAACTTCTGTTGTCGTTTTTTTATCGACTTTTTCTTGCATTAGTCTAAACTTGTTTAAATTTTATCTACTGCCTATTGTCTAGCTACTAGAGACTATCATAAAAAACTGTGGGGACATTGTTCATATGCTTGTTGCTGAGAGAGGTATTCTTCACGAAATGGTCAGAATAGTCAAAGAAAAAGGTAGGAAGTACATAATTTTTAACTTACATTTTCTATTTATTTTCTTCTAGCAAAACTTTTCTCAGCTTTTTTACTGGTCAATTGTAGCCCGACTTTTATGTCAAAGAGAAGATATTGACTATGATTGACACTTGGCAAGAAGCATTCGGAGGAACAAGGGCAAGATATCCACAATATTTTGTTGCATACCAAGAGTTGTTGGTATGTCTGCTGAGGCCTTTCATCCTAACTGTTCAAGACATTCTTTCTATTGGGATTTTTTTCTTCCTCATACACTATCTTCTAAATTCATGACTCATTGTATTAAAAAAATGCTGTTATGCAAGTACTGCTTTTGGCCTTCTCCTTCTTTTTTTTTTTTCCCTCTCCTTTTCTCTTAGCCAAACTGATTTATTTTTTCAGCGTGCTGGGGCAGTATTTCCTCCGAGATCCGAGAGGCCTGCACCTGTATTTACTCCTCCTCAGACACAGCCTTTGTCTTCTTATCCCCAAACATTCGAAATTCTGGTCGGCAAGAGATGTCTGAGTCTTCTGAAGAGCCTGAGTTCCCAACCCTGAGGTATTTCTGTTGTTCCTCACTTATTTGAGTGGTAAAAGCATGTTCATTTTTTTGTCTTTTCCGTTATTCCTATTTAGTTCTATCATGGCCTATTTTTTGGGAAAAAAACAGAAGAAGAAGAAGAAGAAGAGAAAAAGCTTCCTTACTGATAATTTCGTTGTAGAAATGGTGCTGCAGTAATCTGTTTAGTGAAAGTCTGCAGCTCATAATAAATTCTTATTATCATTATCTGATAAATGAATTGCAAAGCTTATTGAGTTATGTTAAAGTGGGTTTTCATTAATAAGGATACTATTCCATTCTATTTGGTGCGTATGACTAATTTAATATTTTCTAATGTATCAAAATAGTAGTAGTTTTTAAGACAAACTTTTTATTCACCCCTTACTGGGCTTTTTTTTAGAGATAAAGTGAGTTGGTGGTGAAAATTTTCCTAATTTTTTAATTCTCAATTTTGGTCAGCACTGTTCCCTATCCTTATCTAGTAGTTTCACACCAATTATTAATCTTTTCTCTAAAAATAGTATATAGAAGGTGTTGTGGACTGTTTTTTTCTGTCATATTATTGATAATGGCATTATATTGCTAATTCATCTTGTCCGTATAATTTTATCATTGATGATGCATCTAGTCTTCTTTTAACTGGAGTTTCATTTATTAGTTTGACAGAAATTCAGAAGGCGCGGGGCATTATGGATATCCTTGCAGAAATTCTAAATGCTTTAGCTCCTGGAAACAAGGAGGTATGTGTCCTCAATTTGAAATAGAGAAAATGAAAGATATTTTGTTTAGCTGGTAAAACGATGCTTCCCATGAGCTTAATAACGTAGTTTCCCCACACAAGTCATTAAGTGATTTAAAGTGACCAGTGAAGTTTTGATATAACTGACATTTGTGTAATAAGTTGGTTGTAAATGCTCCAATCCATCAGTATGTGAGCCAGTTTTTTTTTCAGTGTAAACTTCATGTTTTTCAGCTTTGAAAAAAGTATGAAGTTTCACGTTGTTAAATCTTCTTCGAATCTTATAACAAATTTCAATTTGTGTTTTCTTTTATGTTCATTTATATTAGCTTATTTTTTCTGCAATTTCAGGGTCTAAGGCAGGATGTTATTGTTGACTTAGTTGACCAGTGCCGTACTTACAAACTAAGAATTGTACACCTTGTTAATTCCACATCGTAAGGATCCTCTCTTTTACTATAACTTCCACATTTAAAACATATCACCTTTGATTCTTTATCTCTTGTAGGGATGAGTCACTTCTATGTCAAGGTTTAGCATTGAATGATGATTTGCAGCAAGTACTGGCAAAGCACGAAGAATTAGCTTCAGGAACTTCTTCTCAAGCAGACAAACATAAGCCTGAACCTGCAAGAGAACATGTGAATGTCAATGGTCCCCTACTTGATACTGGGAATAGCAGCAAGCAGTCTGATGGGAGGTAATTAAGCTTATTTGAACTAGCTTTACATATATAGGGATGTGATAACTAAAATTATTAGTTTTTGTATAACTACAGGAAATGATGGAATGGTATGTGCTTCATCCTGGAACTTGGTTTAGGGTTTCACCAATTTGATTTATTTGTTTGGAGGAGTCCTGATAGAATTGTCACACTGGATTTTTCAAAATAATTTACCTTTATCGCTGATGGATTTACTATGTTGAAGTGGGAAACCTTTTCAGAATACTTAGATCTTGTGATTAGTAGTGTTTTTCTCTGTCAGGAGTAACTAAAATTGCTTATCCAATTTTAGGTTGTGGGGATTTACATTGAAAGTTCAATTTAATGCTGGGTTATCCGAAACCCTTGATTAGATGTTTTCAGTAGCTTGAGCTATCTAACAGGATTTCTTCACAGATCTACCTCAAACACTGGTGCAACTAGTGGTTCAACTCTTCCAGCAGCAGTCAGTCCCAAAATGGACCTGCTTAGTGGTGGTGACGTCTACAATTCACCAAAGGCAGATACACTGGCCCTTGTTCCTTTGGGAGAACCACAACAAACAACTCCTGCATCACAGGAGAATGCCCTTGTTCTCATGGATATGTTCTCTGATGGTAACAACACCTCTGATTCTGCTAGAATCCAATCTTCAGGTTCGGCTGGACAAACCAATCCTTTGACTCCTCAAATTCAGCAGCAGCAACAGCAACAGAATTTTCATGCGAATGGAACTGTACCAAACATTGGATCGCCTCGATATGAGCAGTCACATGCTCAAGGTACAGGTCCTGCCTGGAATGGCCAGATAGTTCAGCAGCAGCAGAATTTTCATGCGAATGGAACTGTACCAAACATGGGATCACCTCGATATGAGAAGTCAAATGCTCAAGGCACAGGTCCTGCCTGGAATGGCCAGATGGTTCAGCAGCAGCAGAATTTTCATGCAAATGGAACTGTATCAAACATGGGATCACCTCGCTATGAGCAGACATATGCTCAAGGCACAAGTCCTGCCTGGAATGGCCAGCTGGTTCAACAACAGCCGCAGAATTTTCATGCAAATGGAACTGTATCAAACATGGGATCACCTCGATATGAGCAGTCATATGCTCAAGGCACAAGTCCTGCCTGGAATGGCCAGCTGGTTCAGCAGCAGCAGCCCCCCTCACCTGTCTATGGTTTGTTTCTGTTTATAACATGCTTTTTTGTGTAAACTAGATTATTGCACTTTTCAGAACCTTCTTGTTTTCAGACAGACACTCTTTAATAACAGCATGACACATTTCACTCTAGGAATCATTGATTTACATCGTCATGGTCTCATCTCTCCAAATTCATGTAGATTATATCTAGGCTTCCTTGGTGGGTTAATAGATATACTCTTGCTGCTAATAATAATTTTTGAATGTTGAGAAGGTGCCCAGACTAGTGGCTCATTGCCACCACCACCACCATGGGAAGCACAGGCAGCAAACCCTAGCCCAGTTGCAGGTTCTCAGTATCCCCAGTCAGTGGTTACTCAAGTTGTTGTAACGCACACCCTACCTCTAGGACCTCAGCATATGGGAAGTGATCATGTGGTGGGTATGTATATTCAGCCAATCACGAATGGTAATTTATCAGTAATTAATAACCAGGCTGCTCCCAGAAACCAGTTTTCTGGTTTTCATCCCCAACCGAACCAGGGAGCACAGTATATGGGCATAAATCCACAAACAAATGCCAACTAACCAGATGGCTTATACGTATCCTCAACAAATGATGTATGACAACCAAATGGGAGGATTAGGATCGAGTACGGAGAGCTACAGTATTTAGATCAGAAAATGGATGTGCTATCCATCAGAGATGACAGCAGCCTGAGAAACTCATCCTACCAGGTTCCCACTTCATCTTATGTCCCACCAGGCAAGACTTCAAAAGGAGAGGATAAGCTGTTTGGAGACCTTGTCGACATGGCAATATTAAATCAATAAACACCGCTCCTCGGTAGCATGTGAACCTGGAATTTGTTTACTTTTTTTCCTCCCTTTCATTTTATATATATTTCTTTCTTTTGGTAACTAATCTTTGTTTCTTATTTTCTTTCTTTCTTGAACAACGTTGGAAACATGTTTGAAAAAATTAGCATTTTGTCTAGTACGAAGTAGTTGCAGGATCTGAGATCGAAGTGTTTCAACACAACACCGTAACTTGCAGGTGTGGGGGGTCAAACGTGTCTCGTTGTTGGGACAGAAATGGATTATAGACAAACAAATAATGAATTAAAAAAACAACTGTTTGGAGAAAATTAAATCATTTTTAATCTTAATACAAGTAAGTTTAAACTTTTTTTTAAAAATTAAATTCTAGTTGCAAAAACTTAAAATTAAAATGTAAATTTTAACAGCGCTAATTTTATATTTAAATTTAATGAAAATATAAATAATAACACAAAAAAATTGATCGTTTTTTTGTTACGTTGACATTGCTCACTGGTGCCTTTTATCATTGTAATTTCCCTTTTTACTTTTATTTTTTGAAAAACCCCCTTCCTACTTAAATGCAATTTAATTTATATTTAGTATTATTTTAGTGAATCATATTTTTTTAAAAAGTGAATAATAATTTTTAAATTTTAAATTTTAATTTTAAAGCTTTAAAATTTTAATTACTATCACTAAATTTTAAATCACTATATATTTATTAAATCATACACCCTAGACTAAATATATAAACCCAAAACTTAAAGTGTTGGAATATAAATTTTTAAAAATAGATAAACCCAATGTATGTACACGTCTCAAACATCACATTAATCCTTAAAATGTCCATAAAAAAAAAAAAAAATCATCTTGTCGTGTTCTCGTTGTGTCTGTGATTGGGTGCATGGGACCGTGTGCTCTGAACTGTTTTAAAGTCTCTCTCTTTATTGCAAACTCTCCAGCAAGGCCATTACTAAGATTCCTTCTACATCTTTTGTTTTTAACTCTCCACTTTGACCCATTATTTATTTTAAGGCAAAGGAAGATCTGAAAAATGTTGATGCTTTTCTTTTTCGTATTTTGAACTAAAGCTCCGAGATCAAAGATGATGCTGGTTCTCTCTCCTCCGTGACTTCCGGATAAGAAGATCAAAAACCCATTTTCCATTGCGAGGTAATCCGGCTCCTCGTTTCAGTAAAATTGGAGTTTTGGCAAATTTTGGTTTGAAAATCTCTTTATTTGTTTCTGTAAATGGGGGTATTTGGGTTCATTATGTTTGGTTTGCAATTACTCTAGTTGCTTAAACACTTCGTTGTGGATCAATAACTTTGCTTTGGCTTTTTATAGTATCTGGTGGGATTGATTTGATATTCAAAATAAGATATATTAATGGATGTGCAATGGAGAAAGGAACACATATTGCATATTTAGATGCTATTGTTTTAAGATCTGTATTGGTAAAGAAAACGAGCTTGTGATGAATTTGGTTTCTGTCTTGTGGTGATTTTTTTAATTGATTAAGGAGTAAACCGGATTAGAAATTGATGGCGTCCATTAGAAGAACACTGTCGCCGGTGCCTCGACCGGGGACTTTAATGTCTGGGGAGTCTGAACGTTCTGTTCCTTCTCCTTTGTCCAAGTCTTCATCATATAGTCAGAATTCCCCTGCCACTGTTGGATTGCCAATGTCTTCTTTCAGTTTATCGGATTCTCGAGCCTTGTTTTTCGGTCTTTTCTCTCCAAGATCTTATAGGCAGCTTGACAGGTCAAAACAGAAAGGACAAGTTTGGAGGAGGGCTGTTTTTCAATTCTTCATTTGTTTCGTAGTTGGTTTTTTAATTGGATTTACGCCATTCATTTCCATGGACTTTTCGTATATGAATCCCATTTCAAAGCACCAGGCATTCTCTTTTGAGGTAGTATCGACCGTTGGGAATTTTCAAACACACAACAGTTCGGAAAGGAATGCAACATCAATGACGAACAACACCGGAGTTGGCAATAGTTTCACATTAGAGGGATTGGTGCAAAGACAGGAAATGACAGAAGGGAATTTAGATAATGCCCCGATTAATCGATCGCTCCCTCAAGATATTGATCTGGAAACTCATAAGCTTTTGATTGTTGTGACTCCAACACATGCTGGACCACTTCAAGCCTATTATCTAAATCGTTTGGCGTACACATTAAAGCTGGTCCAACCTCCTCTATTGTGGATAGTTGTGGAGATGACCTCACAGTCTGAAGAAGCAGCCGACATCCTACGAAGGAGCAGTGTAATGTATAGGCATCTTGTTTGCAAGAAAAATCTGACAGATATAAAAGACAGAAGCGTTCACCAAAGAAACGTGGCACTATCTCACATTGAAACTCATCGTCTTAATGGAATTGTCTACTTTGCAGATGAAGATAACATCTACTCGCTTGATCTCTTTGAGCAAATGAGGCATATTAGGTATCTCCTTTGTATTTTTATTTTCTGTCAAGTTGTATTCTTTGAATGATCCCTTTTACTTGTGCTTATAGGCGGTTTGGGACATGGACTGTGGCCAAACAAACATCGGACAAAAGTGCAGCTATATTGGAGGGCCCTGTTTGTAATGGAACTCAAGTCATTGGATGGCACCTAAATGGATTAAGTTGGAGATTCCGAAGATTCCACGCTCAAATGTCAGGGTTTGCCTTCAACAGTACCATAGTCTGGGATCCAAAGCTATGGCACCGACCTACTCTTGAACCGATTCGACAGCTTGACACGGCCAAAGATGGTTTCCTCGTTAGTATTTATTAGCTCTTCTTTGGTTGTCTTTAAGTTTCTTATTGTGTCACCTTACTGCAGTGATCACAGCTGTTGTTATTTTTGGATAAATATCAGAGATGTTTCCATTTACTGCATCTGCCAATTAAGTCAATTTTGGTTGAAAAACTGAGAGTGAAAAGGATGTTAGCAATTGACTTTGTCCTCCAAAAATTACCCCTTGAATTAGTATTTTGCACCGTACCGGTTGTGAATTTCAATTCAATTTTTTAACATTATCGGTTTGAATTTGCAGGCAAGCTTGTTTATTGAACGAGTTGTGGAAGACGAAAGCCAGATGGAAGGCTTACCGCAGGACTGTTCGAGAGTCATGGTTTGGGAGCTTAATGTTGAACCATCTAATTCCTTCTATCCCAAAAATGGTCTATGAAGAATAATTTAGACATTATTGCTCCACTTGCATGAAGCTCAGTATGTGAAAGGAGATAATTCTGATTGTCAAGGTAAGTGTCAGTTCTTTTCAAGTAATTTAAATGAACTCAAACTCAGTGTATTCATCATTGAAGTTAGAAGAAAGAATATACAGGAAAACAAAACAACATAATCAAAAACCAAACTTTTAGCTGTATGATTTTTTCAAACTTTTGCCAATAAATGCAGGTTGATTCATTATCCACCTCCCGACAATAAATGCTGTTCAACCTTAATGCAATGGGGTTTATCCACCAACCAATTTCTAATGATCTGATTCAAACTTTATTTGTAATGATTTAAAATAAGTATATGTCTCTACTTGTTCAGTTCATGGCTGGAAAGTTTTATATCTTAGTTTATATTAATCTGACTTTTCATGTTCGTCATTATAGGAAATATGGCCAAGAATTGCATTAACTGTTATCGAAGGAGACTCGTATCTTAACTGGTACCTAAACCAAGTTGCAAATCCTTACCAATCGTTGATGTACGTACCTTGTAGCTGAAAAGCTGAGTAATTTGCAGACAACTGTAAACAAAACCTTTGTTCGGTATAATATTTTCCATTTTTCTGAGTTTGGTTGAGAGAATTTCATAGGACTAGTTAGGAAAGGAATGGCCAAATGGACATCATCCTTGTGTAATGCTGATTTTAGCTCTCATTCTTGTTTTAGCTAATAGCTATTCTTTGTGGGGTAAAACTGAAAGTAAATTTTGGTTATTTACTTTTTGTTACCTCCAGACCCCTCTTTTAGTACATTGTTTCTTGCAGGTATCTTATAATTTATTTGCGTTGCAGCTTTGAATTCAGCTGTCAAAGTGTGTATCTTATAATTTATTTGTTCTAGTATGTCCAAATTATTTTTTAAACTTTAGGTAACAAAGTTTCAACCGAAGATAATTTTAGGTTTCAGACTTAATGTACAAAAAATCAAACAATAAAAATTGAATGTTCATTTTAATTTATAATTTTAAAAGATTTTTTTTATTTTTAATAATTTAAAATTATTTTAAAAAAAAGGAAAAAAATTGCTAAAAAGTCCTCAAACTCTCAAATCCCCAAATCATAGTTACTTTGATGATTCATCTTGAGATGCTGTGTGCATTGAGACACCGGACAAGCAGTTTGCTGGATCGAACATTGATGGCAAATGTTAAAAAATTGTTCGATTGGCAATTTCTAACGATTTGATTCAAACTTTATTTGGGTGAATGGCTAAGAAGTCCGAAGTTTCATGCAGGGATGGTCGATTGAATGTCTCTACTTGTTCAGTTGATGATTTGGGAATTTTTGTATCTTAGTTTATATTTAACTGACTTTTTTTAAAAAAAGGATTGATTTGAAGGTTTTTGAAAATTGATTTTTTTTTTTTAATTTAAAATTTTAAAGTTTTTAAAAAAGGTTTTTTAAAAGATTTTTGATGGTCGAGCACCTAAAATTATAACGGTTGAAACTTTAGGCACTTATTTTTACAAAAAAAATGCTTTAGGCACCTAAAGTTCAAAAGTTGTATAGTTTGAGAACTCATTTTTTATTTAAGCTTTATTTTTTTATTCATTAACAAAGTTTTATTATTGGAAGAGACAAGTACATACCTTCGAATGAAAAAGAACAAAAGATACTAAAAAAGTTATGAAACCAGAAAAAAATTAAGAAATAAACTCTACCCGTAATAGTACTTTGATATCTTTAGATGTATGATTTCAGTATTCTTTAGCCCTACATTGCTCCTATCACTTTTGCTCGTGCTTACTGTTTTTTTAATAGTTTAATGGAAATTACAATGTAGTATTTGTTTATACATATTGTTAGTCTTTTAATAATGCATATGTTTAAATGAACATCATTCATTTTTTAACTAAAACCACTTGTTGGATTCCGTACTTACTGTTTTTGTACGTGTGAACTCTTCTGGTCATGTTAATAGAATTCTTGCCAGCAATATCGGCCATTAAAAACGCGAATTGAAAATTGACCGCTTTTGAATTCTGAATTTCACATAGCCTCCATATATACCAAGACCAACCGTGGTAAGATACTAAGATCTTGCTGAGAGCAAAAATAATATTAGATAAATAGTTTTAGAATTGTTCGATCTACCAACCTAGTGTCGATATGTCCGAGTGGTTAAGGAGACAGACTCGAGATCTGTTGGCATTGCATGCGCAGGTTCGAATCCAGCTGTCGACGTTTTTTATTTTTTTATTCTCCCTTCATCTTCTGTTTTTGTGGCACCTTCTTTATTTGCAGCAATTCTTCTGGGATGTTCAGTAGAGTTTAATGGTTCCCAACCTAAAATTGACCCTTCTCGCATTTCTTCCTAAATTTATTGGAATTGTTGACCAAAAACTAATCAAATACTATTATAGTATTACTTGCAGACTAAACTGCTCGAATAAGGATCATTTTGATAAACCACAAGTACTCAAATTCAATACTCCAGATTCGAATAATGCAAATGTTATTTGATTAATTTTTGATAAAACTCAAGTTCATGTTGTGATTTTGATTTTGGAGTTTATGCAAAGTAGAGCTGGTGTTGCAAGTTTCATGAAGTTTGGAATTTGGATAGCTCAAGATCCTCTTAGCAAACACTCTATTCCCATAATAATTAGCAATATCGGGAAAGATAATTGTCAGACCAGTACTCAAATTCAATACACCAGGAATTACAGAACTTCACATGGTTTGTTTCCAGCCGTGCTCAAAAACAAGTTCTTGTCAGACCCTTATTCAGTTTTCCAGAAAAAAAAAATATATACAACTTTCTGGTCCAAAATGTTTTGATTCCGACGATACAGACAAAAGAAAACATTAGTGGGATACAATACATAGTTCCTTAACAGCTTTTAGTACAACGTAAAAAGTAAAACTTTATCAGTACGTGTACAAAAAAATATTGTGCTTTAGGTATGGATGGCCCCATTGATCCCTGAAAGCCAGAGTGCTTCATTTCCTTTTCCATTTTGGAAGACACATCAAATATTCGGGCATGCTTTGTATTTGCTTCTAGAAATATGTTCCCAGACACTGGGTGTAGTAAGATTTTATTTTATGTAAACTTGGGACAAAAAAAATTTATTTATTTTTTACCTCTTATTATGTTGTATTAAAAAAATTTAAAAAATTAAACCCTTTCCTAAAATTAAAATAAAAAATAAAAAACTTAATAAATTATACATAGAGGTACCAAAAAAAATAGAAAATTTCTGTTCGCAAACTTTTAAATCATTAATAAAAAATATAAAAAAATATAAAAACTATACGAGAGTTTAAATTTTTTAAAGAGTGCAACGCATTCCCTCTCCATCCCTAGTTATAACCAGAAGGACATATACAAAATGGGCGTGGGAGAGAGAGAGGGCCCTGGCACTAGCTTTGGCCACTGCTAATGGTGACAAAAGAGAACTCGGGTAATAATGACTTATGCCTACGCCGCCCAATAAAAAGAATTCCTTGTTTAATCCCTTTGCTCTCTTTATAATATGTATGTAAAGCTGAAATACAGGAAGCTGAGGACAAAGATGAAGTGGCTTTAATGGGGGAGCCTTTCCAGGTTCCAGTACAATAGATAGAATATAGAATATATCCCCCTTCCACTTTTGTTTTTCCCAATAAAGGAAAACCATGCATTTTGGATTCACTTCCAATGATAAATGTCAAACTCTTTCTTTATCTTCCTTGGCTTCTTCTTGCTGTGTTTGTTGGAATCCAAGTCTCAGCTTAAGGGAAGAAGTGGACAAGTTCAAAAGTAAGGACTTTACTAGTATTATTATTACATGTTTTATGCTAATTTGGGGCTGTTTTTTGAATGGTTTGTTTTGGTGTTACTGTGTTAGTGAGTTCATGCAGTGTAAGAAGCTCGTCAAAGAAGCTGGAAAACATAGATGAGAATGGTCCTCCTAGGTGGTTACAATTGTCTTGTCCTCTTCCTGAAACTCCTACTGAATCAATGGAGTATCTTGCCAGATCATGGAGTCTGTCAGCCATGGAACTCTCCAAAGCATTGACTTCTTCTGTTGGAAATATTGAAACAAATGATTCAAACACCACTGCTTCAAGCCAATCTGTAAGAATTAAGAATTAAGATTATTTATCCAATCTGTTTTCCAAGAATTCTGTGGAAATATTCATGTTTGTTTGTACAGGTAATTCAGCAGCCACCTACTGACAATAGCCCTCCTGTAATTTCCCCAAGGGAAAGTGAAGATCTGAAGGTATATCTTGATTTCTATCGCGTAAATAACGGTTGCGTGCCGCTATAGCAGTCGCGGACCGCTATTTAAATCACTGATGGTGAATGTTGTGTGTATCCAGAAGATACTTACACTCCTTTTCTAATGTGTAGGAACTGTTTTTACTTCATCAAACACTGAACCCAGAGTTTCTTTCTAATCAACAATTGCTTAAAAATGGGGTATCTTAATCTTCTTGTTCAATTTCATCATAATCTTCAATTTTCCTAACACTATCATCTTATACATGCTTACCATTGTTGGTTTTATTGCCGATTTGAAGATATACAAGAGCATCGTAAGAGGGCGAACAATGGGGAAATGGTTGAAGGACCAGAAAGAGAGGAAGAAGCAAGAGATTAGAACCCATAATGCACAACTTCATGCAGCTGTGTCAGTGGCTGGAGTTGCAGCCGCCGTTGCAGCACTTGCGTCCTCTAATGCGATGTTACCGGAAACGGAAACCATGTGTCTTAAGACATCGTCTAAAGTATCGAGTGCTATTGCATCTGCAGCCGCTCTCGTTGCCTCCCACTGCATTGAGATTGCAGAGGACATGGGAGCTGATCATGACCAAATCTTAACAGTAGTCAACTCTGCAATGAATGCAAGAACAAGTGGTGATGTAATGACCCTAACAGCCGGAGCAGCAACAGGTTGTTCAAATTGCTTCTAAATTCCTTCATCCAAATCGAAAATAACATTAATAGTTTCATATACAAATTAATTTCAGAGGACTGCCAACTTCATTCTAATTACAAATTAATGCAGCTTTGCGAGGAGCTGCCACCTTAAGGGCAAGACTGCAAAAGACAGGGACTTTAGCTTTGGGTGAAGACAGCAACGGACCGAACATCTCAACAGCATTGAACTTCGTTGTAACCGGGGGTGACCTACTCAAGCGCACAAGGAAAGGTACATTTTCTGGAGTCTTATTAATCCGATATATCAAATCTTCAATCTTCATCATTCAGTAACAAAATATTACTTCTCATTACCATTAATTTTATGTTGATTACAGGAGCTTTACATAGGAAGCAAGTTTCTTTCTATATAAACTCTAACTGGCAGGTATGAAATCCAAGTACTTGTTTAGCTACATGCTCTAAAATGCATACTATTTTGAGCTTGTTATCTGAGAAAGATCATAATCTTTTACTGAAAACAGGTGGTGGTTAAACTGAAAAGCAAGCACATGGGAGGCACGTACACGAAAAAGAGGAAGTGTAAGCTAAGCCTCATCAGCTCGTACTCGAGATTAATTGATTTTCTTATCAAGTTAAGCCTGCCGTGTTAACAGATTTTACACCGTGCTTTCCAGGTGTGATCTTGGGAGTTCATGATAACATCCCGGCATGGCTCGGAAGGGAGAAAGAAGACGATGCTGAGCAGAGAGCTTATTTTGGGATTAAAACTGCAGAGAGGATAATAGAATTTGAGTGCAGGAGTAGAAGTGACAAACAGATGTGGACGGATGGGATCCGACTTATGTTGAATTATTGTAACAATATGGCATATTTCTGAGAGTGGCTTGTTTGGATTGATGGAAAAAGCTAGATTTTCATTTCTGTAAAGTAATCATGTTGAAATTGTATATGTCTGATTCCTCAGGCACTTAGCTGAGTGAGGTCATTGGAATGTTCCATGTTTGAGGCTTTTAATTGCCTACAAATATCCTCAATAAAATGGTTCAAGAACATTATTCTTGTGATTCTGTTTTGTAGTTGGATTGGCATGAAAGCTACGGAAAACTAAGATTCTGATTAAACAGATACTTCGAAAGCTACAGCAGTTTCATCAGATTTCAGGAATCATTCTTGTGATTCTGTTTTGTAGTTGGATCGGCACGAAAGCTCCGTGAAAACCATCCGGGACTCTGCATGGTAGTGTAATTCTAGCAACTGGCTCATTGAGGAAGTTCTTGGTGTCAATTATATAAACCTGCATATTAGTCCACGGAAACCAAGCAAAATACAGATCAGATGAACCCCTTTCTTTTTTTCGGTGAATGATCGAAACAAAAACACTTGTTCGACGTACTTGAGAAATATTAGTATCTTGGTGTTGAACAAATGCGATAATCCAACCATCATCTTCTTCGACACCACCTTCTTTAGGGACAAAGGCAGCTCCACTGCAATATGTGTTCTTCTCAAACATGTGATATTCTACTTCGATCGATCCTTCTACTCGGTTCCCACCCTAGTCTCAGATTTTAAGTTCCCCAATGAATAACATAGAATTGAAGATAAAAGAAATGCATGAGAAACCTTTCTTTACCGAAGAAATCCCGGTGTTTCCAGTCTTCGAAGTAGAGCTTGGCAAGGCCTCCAAATCTCCCCATCCTGAAATAACCAGATGAAAAAAAGACCATGCTATCTTAAACATGACAGAAAGTGAACGAGAGGGTGCTTGTTTTTTCAACTACCTGAGGCGGAGCTTGGGTCATGTAGTGACATACTTGTGTGTAGCCATATTTGTTTCTAACACCTGTGAAAGCTCCATTTATCATAGGAAATTCCCTGGGGAAATGATTAGGCCCTGCAAGATATCTCTCTTTCACATCTCCGGTTCGCGTGTCCTGTCTCCATTCATAAGGACGAGGAAACAATAGCTGGTCTTCCGAAATGGCATCCTCCATTGGTTTACCAAGGCTAGGCTTAAAGTTTGCTGGAAACCACTCGAATCCCTTCGAACCCGGTACAGGCCCGGGTATAATTGATGCGAGTGCTCTAAATCCCCATACAACAACCTATATATACATATATAGCTCTCACAAATTCCAAATGGCTACAAAATTCATGGTAGTACATGATTTTAAGTTACCTCATCACCATCCTCAAAGCAATTGAAAATGTGAAATGTGCAATTTGGTTTCACTTTAAACCACCGGATTGAATCTGCATGTCCATAACGAGGCATTATACCAATTTGCAAGTATGAAACATGAAATTTGCAAGTTAGATTAACGGTCATATTGTTATTGTGGACCTAGTTAGGTATAATTGGCATGGTCGGAGCCATTTAGAACATGGAAGAGGTTGCTGTCCCGACATATCTTGATACAATAATATTTAAAGTCCTTTTTAATTTAATATTAGTCAAATAAGATTACATCTTTTTAGTTTTTAAATTTAAATACTTGATTAACCCTAACTGTGCTCATATTATCAAGATAGCATTTCATGTGCTAAACTTTGCAATAAAGTCCTCGTAGGTTGAATGGGTAATAGTTATAGACCCAAATTGGAGCAGATTCTTGGGCCTTTATAATCTTTTGGACATCCAAAGAAAACCAACAGATTTGCCTCGAGACTCCAAAACTGACAACTTTCAAGCAAATAACTGATAGAAACATAGGCTCGTAAAAAAAATTTGAACAATCTAGACGAGGGGATGGAGAATTTTTCTCTTATTGGATCTTGAACTCATAACTTAAGGAAAGAGAAGGGTATCTACTGAGCCTATGCGTATGATCCTAAAACCCTTTAGTCATCAATTTGGGATAAACATGTGTTAAATATTAGTTAAAAATATAATAATTGTATTTGTTTGGTTCGATGATTGAAGATTTCTAATTGCATTTTGGTACAATTTTAAGGTGATGTAATATTATAACTTAAAATATATTTTTTGTGAAATTTTAATAAATTTCTAGTTTAACTCGGTGTCTAGGTGCCGACTCATGTTTTTGAAAAGACAAATAAGGTAACAATACTACTAATCATGCCGAATGGGTCTAGGTTCTTGCCCTGAATCTTAAGTATCCGATAAATTTTTATCTATATTAAAAATATGATAGTTTATTAAATATTTAATCAAACATAGATGAAACAAAAGAAGAATGGGCTCGTACACTCAATTTTTGGTTTAATAGTAATTTAGGTCCTTATAAGTTTAAATATTAAATAAATTAAACATTGTATTTTGAATTTTGAGTTTAAATACTTAATAAGACCTTGTATTTTTAAAATTTAGTAATTTGGAATCAAAAGAAGCACCTGAGCTTCTTAATGACAGCCCACACCGGCAGCTCACAAAAACACAGAAAATTCAATCCTTCATACTTATAAATCCAAGACTCCAACCACATGAAATTGAAAAAAAAGAAACCCTGACTAGAATTGATGATCCTACATAACATGAAGAAAGATCTCGAAGGCCTCACGCTTGCCGTATTTAAGATGAACGTATAGGGTTTTTTTTTAAAGCTTTAGCGCGCATACCCTCCATGTATGGGCTTATACGAAGCCATAAACACCAGCTTTCAGTGAAGCATGTGAATTTAACAGATATATATATATATATATATTTGATTATTCAGGTCTCAGTTATTACTATACATGCATGGAATTAATGAATCCAACAATCTTATAACTTTAATCAACTCTGCATGCATGGGCAAATACGCTAATGCGCGTGACAAACAATCGGTGCACTGCTGTATGCTTCAGATGTAAGCTTTTTTTTCTGCAGATATATTGAAGTTTGGTATATAGATTGAATTTACTGATTATGAACATAATTATGAACGAATACTTGGTTTTTAAGTGCCAGGTTTTGACACTCGAGGCAGTGGAGAGCCGATTATGGCCCAAAATCTAATACAACTGACGGGGATACCAATGGCTGCAAAATACCTGAGTTGTGGACAAGAAATGTTTTGTCTTCTATTCTGATTATGGCCCAAAATTTAATACAACTGCATATATATTATAGGTAAATGCTGTTGACTGTTGTTTACATGATGCAATTTGGCGCCCATTTCTTATCACTTCAGTTCGTTTTAACCAATCCACTTACATATGTAAGATTACAATGTTTCCACATTGATGATTGTTGTCCGTCTTTTTTTAAAAAAAATGGTATTCTAAATCGATTTTGAATTTGAATTTAAAACCTTTTTATTTCATTTTCGACAAGTTATATTATTTTATTAAAAAACATAAGATGATAATTAAAAATTAGTTGATATAATGGGATGATGTGCTAAATTCTTTAAATAAGATTAATATTTGAATCATAATATCGTAAATAAAACAACTAGGCTGGCAGAAGTCCATGACCCCATAAAAATATTAAAAAATTAATGCATTCTATGATATAATTATTTTTAACTCTTTAAAACCCTAAACAGTAAAAAAAACCAAAACCCTAAACAGTAAAAAAGAGATTTTTTGTTCCGTCTAAAACCATAACGTGATTTTGTTGTCTGAATTTGGACCTTTCACAAATATAAAACTAAACGTACAAAGAAACCAGATAATTAAATAAGCCATGGACAATGGACACATTCGTCGGTATTTTGATGTCCTTTGTGGAGATTAAGGTTTTTACAAATTCTTCCTGTCTGAATCCTTAATCTTTCATCGGTACACCATTATAACCCTGCTGATCATTAATAATGAAAATCTCTGTCTAAAACAGTTCCGGCCTCGGCTGCTATGGTGGTCCATACCAGTAAAAATAATTTCACCTTTGATGACATTTTATCAACCGATCATATGATTAAATGAAATATTTTTATTATGAATGTCAAATACATATACAAGGAATCGCATCATTTTTATTATTAGCATAGGGTCCATGTTTACAGTAAAAAGCTAATTTGGGTGAACATTTTCAACAAAGAAACCGTTCCGAAACAAGAATGTGAGATAGTTAATGTACTTACCACATTTATTACAAGACCATCACATAAAATTAATTACCCTGTACGAACATATACCAAGAAACCTGACGGAAATTAATAGGGCGGAAAAACAAAGGTTTAGTGACAGCGTTGTTATTTGTTAATGTTAGTTTAGTGTCAGCGTTGTTATTTGTTAATGTTAGTTTAGTGTCAGCGTTGTTATTTGTTAATGTTATGTCCGCATTTTACATGTTTAGTGTTTCCACTTTCAATATCTTAAATTTATGTCCAATGAAAGAAAGCTAGACCCGATATCACTACAAAACCGATTCCTAACCAGTAAGATTTAAGAAGAAGAATCGTTCAACAATTCCACGTCGGAAAGAGAGAGGGTTGTCACTTTTTAAGAAGATAGAAGAAGAGATTAATGGAGGTTGCGTGGCAGTAGAGAAAAGGACCCATTGAACCATAGGGTATAGCAGGGTGACTCATTTCTCTTGTGGGTCATTATAGGCTATCACCTATCTCTCTCTCAACGTTTATAAGTGTTGTGTGTGTCATTGGGAAATGATGTACAACAACAAAAAAAAAGGCTATGGTCTGCTCAAAACAACTCTCTCATGGCGTATGACCCGACCCCCACCACCTTTCTTTCTTCACTCTCCCTCTGTCCCCGTCTCTTTTTCTAAAAATCCCACAACATTTCTTATACTGTCACTTCAATTCACTCTGTTTTGGCAGCAAACAACTACGAGGGGAATAAAAATGACTGAGCTGCAAATTTCAGAAACAGAGTGCAGTTCCAACTCAGTCCCAAGCTCAGCCACAGCTCCAAGTGTTAAACCTGAACCCACCACCGATTTTTGTAGTAACAAGCTGAAGCGGACGAGGGGGGATTCAAGCAAGCACCCGGTTTACCGTGGCATCCGGATGAGAACCTGGGGGAAATGGGTGTCTGAAATCCGCGAGCCGAGGAAAAAATCCCGCATTTGGCTCGGGACTTTCCCGACCCCGGAAATGGCAGCTCGCGCACACGACGTGGCCACTTTGAGCATCAAAGGCAACACGGCGATTCTCAACTTCCCTGAACTGGCAAACTCGTTACCTCGACCCGTTTCTTTAGCACCCCGCGACGTGCAAGCTGCGGCAGCCAAAGCTGCCCAAATGGGGAACTCGGACTCTCCATCACCATCCACGGCATCATCGTCGTCGTCGCTATCCTCTTTGGTTTCCCATCTGGACTTATCTTCAGCGTCGGACGTGTTGAGCGAGATAGTGGAGCTACCGAGTCTAGGGACAAGCTATGACTCGGTTGAGGTGGGGAATGAGTTCGTATTCGTGGACTCAATGGACAGATGGTTTTATCCTTCACCGTGGCTAGAAAGCATGGAAGATTGTGAGTACGTTTGTAATCAGTTATTAAATGGCTTCGAACGAGGTTTGCTATGGGATTATTAATGTTTTTTTCTTGGTGTTTTTCGCGTTTAAAGCCCTTTTGTTTTTCTCTGAAAGGGCTAAAACTCTTCCATTTTCTCTCTCTCCATTTATGTGATCTTTTTCAATGTATATTAGTGTACAGAAGCTTGAAATCAAGTTCAAAACTGGAAATTCCATGCCTCTGTTCTTTGTTCTGTGAATAATAATAAAAAAAACAGAGAGAACAGAGAGTTGAACCAGTTTGATCATGAAACCTTCTTTTACAACTACAATATGAAACTGGGAATAGAGAAATCATAGTATAAAACAATTAATCATAAAAAAGGAAAAGAAAACTATGCTAAAAGTAATTCTCAAATTCAATCAAACATATTAGTAAAAACAGGGGCCTGTCCACCAAACTCCCCATTTGTCAATTGTCATTCATGAATGCAGAGATTTGCTTTTGCCAGATGTCAGATGGTTGTAAAGGTCTTTTGAAAATGATTTTTTTTCTTCGTGACATTTTTTATTTATTTTTTCATAAATTATAAATATTTTCCATGCTATAATCCTTCTAAGCTTTTAAACTAGAATTCTTTTTATCAAATATTAAAAAATCAGATTGAGAATTTAACAACAAATCTATTTATTATTTTTTGTATAATCGCTTGTTTTTTTAACCTGATCTATCTATTTATCAATATATATGATCCTTTTACACTATATAAAACTTAAAAGTTTTATATTTTTTTTGGATCTGTAAACGAAATTAATGTTAGAAAATGTGAAAATTATCAATTGTCTTTAGATTGATTATAAAATTGTCATCACTTTTTAACGTTTATGTTTTACCCTCAATCTTTAATTCTGACTTTGTGTCTGGTCTATCTAAATTTATTCTATTTACGAGATTAAAATTCGTACTCAAAAATTTTAAATTCAGTCGATTAACGGGGACAGCATAGTTGGTAGGTTATATATTTGGTGGTTTCATCGTGGACCTTGGGAAATATCGTATGAAGGAGTGAATGGAATTTTAGGGTTGGATAACATAGCAGCATTATTGGCATAGTCAGCACAGTATTGAAGCCAGATCATACCCACATACGCAGGCTCCCAGTATTTAGCTTTTTCTTAATCTTGAGATATGATATTTAGAATTTCTTAGCTAAGGAATCTATATTTGCCATTTGTCCTGTAAGTTTAGGTATTTGAGTTTTTATACTCCGATGATTAACTGCAATCTAATTACAGTCGGCGATAGATCTAAAAATATTTTTAGGTTGAGTACATATATGTTTTCGAAATTTTAGGGTAGACAACTCATAAAGATTATAGAAATTAAAGTTGAAGGTGAACACTTGTCCACTCTAAGAGACTTGATTCCGCAACTGATTGCAATATTAAACTTCAATCTTAATTTGGCTACTCAGATTGTTTAGGTATATTTCTATTATAACTGCAATTTAATGGATTCATATGTTAATCATAAGTTATATTGATTGGATCTAACGATATTTTTTACTATTTTTCGGTGCTCTATTTATGTTGAATATTAAAATTTTAAGTTTATGAGTAAGGGTTAAGATTAGAGTTTAGGGTTAAAATTTAAAGAATTTAGTGTAGAATGTATTTTTATAGTTTAGGGTTTAAAGTTTTGCGTTAATGTTTATAATTTAATTTTTTAGTATCGGGCCATAAAAAAAATCTAGAAGGTGCAAAAGATTTTTGTCCCTTACATACGTTCCTTTTAAGAGGTTTCACTTAGATTATATTAAAATAACTTCTAAGTTTGACAGATTACAGAAAACATTAAAACACAAATCAATATAAGCAATAAATTCAATAATAGCATTGGAATAAAATTCAATTAAAAACTCAATTGAAATTAAACATAAATGTTCCAAATTGATAATAAAAAATCTTGAAGTATCTCACATTGTTAAATAAAGTTATAATTGAATGGTCAAAATGATAAATAAAAAAAATCAAAGTGTCACATAATTTGGTGGTCAAATCAATATTTATCCGCTTGTTAATTGTTTGTACCAAAATAAAATGACTTAAAGGTTAAGAAAGTCATGTAATTATTTTAAAAAACCAATTAAGTCTCGATAATTTTTTATAATCAATTGAGTCATTTGATCAATAATTTTTATATTTTACATTAACTCTATTGACCGTTGCTAAATATATGAATAATGACATTATTTTCAAAAAATAACTCATCGAATTTTTTTAAAAAAATAAATAAATATTTTATCACTTCATTATTTGCACATTTACTGCAACATCAACAAATTTAACGGTCAAATGTCGAAAATCCTTAGTCAAAATAGTTCATTTGATGAAATCTTCGACCATACGGGTTAATTAAATCGGACAACAAAATCTTGAACCCCACTTCCAATTTCTCTTTGATGTACTGGATTGACCCCATCTCTTAGTTGTGAGATTATTGAGAGGAAATTACCTGCCATGGCATCCCCTTTACTCTTCATTTTTAAATCATAAATACATGATTCTGAAGCTTTCCTCTTAAGGAATTTAATACCTATCATAGATTATATTATATCAAGATTTTGCCAGATTTAAAAGCTGAGGTAGAATGTTGAATGGACCGGTGGGGACCATGCAGTTCTTAAAAATATTAAAAATTAAAATTAAGTTGAGATAATGATCAAATTATCTTTCAAATAGCCCAACAAATAACAATAAATTCGACTTATATTGTTAACCTTTTTTCCGCCTAAAAAAATAACGTTAAATTTTATCATTATTTAATAGAAATAAACTAAATTTGTTAGTTTTAGGGCTTATGCTTTAAGGTTTAGAATTTAGAGTATAAGATTTAGTGTTTTAGAGTTAGAGGTTTAGGTTTTATATTTTATATTTTATGATTTATTACAATGGGTCTCTGAAGGGAGAGCACCATGAGCGACCGCTCAGGGTCCCCAGCCCCTAAAAATTAATTATTTTTATTTTTAAAATTTCATTTTTTTTAATTTTTTCAAATGAATAAATTAATCTAACGATAAAATTTGTTTCTCTTTCTTAAATCTCAAAATTTAATTTTGTTTCCCAAAATTTAACTATCTCCAAATTTAATTCTCTATGTAATTCTTCTCTAATCTAACGGCAAAAAATAATGTGATATTTTTCAATTTTTTGTATTCATTATTCAAAATCAAGCTTCATATCATACCAACAATTTAATCATGTTTTTATAATTTATTTATGAAATATTAAATTAATTGTTTAAAGTAATGAGATATGATTTCATTTTATAGGATCTCTTTTTGAATTTTCGCTCAGGATCTTAAGAATATCCAATATGGCTCTATGATTTAAATAGGAATAATTGAGTAATTTTTTATACAATTTATGTATCAAAATATAAAATATCTTAAAGAAACGTTTTTATTTTATAATTTTGTGAAAAATAAATATAAAGTTATAATTATAAAAAAGTTAGTTAAATACAAGTCAAATCCACCCCCTAATCATTCTCTTGGACAAAATATCAGAATTATGGAAGCCATTACGTCACAAATATAAGTGGATTCATTTGCTACACTAAACAACAAACAAATCAACTCCAACCAACTTTTTTTCTGATTTAATTTTAAATAATACATAGTTGATGATTTTTTTTTTCATTCGTGTCGATGCTAGCTAGATTCCTGCTGCCGGACATTTTCATTTTTTTTATTATCATTATTTGGTAATTATAGAATGATGTAATTGGATGTTGTGAATATATAATTAAATCAAGCAAGCAATGATGTAATTGAATCTCTAACATGAATTAAAACATGTTTCTTTTTTTCTTAGAATCATGATCACCATAATCTCAAATTGGAAAGCATGGGGTATCCTCAATGCCAACTTGAGAATAATATAATATATATTAATATTTTTTTTAGATTATATCTCAACTTTTTAAAGAAATACTTCTTGAGGAAGTGTGGAGGAGAATCATGACTAACAACATGGTTAATTTTATAAACAAGAACAATTATACAAAAGGAGTGGATAAAGAAAGAAATATGGGCTTTTTACAGCTTTTAGCCCTAGTTCCAAATTAGGTATATTGAAATAGTGATTTTTATCTAATAATTAATTAAATTCAATTTTAATATGAGAAAATAATTCTTATTTCCATAAAAAAAAATTTGTTTTAGGGATTTCGAGTTAATTTTAAAAGATTAAAGTTTAGGGTTTAATTTTAAAAGATGGAGTTTAAGTTTTAGAGTTTAGGGGTACAATTTAAGATTTTGAGTTTTAACTTATGGAAGTGAAATTGGACATGGCTTTAGTATGAAGGATGGCAAATTAGTTAATCAAATGATTAAGATTCATAATCACTTTCTTACTTTGAATTTCAATCATTTGATTGACTAATTTTTCGTCCTTCCTCTTTTCCATTTTTCATACCAAGCAAAACCTTAAAAGTATTAATATTATTGTGTAGTAAATCCTAACTCTAACCCTTAACTCTAAATCCTAAAACTATTTTTTTATTCAAGATATATATATATATATTATAATTTAAAATTACTTAATAATCTTATATTTTAATCTCTATCTTGTATTAATTCGATTCTAATACTGTACTAACTTAAATCTCTTTATACATGACCGTATATATATCGACTATGCAGGATTTGTCGTCTTTGACCATAAAAAAGGTAAAGTCACAAGTATCTGATAGCGATACCTCACACTGAGATTCATACCTAAGACTCAGAGGTGGGCTTATTACAAAAGGCCACTAATTCCAACACACCCACCACTCTCAACCCCTTTGAAATGCATTGCACTTGCAGTTGCACCCATCGTCCACGTGAAATTCAGTATAAATGTAATAATATCTCAAACCCTATTCATTTCAATGTCCTAAAACCACAGTCAAATACATATACGAGTCCCCACATGAACTTATATATCAATTAAAAGAGCTACGACTATGTTAAAAGCTGTTGCTATGGTCCCCCCCCCCAATGTGTTCGATTTCGGGGTTGGTGCTCCCCATTGTTCCATTTTGGGGTTTCTCTTTTATGATGAATCTTGCCGGTCGGCTCCTTTTATCATTTCAATGCACTGTTATTATTATTATTATTATTATTATTATTATTATTATTATTATTATTATTATTATAGGGTTTGCTAACTGCAACTTGTCAAAATTAAACTCAGACAAGATGCTTCCCTTTGGAAACTATAGCCATTAATTGATGCATGCAGCAAAGTCAAAAAGTGGATTTCTTAATTCTTCCTTCGATCTATTGTTTACCATAGATCTAACAGTGCATAACTCGGGTATTCATGATTAACAAATATACTACAAGGTTAATATGCAGGTTTTGTTCTTAATGTAATTAGATAATAATGTCTAAAGATAATGTGTTTATTTAATTATAATTAACTAAAATATTACAGCGATTAACCATGAACACCTCTATAACTTGCTATCAGAGATGTCATGTTTCATGTATATAAAAGTGCAGCACGTTGAAATTATCGTCAGGCAAGCATATATGCTGTCTTCCAACTTCACATCATGAATATCTCCACGAGCAAACATTTGTGTTATTTTCCACTTTCCAAGTTATTATCATCAAGGAGTTGACGAATTAATCTGAACCCTCGTTGCATATAACCACACAATCGCATAACGAAATGTTTGAGAATGCTGAATTATTGAGTGCATGATTTTTTACGTCCAGATTTAACTTTTCAACTGTCAGGGGACAGTAGAATTTAATGTGCTGAGATGACGAGGTTGATGTATACAGTCGTTTGAATGATGAATGGTGTTGAAAAAAGGTTTGAAATGAGAGTCGTTATCTGAGATCAGATTACATTTCAACGGTGTTGTTGCGAAGTTGTTCTCCAAAGATCTTTAACAATATTTTCTAAAGACGATTAATTTCTAAGTACAAGTTTGTAAATTTATTATTATTATCTTCCAATGGAATAAGTTCCATTTCATGTATTTTCCATATTAGACAATTCCAAGCTCTGGAAATTTTGTTTTTTATGTTATCTGTCGCGAGTGTCATTTCAGCAGAACAATAAACTTTGGCACTTTGGTGAGCTGTCTGTTGGATTAAAATCCGTAATTGTGGGCACATATGTAAAATGTATGATGCTATTATAAAGTATGAAACGAAATCAAGTGACCAATTATGTTAGGCGTGTCATAGGTATTAAAGTGTCATGGAAATAAAAGTGTAAATACCATAAGATATATTTAAAATTCAATAAGAGGCAGAGTTATAAATATTTAATAGTTGATTTAATACTCAACTATATAAAGAGGTAGTGGTCCCCAAGAAATAGGTTAACTTGTTTTTCTCTACTTCCACGTCAGAGAGTTTTATGTCAAGAGATAACATATCTTCTTGGAAGATCAATACCAAAGATTTATATTTCAACATAAAGATTCAAGGTTTTCAGTCTATCGATTAATTTAGGTACGCTTCCGCAATTCAGTTCATTCAGTTTATTGTTCTTGATGATTTGACATGATAAATCATGGGTTTAGATTTCATATCTATTATGGTTTGGTTCTAACAAGTGACATCAGAGACATTCATGTTGAATCATTAAGAATTTATTAATTATGTATTTATTTTAGATGATTTGTTCTTAAATCGCTTTAAATCGAAACTCTATGTTTAGCGATAAAATATTTATGTTTCGATATTTCAATTGTTTGATGGAGACTTTACAGATTTATTTTTCGCATGTATTAGGGTTTGTTTTTAATACGTTTTGGAATTCCTGATTAAGAATCCTTCTGTTTTTTTAATATGTGATAATTCTTTTGTGTTATTAATCGACAATTGAAAATTAAGTTTTCAATCTTGGAGGTTCTTGAATACAGAAACAACCCTAGGTATATTTAGTCTATGTTGAATTTAAGGTTTTTAATAATCATGAATATTTGTGCCCCATATTTTTAGGCAATTCATTAGTAACCGTATACTATTTTGAGAAAATGAATTTGCCTTTGTTTTTGTTATGGTAATTCAAGTTAATATATATTATGGTATTGATTTCTTTTTAAGCCAATACTGAAAGATTAAAAGGCTCAAATCTATAGTTTTTTAAGTCTCCAGATTCTCAAAGATTAAATGCTTTATACATATGATGGGTATGTCGAAAGATTCTAAGTCAATGTTCTGTTACTAAATGCAGTAATAGATCATAAAGTTGTATATATCCACACTTATCAATTTGGGATTAAATTTTAAGGTTGATTCTTACATTTTGAATCAATGTTCGATCCTATTTGGTCAATTGTTATTTGACAATTGCAATTATCAAAGTTTGACTTATGCTTTGTTAAGGTAAATTTAATGTGACTTGAAAACTTTATATTAAGGTTAGCTCTCGAAGCTTTATATTCGGATTAGTCTAATAAATTACGGTTGAATTTGTTAAATCTTATTTTTTAACAAAACTTTTGGCATAAATTTATTTCACACTATGCTTAATTATGCCATTAATATTATCTACAGAATATATATTTGGTTTTGGTTTCGGAAAGCATGTCATTAATCTTATGAAATTCATATTTTATTCGGTCTGACCAAGAATTTCAATTTTGACCATTAGGTTATTATGGATATTTTAAGGTTGTGATTATTATATGAATTACTCATTTGTATGATACTTCTGATTTTGGCTTTTAGTTAAAGATTGAATGTTTTGAATTCAACTTTGATTTTGGTAAATGCGTGTTTAAGGTTTAAGACATTTTTTTTAGAAACAGTCAAAAATTTCGGTTCTTTGAATTCTGATAGCCCCATTTAGACAACCTTATTTTGGGTTATTTCGGAAACTTAAGTGTTATCAGAAATTTTAGTTTTGACTGTTACAAAATTTTAAATTTGAATATCACTATATTTATGTTATATATTTTGAGATAAACTAATTGAAACATTAAGTCTCCAAAGTGGCCTCTATTGTGAAAATTATTTTATTTTAAAATATAGAAGGTTTTGTTATCAGAAATTATAGTTTTTTAGGTTAAAATAGTTGGGTCGGGTATTTTTGAACACCCTTAGAAAAAAAAACTCTTATTCAAAGTATTACTAAAACCTAAACCACCAAACCCTAAACCCCAAATCCTAAAACCCTAAACCATAAAACCTAGAACCCTGAACCATAAAATCATAGACCCTAAACTTTAAATCATAAACCTAAACCCTAAAAACCTAAATACTAGACCCTAAAAAACTAAAACCATAAAACCCTAACATATAAACCCTAGATCCTAAACTATAAAGCCTAAATCCTAAACCCAAATACATTAAATAAGAGTTTTTAATAGAATCTTTTAAGATGTTATAATACATTGAATAATAGAGATTTTTAAAATAAAATTTTGTATTTAATGCAATCTCTTAAATGACTCTTAACCTATACATATATGCATATACGATATGTTAGATAAAGCCTAATAATTAATATGAACCTAATAAGTATCTTAGTAAAAAAGCGGATGATAATCACCGTAGGAGATATATGTTTAAATTAATTTGTTTACAAAAATATATTACAAAAATATATAAATATATATTATTTTGTAATTATTTATAGATTATTTAAAAAATATTAATTAATATAATGAAAGTGAGAGGACAGGTGTTTTATTACAAATTCTGGCGATTACTTTCCCGACAGCCGCCATTGTTGAAAAGAGTCGGTTTTAACGTGAATGTTATTTTCCATAAATTAAGTGGTAAGATAATAAAGATATATTACAAAAATTGACAGTTTTGGGGTGAGCAAAGGCGGGCAAAGCATTAGGGAAATAATAATCTGTTTCATAAAATGTCAATTATTATTTTTTTAATATGTTTAAGAAAATAAAATTATATGAGAAAATTGTTGTAAAATAATTAAAAATGACAATTTTATTATTAAAAAATTTAATTTTATTTTATTAAAAATATAGTAGAAAAAATATGAATAATAAAAACTATTAAATTTTTCAATAAAATAATTTAAGTAAAATAATTTTAAAACATAAAAAAAATAAATTTTGTGAGACAGAAAAAATAATTAACATAAAATAAAGACAAGTGGCAGGAAAAGCGGATGCCGACAGTCAGTTGTAAGAAAAATCAGGCCATTGTGCTAAATAAGAAAGGACGAGTGAGAGAGACAAAAATTGTGACTAGAAGACGGTTTCCCCGCCGGTAGCACTGTCAAGGGTGATACCATAGCCTATGTGTATCAAATAATTTGGATTACCAAACCTAATTACGACTAGATTATTTAAAATATCAAGAAAATTCATTTATAATATGATTTTATATATAAATAGAGTAAATGAAAATTTTTAAAGTTGAACAAATATATTTAGCCGATTAATTAAGCAACTTATAATCCGAGATAGATACCCAAAACTTGGCCTGAAGTAGAGGGGCTACACCAATGGACATATGGAAGCCAACTAACCAGGTTCCCTCGCTCGATCTAATCACTCCCCCTACGGCGCCCTACATGAAGAAATTAGCAACACTAATTGTTGTAGTTTAAGGATAGGAATGGAATGTTGGTGGTAGAGGCTATTTTTTGTCTCCTTAATTGTATCAAACTGATTATAATCTGTCGGCAAATAAGACCAGTGTTTCCAAATTCACTAAAATTATGTTTTGAATTCCATTTTAAAAATGTTTTTGTTTTTTAAAGTCAACCAATTTTAAGACAAAAAACAATTGAGAGAGTTAAAGCATGGTCCCATACGATACGACAGCCATTGAGCAAGGGACACATATAGACCATAGAAAAAGCTGCTGCTGATGTGACGGTTATCATTTAACGGTTAATAATTCATCAAAGATAATATTACAAATTATCATTAAACTAAATAAAAATTATAAAATATCATTAAATTTATCGTATTTTTATAAAGTCAAGGTTGTTTGCAGCACTTGTACTTTTGAAAATATTAATTATTTTTAAAAAAAAGTGTGTACTTGAAAAGTATTTTCCAATCTTCGTAAAACCTACAAATTTTAGTTTTAATTTTTGAAGAATGTTTTTAGAGTTAAAATTGCATTCCTAGCCACATTTGTTATGATTTAGAACTTTGATGATAAAACTTCAGTTAATGTCTACCTTGAAACAAAAAGAGACAGAATTCCAATAGTTGAAAACAATACAAGAGATGGCAGAACATGAAATCAGACAAAAAGCTGATGATGAGAAAGGGGTCCCATTCTTCAAATAAAACAACTCCATCACTGCTGCTAACTAAAGCTTTTTAATCAAAGGAACGCAACTTACCTGCCAAACCACTGTATTAAGCTCTCAAGTCTCACCATTAACGTCACTAGCCACCCATTCTTCAAAGCTTCACTTGTTTTTGTCAAGAGCCAACAATTACTCTCAGACAATTCCATGTTCCAGTCTATTTATCACACAAATTTACCCACTTTTCTTTTATAGAAAAACAATCAAATGACATTCTGTGAGTGAAGTATGGATGTGAGAGAGAGAGAGAAAAAAGAACATTTCCCTGACCCCAGCAAACCGCCCAAAATTTTCAAACATAGCTGTGGATGGATTTACCCGGTTGTCGGATTGACCCTTCTGTTTTACCTGTTTTTTCACCCGGGGAGCTGGAAAAAAACCCAAAAATGGAGAACTCGAGAACCACAAAGAAATTTCACCAGGTTATTGTACAATAATGATGACAATAATTTCAAAGCAGCAGCCCTCGACGTCGATGTTTCACCTTGCAGGCTAAAAACTAGCATCATAGCATACGTATGGCATTAAAATCTGGTTTTTGTTATCTTGTGGCGAAGTGCCATGGCCTGTACAGTGTACATATCAATTGCATGTCTGAGCAAAGTTTTTCGAACAACGTACACAAAATACAAGGCAAATGTTGCTTTCAAAGCAAGAACTGAGATAATAATGTAATGAGCATTGGGTTGTCAGCCAGTCTTGCGTCCATTTATCCTGTTGTCGGATCGGTGTTGCATAGGATAGGAGACAAGATGAAATTAGAGCCATGTGATCTTGTGAAGTGAAGGACCTTTACTTGAGGAAGACTCAAAACAGTAATTTTCAAGTTGAATCAAAAAATTCAATTTTTCTAGTCGAATTTTGCTCACCTATACCTCCATGCTTGCGTAACTGTAACACTCTGGTCCCGTCCCGAATCCGGAGCATCACATTCGGGTCACACAAAACTGACTCATCAAAATTTCTCATTTAAAACCACAAGTTGGCAATTTTCAAACGATCCATTTCCATAAAATCCACATAGATAATAAGATTAAAAGGGTTTACAAAATATAAGTTACAAATAAAATACACCATTTGACCAAATAACAGTAAATCAAAATAAATATACAGACTCGACTGTGGTAAGGTCCTATGAATACAATCAGTCCAAACTAACATCAAGTACTGTCAACCTAGGCACGTAAGAAACCACAATTTCGCACGCTGAGCTAACAAAGCTCAGTGGTACATTTCTACTCTACCACAATTCATGAATATCATAAAACAAGCATGCATGATAATATAATTAAGAGTGCACATAAAGGCTTCTCAACATCTAAGGATCATGGTCTAGCATACCCTAGCTAGAGTCCATAACCATGTCTCAAAGTACCACTATTATATAAGAAGACCACCAAACCATCACAGGCTTACCATACGCGAGATCCCACTGACCATCGAGTTATGTCCCATACCCTGATCACATAGACCAAGGGTTATCTAGCCCATACTCGAGATCACACAGCCCATCGAGTTACTCGAGCTCACACATCCCGTCGAGTAACAACCCCACCCTAATCACATAGCCCAAGGGTAAAATAGCCAACATCTATTATCCATACAACAACGTAAATAACATACATTCCCTAATGGCCAACGTAGCCCTACTATTTTTCCCGTGCTCACACAACCGTCAGGTTACCCGTGACCACATAGCCGTCGGGTTAGGATCATGACCGGATCACTATAGCCACAGATATGTCCTAGACGTACTTGGATCACAATAGCCACAAGCAATCTTTTCCTGAGGTCACATAGCCAATCAGGTTACTCGCGATCACGTAGCCCTTCGAGTTACTCGAGCTCACACAACCCCCGAGTTGCATTTCCATATCCTGATTACATAGCCCAAGGATAAGTTTCAGACCGCATCCAGTTCACATAGCTCGTGGATACATCGGATGTACTCGATCACATAGCCCGAAGTACACATCCCCTTGTTTAAGTGCCCTTGCACTGACTCTAGGACATTTGGATTCCTAACCAAGACACATATGTTAACACATGCTCCCCCGAGCATCAATATATCTCACCGAGAGATAAAAGGCATCCAGCCAACCATTACCAATGCCCCAAGGCATGACACATTTGTTACACTAATTAATATATGTCTTTAAGATTCATTTATGCATTTCTCGTTAGACCATCTTATTATTCGAGGCAACCAGCCTATGTGGGCATCCCTTTAGCACACATCAAGGACCCCAATCTTCTACGTAGCATTAACCGATCCACCACGGATCTCTATGGGTGATTAAACAAGCGACCCACTCAATAATTACCAAGCCATTAGCCATTTATTTCACACACGAGATTTAACTCTATATTTCTCAGCTTTAGTATTCCTTTTACACCCTAACAGACCCCTAGGGCCCTTTACCTCGAATTATAGAACCCCAAACGAACTCAACTTTCTTGGGCAGATTGCCCAACGAGTATCGATACTCCAATGTAAGTATCGGTACTGCCCTCTGGGTATCGATACTTCCCTATGAGTACCAGTACGCTTATTAGGTTTGAAAGAATTAGACCCCCAAGTTGTACTGATACACTTTATGTCGTACCGGTACGTATCATCGGTACTAAGATCGCCACGTATCGATCCACCCCTGTACCGGTACTCCCACATACGAGTACCGGTATGCTAAGCCTCTCCCAAGCAATGCAACAGTATGTACTGATACGCCCCTAGCGTACCAGTATGCCAAAGCGTTACTAGATTTCTAAACAAGCAAGGGGTACCGATACACGGGAATGCGTACCGGTACGCCCCTCACACTCTGGCTCCCTTAATACAAAGGAGTACCGATGCGCTACCACCCTGTATCGGTACGCGAGCCCAGATTTCAAAACTTGGAGCTCAAGATTTCACCAATCCCACCTTTAACCTCCCTAGTTAAGTCCCAAATCGATCCTACAAGTTATTGAGAGTATTATGGGTTGTTTTCTACCAATTTTACCCATTATCAACACCTAAAGGGTGATTTACCATTAGAGAGGTTTTAAAGCTCAAGAACCCTAACTTTGCTACTCGTGAACATAAAACCGAGCAAAGCAGTCATCTTATGATGCTCATGAAATGTAAGAGTCAAAGATGTACTGACCTCAACAAGCAAAACCTAAAATGAAGCTCCCACCAAGCTCTTACCACCTCTCTTCTTGGTCTAAGCTTCCAAACTCAACCTCCACCAATTCCAATGATGCTTTAGCTCGAAATGGAGATCCTTTGATGCTGATAAACTTTTCCTTGATGACCAATCCGAGATTCACACTCCACCACAACAAGTTTCCATCTTTTCTTTGTGTTTGGGAAGGGAGTTTGAAGGGGAAAGAGATAAGGAGGGAGATGGAGACAAGGTGACTTCACCCCTCTTTTCCCTCTGCAGAAAAATAACCAATGCCATCAGCCTTTGTCTCCTCCTTTATGATTTTACCATAATACCCTTCCTCAAAACTCGTCCTAAGCCAAGCCCAATACCCTTAAACAAGCCCAACAACACATAGAAGCCCACGAAGCCCAACAACAAGGCCCAACATAACCCAAACATTCGACCCAACGTATTGGTCCAAGACCCGGGTCAACGCCCATTGTTGACTCGAGAAATCCGGGTCGTTACAATAACCGTCCGCCTCTAGTTCATTTTCTTGTAAAAAGAGGGGAACTTATTGAGATGAATGTTCACATGTTTGGTACGAGTCCCGTACCTACTAAGAGAATTTAAAACCGTTTTTCTTCTTTTCTGAAAGTGTAGATTGAGCCACATATTGTGTAGTTTTTGAAACTCCAAAGAATCTTATAGATGCGTAGGGATCTCAATGAATTATTGTGGTGAGACTAGTACATATATTTCGTAAATTATTAAATTAGTTCGACGATTTTTTTATAACAAGGGATCGGTTCAACTTAAAAGACAAATAAATAATTATTGTTTGGCAAAATTAAATTTATAATTAATTAATATTGGATCAAATAAACTGTCTAAAATTATAATGTTTATAATTTCTTTTATCTAATGTGACATTCGAAGTCTGCAAGGGGGCAGCCGAAGTTTGATGAAGGCCTCAAGGCTCAAGGGCCGAACCCAGAAATAATTTTTAATGAAAGAAATGAAAGTTCAAGGCCTACTTGGCAGAAAATCCAGATAGTCAATCTGGGCTTTCTCGAAATCAATCCTATATTTCCCGAGTATTTAAATAAAAAATACATAAATGAATAAACTGCATAAAAATAACATGATCATGATAAAAAAAATACAAAGTGTCTAAAATGGTACATTTTTATAAGGGAATGAGAAAGATTGTTCGAGATCAAATCTAAAATTTAATGTCAACCAAAACTAAAACGATATCACTTGTCAATACACCATAATGTTGGTTAATAAAATATATAATACTTTCTTTAAATATAATGTTTTATTTTTTTTGAACGAATATAATGTTTTATCTTATAAGTAAACATCTAATTAGCCCTAAGAAAAGTTCAAATTCCTTTAATTGGTATAATTTTCTAGATTACTTAATTACCTTTAGTGACTTTAATTTTTATTTTATGTTTTTAAAATTTCACTTATTTTTTTATTTAAAAAAATCGTTTTCTAATTTTATAACTAAAACACATCGCTTTTTCTATTTTTCAAGGGATTTCAATCTGTATAAAAACTGGATAAAGTAGCATAACCAAATGGTAAAACAACGTTTTGAAGGAAAAAAAAAAAACAAATGGTAAAACAAGATAGAAGAACGTCCGCCAGTTAACCTTAATTATAATTGAGTTTGTCTTCTGTCAGGATTTTCATCAAACAGGTAGCATCCAGATTTAGAAAATCAATATTTTTTCAGAGGACATAAATTTTCTTTAAAAATTAAGATCTTTCCAAACTCGTCAAAATGTGGACACTTAAAAAATAAGACAAAAGAGACATTTGTGCCGGACAACGTACGGATAGCTTGGACCATGGTCGCATATCTGGCCTTATGTCTTAGTCCCTTACCGATTGCAGTATAGCACAAAATGGGCCAATAATTCCAACATTCTTCTTTCAGTCATCTCTCTTCCCTTTGCTCTTATCTTTAAAAACTATAATTAAATTTAGAATCAAAGGGAGTAGGGCATGATTTTAAAGAATGAGTTTGTCTTTATTGTCAGGGATGATCGAGTGGTGTTGGAGCAATCGCGACCTCTAAATTTATAATATAATTCCCTAAAGTTTCGCACATCTTACATAAAATGCTGCCTATGTCTCTGCTCAGCGTTGATACCGGAGAAACCACATGGCATTGGAATGGAAGTGGCATGCCATCGCCAAGTGTCAACCGTTAACTTGGGTTTATGTATTTGGTTAAATGAACATGGAACAAAAAATGTGAAGGATGCCTTGGATTGATGAAATGCGTCATAAGCCTCAAATGAAAAAAGTAAAGCAGAACCTTTACAACCACAGCATTAAGAAAAGAACAAAACAAAGCTTGAAACTTCAATAAGAAATAATGGCTCCTACTACTTTATTTCTAATCACAAAACACCCTACTTTTGCTTTTCCATCAAACAATGTTTCCAGCTTCACCAATAACTTGCCTTAACCAGTACGCTCATCTTAACAAACAACATGAACAAGAGACAATAAATTGTATTGCTAAGGGAAAAAACAGCAAGATTTGTGGTTTGTATAGATTTGTTCTTAAAGAATTTCTGACAAAATTAAGAAGCATAACCTTGATTTGGTACAAATTCTATCCTACAGAAGGGTTTTCAACGCCAATGCAGTTGACAAAACATGCTGATATTCACTTGCATTGCCGTTGGAATCCACATTCTGAGTCCTTTGTCGAGCACAATGTCCCTCAGAGACTGGCACCGGACCACGATACTCAAATCGTCGATACCGATGCTATGACAAGAAGCCAACACAAGGTATTCCAGAGATTCATGGTTCCCGAATGCTCTAACACCGACTCCGGTGACCGACTCGCACCCTGTTAAATCGATAGCCATCAAATTCACACATTTCTCTGCAATTGCAATGACTGTGACATCCGATAAGTTGATCAGCCAAGCCAAGTTCAATTTCTTGAGACTTGCCAGCGAAGAAACTGCGAGGCCACAGGAATCTGTTATCTTTGGCCCGCATTCGGCTAAATTTAGCTCCTCCAAACAACACATGTGCTTCAACATGGACACCCCGAAATCAGTAATTCGATCACACTCTGCAAGAACCAGTTTTTTTAATGTTCTTGAGATGAACCCGGTTGCTAAAACTGTCAATCCATGGTCGGTAATCAATGAACAAGCTTCTAAATTCAGAACCCGTATCGAATTCGAACACCCGATCGCCTCAACAGCTTGGTCATCAACCAAACTACACCTTCCTAAATCCAAAGATGTTAAATTCTTGCATAATTTGACGAGAGAAATAACAGCAACATTGCCTACATTTGTTCTCTTTCGCAACAAAGCTTTCGTTAGACTCCGGCACCTATTAGCCAAAGCGCTAATCCCATCGTTCCCGACATCTTCAGAGCCAGGAATCCCATCAACTTCATCGAATTCTTCGAGTGTTTTCCTAAGATTAAGGTTAAGGACTTGGAGTCTCGGGCATGTTTTCGCCACGAATTCAAGGTGGGAATCGGGGATAAAAATCTGGGATTCAAAGAAAAGCAGATTTGGGAATCTGGGGATGAAACTGGGGATGAGATTGGGCTCAAGAACCCGAATGGATAATCGGGATAAACCTTCGACTCGCAGCCATTGCTTGCAGACTTGAGAGAAGGATTTCCTGTCGGTTTGATCATAAACCCATTTGAGAATTAAGCTTAACTCGTCGTCACCCAGTGTCGACATGAAGATAGCAAAATCAAAACTTTTATGTCTTTTTTTTTCCTATGAACTGAAGGGTATAACCCAGAGAGAAAGAAAAAGGAAAACAACCAAGACAAAAAAGCAATGTAGATTGCAAGAGTATGCATATGGCACCCACTAATTTTAGATCTGGTGGCTTATATGGGAACAACAACCAATTTCCCAATTCCACAGCTTCTTTAATGAGAAAATGAGATACGTATATGAAGCCCGGCTTAACACTATTTTCTAATTTTTTTCCATCGTTGTTTATGAAGAAAAAAATTCAACCACCAATATCTCAAATAACAATTATATATATATATATTTGCCTTCTCGGTTCTTCAGATTTATATCCGGCTAATTCGGATTGACATGCGTCACCTCTAATTTTAATAAATAAGTTTGTATACACAATTTTAAACTCGATATTTATTTAAGCGATATCAAGTTATTTACCAACATGATCAATCTATTAATTTATATAATTATTTTTAAAAATATATGTTATTAAATATTATTGGATATTGATATGAATTATATTTGTTAACTTATTAAAGTAGCATGGATTGGTTAGATAAGAAGAAGAAGCATGAGGCGGATGCATTCATTATAACCGGAGTAATTTCAGTTTCAAAATAAATTAAGTTAAATATTTATATAAACAAAATAAAAGATAGAAAAAAATTTGATATATAAATCATGTAAATTTTAATTTAGACGTGTCTTTTAATTTTAGGTGTTAGGGTTTAGAATTTAGGGTATAAAGTTTAGTATTTATGGTTTAGTTTTTTAGGGTTAGAATTAAGAATTTAAGATTTAGATTTTATAGCGTAAATATGCAAGCTTGTATAAAATTAATTTTACACACCTGTGTGAAAATTTTACCCATAAAAGATTAACTACAAATCAGTGATAAAACACATAATAAAATAAAATATTATTATATTTCATAGCTTTTATTCAAACTAATTTCTATGAAAATATTTAATTATTTTTGCACCTTTGAATTTTGTATGAGATTTTGGTGGACTAATTCTCATTATTCTCTTTTAAATACGTAGTATTTAAATATATTTTATAATTATTAATAAAATTTAATTGTCATTGTCAAAAATAAAATCATTTACCAACGGATTTGTCTATGTGGTAAGCAGCTTGGTATCGCTTAAGTAAAGTCTCAGGTTCGAAACGTTGTGTATGCAGAAAATCTTCGCTGGAAGACTTGCCCACTAAAACTAGATGTGCGATGCAGGTCAGTCTGAATTAATCAGAATAAAACCCTAAAAATCGGAAAGACAACAAAATAAAATAAAATCATACATATTTTTTTAATTCTAAATCTTGTACTCATTTAGTAAATCTTTGAAGGCAAATGCACGTGATAATCATGTTACTTTGAAATTTCAATATTGGAGGCTGGAGCTCTGAGTCGGCTACGTCAAACTATTGCCAAACTCTACTGCGTAATTTAATGTAAATCTACCTTGTTTTTAGATAATCTGTGAGCGTAATAATAAATATTTTTATAAATTATTTGTGCTGTGGATTATCCACACTTCCATGCACTTGTACATATTGGCCACTACTTGTTTGTGTTTATTCCCAACTACAAGAGAAAAATCAAATAAAAGATAGAGAATATTCAAATACATATTTGTTTACGTTCAACGAGTTTATTAGTACTTAAATTATCATATTTATTCTATATTTATCTCTAAATTTTAATTTTTTTTATTTTTAAACTATGATTTTTATTTTAAATTAGTCTTTAAACTTTTAAACTTTCAAATTTCAACCTCGAATTATTGTTTATATCAGATCATATTATTACATGATATACGTTCGTGTTTATATGACAATTAACAATTATTATAACAATTTTATTAATATGGAATGTAATTAGTGTATACTGATAATTCAGGGATGAAATTAGAATGTTCAAAAGTTCGTGGACCAATCTAGAATAAGAGACGTGATTTGGAGATGAAATGAAAACATCCAAAAGTTTTGTGGTCAGATTAGAATAAAGATCGTAATTTAATGATAAAATTAAAAAGTTTAAAACTTCTTAGGCTAATTTAAAATAAAGATCATAATTTGAGATGTATGATGCAATAAACTCGCATTTAACATGGATTTTTTTCAAAGTAAAAATCTTGTTAATCGAATTTAATGTTTGGTGGTTAAAACTTGGTATTCAATTGTTGCCTACATTCAATATATTTTTAACTTAGGTAACCCTCCAAACACAACCAAAAATAAAGCACTAGACATTAATTACCCTACTTTCTCCTTTCTTTCTTTTTTCTTTACCTAATTTTTTGTTGCCTATTCTTAATTAATCTTTATTTTCTGTCCTTTTCGTATAATGCATCAAAGTAGTGTGAGTTTATCCTAAACGACGACGTTTTTATAGTAACCATGTATTAAGGGGTGTACTTTTTGAATATCCAATATGAAATTTTTGGATTTAAATTTGTATATAGGTAATTTAGTAATTTGTATCTAATTCAAAAAAATTAGATTCGGATATTCAAATATCCAAATTTATGATTTGATTTAAGTTTTTTTTTTAATTTGACAGTCATATCTATAAAAATTTTGATTTTTGGAATATAACAATTATTGAATATAAAAAGATTTGTTTTAATTAAAATTTCAAATTTTCATATATAATAAGTAAAAATATTAAATATAACAATATTTATATTTATAAAAAAAATGAATTTTAAATTTTAAATAATTGAATATTCGATTCGAATATAAAATAACTTATCTGTATCTAATTCGAATCATCTAAAAAATTAAAAACTAATAAAATATGTCAAATTTCGGATCAATGGATAAAAAATCAACCGGTCGGATCGGAATTTTTTGCACATGTATTCAGAAAAGGGAGCTATTAGGAGTGAGTTTCAAAACCGAAAACTTCATTCCGAGCATTGTTATTGGTTTCATATTTGGGTTATTTTTGGATTTGTCTAAACCCACTAAAACCCTTTCCAAGAAGAAGAATTTCCTACCTGGAAAGCTTCAAGAACAAGACTTTGTTTCCTCAAATGCTGACCAAGAACTTAAAATGGTATCTTTTTCCCTTCCTTTATATTGTCACTTGTTAAGGTTTTATTTATTCCCTACTATAATTGTTAAGGATAACAAATGTTATGGCATTTTAGTGTATTTAGGCTGAATAGAAGACTGAATTTATTTTAGTAGTAAAGGGAATGGCTTTGTGGGTGTACTTGTTTGATGTTTGCGTCTCTTCCTCTGAATACTTAACTTGATTGTATATTTAGTTGGCTTAAATTTGTCTTTACGATTAGTAAATTAAGCAATCACCCGAAAGTAATGACTATTCTGAAATTTTGAGTCTTGAACTGCTTATGGCAGGTTTTAGTGGTTAGACAGGACCATAAGATGAAATCAGGGAAGATTACATCTCAATGTGCCCGTAAGATTGTAAGATCCATTTGTCCATGTTAGTTACTTGTGCAAGTGAAAGTATTTGATCAACGATAAATCGTGTAAAAACATTGCAGTGATCGATCTCTTCTAAGATAATGTGAGGATTGTGGGCAACCCAAAATAGTCGTTACATGGAGGAATCAACAAGAAATGTAAGCAGGTGATTGTGTTGGGAGTGGCCGGCTTGTGTCAACTTATTTCCATAGGTGTGTAAGCGCACTTCCATTTTCTTGTCAGGAATAAGTTAAGGGAAACAGCTGAGAATATTGGCCTTCCTACTTTTGTTGTTGCTGATGCCGGAAGAACACATGTATTTTTCTTCATCATTTCTGTGTAATCTCACAATTAGATAACTTGAATGTAATGGCAACTTATAGGTCTAAATGTATATACGAACCAATAGACTCAGCCTCCTGATTTGTTCTATACTTCTATTGATGAGTTATTTTAAGTTGTTTGAGGTTCTATCAGACTGTGTCAGGATTCTAAGCACTCTCAGTTTCTCTAGAGCATGATGATGTATAATTGTTTAATTTCTCGAATTTGATCTTTGAGTACTAAATTCTTAGTGCTTATTATTCGAAAGAAAAATTTGTGGCCAGTATCTCATGACAGCTTTATTTAACAGGTTTCGGCAGGGCCGAAGACAGTTCTTGCCATTGGACCTGGTTTAAATTTATATCTTCTTCTAAAACTGTTGTCGTTGCTTATGTGATAGATGTTTTGTTATATGCCATGATATAAAAGTAGATAGATGAAGATTGTACAAGATATGATGACATACGACTTCCTCGCTTCTGGATATTGCAATTCACCTTCACCAACCAAAGCAATGACTGATAAAAGAAGATAAGTTTGTTCTGTTTATTTTATCATTCATCATTTTTTGTGATTCTGTAGGACCAAAAGTTGAAGTTGATTCAGTGACAGGAAAATTGAACTTACTCTAATGTTGTTGAAGAAATAAATCAAATCCCCAGATTATCCACCTTCCAGATTCCACTGTCGGGAGTCTAATTGCTTCACAACTAGTATGTCTCGCAGGAGGAATGTCGTTTGGCTGTGGAACCTGGTTAGACTTGGAACAAGCGACACAGAAATGAGAGTAGTTGGTAGATGAGGATATGTGAAACCATTCATTAGTAGGAGTTGGAAATACCGATCGGAATTGTTGCTGGAACACCATACGACTATTATGTTCCCTAACCATTGATGGGGCTGCTTTTCCTACAATAAGTTTGGTAGGTAGGATCTAGTGCTATTCAATGGAAATTCAGAAGGAAATAAAGCTGTTATTAGTATTTGAACTATTCTTATAAAGTTGGAAACTTTCTCCTGCATTTGGTTAGGAATACATTAAGTTTGGAGCAGCTGCTTTAACTCTCAAGAGTGACCATACTTTGAAATAGTTTTAGTAAATACGGGGTTGTTTCTGGACCCTATTGATTTTTTACATATAACGTAGCTTTATTCACAATTTCTCAAAGAAACCTCTTCTTTTAGATTCTTTCCTATAGTGCTTGCTAATGCTACTTGCTTTTATAATTTTGTACAAAACTAGGTCTCAGTGTGCATCGACAACATAGAAGAAGCAGAGGGGAGTACCGCATGATGGGTCAGAGTCATTGGTTTCCATCTTATGATGTGCATTTGGAGATTCATTCTATTTCATAAGTATGCCCTTTTCATTATTAGTTGAAATTGATTTCCAAGCCTTGGATGCTTGATATAAGTTATACTGCAAGAATTCTATTCACTGTTGCAACAAATTCAGAAATTCTCTCTTTGGATTTCAGTTTTGGCAATTGATTGAAGTAGGTTAGTCTAAATTATAGAATTGCTTTTGCCAGTTACTCCATTTCTCTCAAATGAATTTATTTATCCAATTACTTAACCATGTCATACTGTAGTAATGAAAAACATGCTTCATTCCATTCTCTATTCCCATCCCTATTCTACAGTAAAAACTTCCTGGTTGCCTTCAAATAGACTTGACAATCTATGTATTCATCTCATGCTCGTGTCATGTCCTCGCGTATTATATACATAAATGTTGACATGCTAAGAGTTTGATTTATATAGATTCCGATATATCCGTATTCGAGTTGTGTTTGTGTTATTTTTTTTTCATACTGTGTTATCTTTCTAAGGAGTGTAGGCGAGGAAGTAGAAAGAGAAGAGATGGGGTGCTGTCCCCATGTCTGGCTAATGGCGCCCTTGTCTCCACCATTAACATGGCATTTACACTGCTTGTGGGGCCTCTCCTTTTCCATCACCCCCCCGCCCCCAACAACCTTGCTTCCCTTTGTATATTTCTTTTTAATTTCCGCATGTCGACGTATTTGTAAAAAAACAAGCATGTGGTTCCATGCATTTTTCAAACACAGGGAAGAAGAAATAGTTGTAGGATAATGTCTGCAATTTGCATAATCGAACCCTCCCTGTCTGGCTATCCTGTTTTGTCTAGTTATTCTTTTACCTTATACCAAAGAATCTATCCGTTCATGTTATTTCTTTACTCCAATGCTCTTGTTCTGATCATGTTCCATACCCTGCTATTGAAGCGAAGTCGAAAGCATAAATATTAGGCTTACGCAGAATTTGGTAACGCCCTAATAAGCAAATCAGTTCCAACAACATCCGAAAACACTTGGGCGTATCACCCAGAAAAGAAGTTTAGTAAAAAGTGCATACTAAGAAGTTGGTTCAAACGGCAGTGTCATTAAATTACCAACTTTCCATGTTAGTGCAGCAGAGAGAAGTGTATTTTTATGTTAAAGGAAAAGAGAGCTGAAAGCGAACCCTGCAAGTTGTTCAAATGCCAAGTGATTGACAGCAAAATTGGTTGCCAAAAGGGGACAGCTTCTTTACTATTCGAAATAGAAAGACTACCGCTCTGCATGGATGCCCATGTTCTCACGACACCATTGTTTATTACCATATCTGCATGTGACCACCGCAAACCTCGCTTATATTAACAACTGGAATAATCTATGTTATTTCGTTTGTTTTAAACAAACAAGACAAAGGAAACGAAGAAATGGTTAAAGTGGTGAGAATATTTTACATAATATAGTTGATTAAAAACTGAATTTGCAGGCCTATGGGGTCAGCATTGCCTAGTATAGTGCATAGACAGTAGCATCGTCAAAAAATAATGCTTAAATATTATAGTTCCCGTCCCAGTTATTGTGTCACATGTTGACTTTTCATGGAGTTTTAAGAAGAAAAAATTATGTAGTGTAAAATAATTTAAATGACAAGTTCGCTCTTAAAAGTTAACTTTTATTTTTGTTGAAAAACTTTTATAAGACAAGTTTGGCTCAATGGTTGGTGTAGTGGCTTTTCAATTCTCACTCCCAAAGAAAGCGTGTTTGTTTTACAATAAGGTGTTGTGGTGTAATTGGTTATCACGTTAGTTTAACACTCTGAAGATCTCTGGTTTGAGTCTGGGCGACGCCAAAACTAAAACTTTTGGTTGGGTTGTGTTGGCCAAAGTTTTCATAGGTTGCGGGTTACCGCAACCTGCACTCCCCTTCAAAAACCCTTTATCTATTTTAAATGCCCAAGCAAAAAGGATATCACAATTGGATTTGGAAGAAAGTACTTAAATTGCGTGACAAATTGGTGTTGCCGAGGGACATGCAGGGTGAGTTCAAAACGAAAAAGATATGGGAGGTTCTTAGACACAAGCAAGACAAGGTGCCTTGGGCTAAAATTGTATGGGCAAGTTCGCTATTCCTCGTCAATCTTTTGTATCCTGGTTAGTTATTTTAAACCGTTTACCCACTAAAAGTACAATGATTCGATGAGGTTGCGATATGGATCCTATTTGTGTTTTATGCAATATGGATTTAGAGACTAGAGATCATGTGTTTGGGGAATGTTGTTACTCAAAGCATGTATGGGCGTTGGATTTGGATGCTTTTGAGATGCGGTTGTCACATGGTTGTTGGGTTGAAAAATTGAACTGGATGCTAGTGCAAGGGAAAGGAAAGTCACTAAGGGCTACTATTCTTCGTTTGGCCTGGGAGGAGTAAACTACTATCTATGGCAAGAAAGAAATGATAGAATTCATGGGAGGATGGCTCGCATGGCTCCTGAAGTTTTTTCTCTTGTAAAGCGTGATATTAGAGCTAAGCTTTCTGATTATAAATGTTTTAATTTTGATACTTGTATAGCTTTAAATTGGGGCCTTAGTTGAGATGTTTATTTGGGGGGTTTTGGTAGATAGTGTTTTGTTTGTAAATAGTATATTTTGTTGAGTTTTTGGATGAATAAAAGTTTCATTTATCTAAAAAAAGAGAAGAAAAACTAAAAAAAATAGAAAAGAAAATTTTTGTTAAAAGAGTTGGTTGAATTTTTTAAAATAATAATTTAAGTGAGATAATTTTAAAATATAAAAATGACACTTTTATTTGGACGGGGAGAATAGCATATTTTTCCCATTGAAATCTGTCAGCTGGATCCCAATCCTTATTCGCTTCACATGCTGCATGGTTTACTATATTCATGGAATAAGTTCTACTTTGAAAAACCAAACACATCTTGAATACCTAATTTCCTATATATAATATTCATCAGAACCTGAATTTCCATGTTCATTTTATTTTTTATTTTCGTAATCATTTCAGTTCAATGTTCATTGTTAAAGTCGTCCAAAGGTTCTTGGTTTTATAATAATACATCAAATCACATGTCGACCTATTTGAATCCGAAAACTCTATTCGGTAAAAAAAAGTTTAATTTTATAATTTTTTTAATAATTTAAAAGTAATTATAATATAGTATCTGGTTATATATTTTTTATTTTTTAACAATGCATATACATCTTACAAAAAAAAAAGTTAAAACCGAATCTTCTAATTTTATAATTTTATTTGTCCATAATATGTAAATGTTAAATGATGTTATGTCAATAATTTTATTGATAATTAGTTGGTTGAAATAAGAAAAATTGGTTACGGGAGTTTGCCAAATTGAACAGGAAAAAAGGCCAACTCAATAGACAATTAGTCTACGAAAATTATATAAAAAAGAACAACCGGAATTCACTAATGAATTCAGTAACTAAAACAATTCTGGGAAAAAAAATCAAGGACTCGACTTTAATTAAAGTTCCCTACTCTAGAATCAACTGCCTGAAATCAGGGCCAACGTGTTGGTGGATCAAGTAATCATCCCCGGTGGAAACATCGAAAACCATCTTCTGATGATGGTGCTGCATGAATTGTTGATGATGTTGCTGTTGAGACCTTAACATTTCCTTCTGCCGCCGGAGCTCGAGCACCTTCCGGTGAGAATTTGAATGTTTAGTAAGCACAAACGTCGGGCTCGCAGCGGGTCGGTATTCGGGCACTAGCCGCCCCGATTTATACCTCACCCCGCATGCATTGCAAAGCGTTTTGGGACCCATGGGACCTGTCCTCCACTGCGGCGTCTTATCGGTAGCACAGTGCAGACACTTCCGACCATCCGAATTGACGACGCCACCGTCTTTTTTCTTCAACGACGTGGTTTTGACGGGCTTTTTTCCGGGTTGATTCTGTGGAGGTGGTTGCACCGGAACGACGATGTCGAGCTCGGAAGACGAAGTTATTGAGTTGAGAACAAGGAGGCGGGATGTCCAATTGCATGGCGCTGTCCGAGAGCGTTTGCTTCTGGCCTTGGCGGGAACCGACATATCCGGTTGGAAAACTGGGTTGTTGGTATTGTTACCGCGGTTGTTGTCACTGTCATCAATAGCGTCAATAATTTGGTAGGGCGGAACGGGTTGAAACCCTCGGGTCTCTGATGATTCGTCCGGTCGGATGTTCATTCCTGATATCAGCTGATCATCGCTTGAAAATGATTCCTCCACGAAATTCGACAACCATTCAAGCTCAGCTAAATCGTCGCACTGTAAACAAAAGAATAAACCATAGGATTATTAAAAAAATCAATTCCATTCTCATTTTTTCCTTAGGATGTAGAATATTATGATAGAAATACAAATTTTTATAAAATTATATTATAAAATTAATATGTAAATTTATAAAATTTTAAGGGTTATATAATATTGAAGCATCAATAAAAATATAAAGTTCAAAATTTTCAAATTTTCCCCAACCTTATCAATCCTTACGATAAAGTATTCACGCAGCTTTACCTAATTTGTATTTGCCATGCACATGGTTTTTTATCTTTGTTTTGATGCGAGGAAAATAATAAAAAAGTATAAAACTAGGAGAAAATTTTACTTCCGAAATTCGAACAAAAATTCCAATTCCAAAATTTATTTTATAGGCTTTCAGAAGCAGTAAAAATAATAAGGTGAAATTCTATGATAAAAAAATAAAATAATAATAAGGTGAAATTCAAAATTATATTTTCTAATCAACATTATTATTGCGTGTGAGAAGGGGAAATTACCGGCACATAAAGATCAGCCGAGGAGTGACCATCGGTAAAACCACGGCAACCAATACCTCCCACTAAATTGGGTTCGCAACCAGAAAACGACGACGAATTGCTGCTGTCGACGACGGTGACGGTAGAAGAATCTGTGGAATGGGCAGCAGCTGACGAATCCAACGTTTGTTCAGTTATAACGGCATCCTCGTTGGAAAAATCGAGCAAGTCTTCGACGACGAAATGGTCAGCGGCGGCCGCTGCTTTTTCAGGCGCGAATTGAGAAGCGCAGCTGCTTGCTTGAAAGAATTCAGGCGCGTCCATAACTGTTTTCTTTTCCTTCCTTTTTATTTTTTTGCTGTTTTTTTTTTCTTTATTTGGGAAGGAGGGAGAGTATAGTGAGGAAAATGTGTGAGTGAAGAGAGAAAAGAGAAAGATAGAGAGACGTGTGGGGAGTTGTGGTTTGAAGGGAGGGAGAGTGTTTATTTGCGTTTGAAGGGGGCAGGCACACAGCTAAAATGGTGCATTTTGACGACGTTCAATTTTATTTTTTTAATAATATAATTTTTTTTATAATGACCACTAAATTTTTATTAAAAAACTATAAAAATATCATAAATACAACGCATCCAGAACAGAGAATAATGGGGGCTTATCTAACAAAATCTCTTACAAACACAAAAGTGCAAAGAAAAGTGAATACTTTCATAGAGAATAATATACCATCAAAATCCAGAAGCCTTCTTGAATCTCATTGTCTATATCCAATCGAGGCGCATAACGGGTGAAGGAGTGGTGAGCGACCCAAACTATCAGGTAAAACGTTCCGCTACCCAGGACTAATTATATCGACAAACAACCATCATCCGAGTGGGGATCTAACTTTCTATGACAACCGACATAATCATAATCAGAAACTAGCGTCGTTAAAATCTCTGTGTGAGCACCAAATAGTCGCTAAGGTATCTGAAATCATGTCAAATCGACAGATAAAAAGAAACCACAAAAAAACGTGCCACAAAGGCAGAGAAAAAACCGTGCCACAAAGTCAGAGATTCTTATTAAAAATATGAAAAAGAAAATAAAAAAACAAAACTAAAAAATATTAAACCCGGTGGTCGACAACCAATACTAAGACTGGTTGTAATGGCCCGAATTTCCAAGTCAACTATTTGGTGTTGACTCGGGGTATGGACCCTCGTGTTGGTTGGGTATTTGGAACTTTTGGGCCAAATTTGGGCCTCGCCGGATAAGAATTTGACTATGTGGGCCTGAGAGGTGATCATTTTGTAATAAAGGTAAAGGTTGGGAGTTTTGTGTTGTGATTGTACCCTTGTTCAAATAAAAGGTTGAGATCACCATCCCATACCCTTTCTTCATAAAAACTCCATAGCCAAAGAGCTTAAAGACCTAAGCTTTGGTGTTCATTTCTTCTATCTAAGATTCAAAATCGAAGTATGTTAATCACCATTCCAATAGCTTCATGAAAGTGGTCTTTAATTCTTAAAAAGAAAGTGTTTGGGAATCTTTCAAGTTGAAGCCACGAGAAGAAGTTAAAGATTTTGAGTGTGTGAAGCAAATCCGGAATAGTTGCTAAAATGTCAGTTCATCTCTGACTCTTACTCTTATTGAGGATCATAAAGTGAATGTCTTGCTAGATTTGTGGATTAAGATTTCTAGATTTGGCGTTTGATAGCTTAAAGTCTTTTAATGGTGAAATTCAGATTAACTGTTAATAAGGTGTAAAAAGGTAGCAAATCACCTTAATCAACTCCCGAGCCTTGGAAGCCATTTCTGGGCTCCGGTATTGGTACACGGAGATCCCATACCGATACCCTATGTTATTTTTTATGAACGCAGGCAAAATTAAAGGGGCATATCGGTACGCTTAAGGTGGGTATCGGTACCAACTGTTCCATTGAAATTCTAGTAGCTAAAATGTGTACCGGTATGTTTGGGGGCTTATCGATACCGTTGGGTATCGGTACACCAGGTATGAGGTGTTGGTAAAACCCCTTTTGTGTGAGCCAGGTATCGATACGCATAGGGTGGCTATCGGTACCCACAGAGGCGTATCGATACTCTCTAGTTGGGCAATCTTCCCGAAAACACGTTTTAAGTTTAAGGGGGCTTATAATTCGAAGGATAAGGCCTAATGGAATTTTAATGTGATAAAATGAATATTAAAAAATGAGAAATCGAGCTTTAATTCTCATGAATGAGAGCAACATGGAATGTCTTGGTAAATGATGATTTGATATAACCGTGATGGTTAGTGTCATGCCTTGGGGCATTTGTGATGGCTTGGCTTGGTGCCACTTACCTCTTGGTAAGGTATATGAATGCTCGGGGAGCATGTGTTCTCTTATGTTGCGGTAAAGGAATATGAATATCCTAGAGTCAGTACTACGATACTTATATAAGGGGATGTGTACTTCGGGCTGAATGATAAAGTAAATCCAATGTACCCACGGCCTGAGTGATCTGAGTGCGGTTAGAACTTATTCGTGGCTATGTTGATCTGAATAAGGTTATAAACTCGATAGGCTGAGTGAGCTCGAGTAACATGATAGGCTGAGTGACCTCATGTAAAGACTACTTATGGCTAATGTGATCCAAGTATGTCTAGGACGTACCCGTGGCTACAGTTATCTGGAATATAGTCTATTTGACCCGAGCTCACTAGCCTATCAGGTTACTCGAGCTTACTCAGCCTATCGAGTTTATAACCTTATTCGGATGATGTCTGGATATAGTCTATTTGACCCGGCGATTGTGTGAACACAAGTAACCCAACGACTGTGTGAGCACGGGTAAAGTAAGGCTTCGTTGGCCATTATGTAGATGATGTATGAATATATTTGTATGCTTCAGAGTACAATACTTGTTATTTTAGTTGGGGCTAATGTATTCATAGGACCTTACACTGTTGAGTATGTAACTCCATTTGAAACATTATTTTGATATACGGTGTTTTAAACTCGGAGCTCCTGATTTATAAACTTAACTTTAATACTTATTTACCTTCTTGGATTTACGAATGTTTAATGCTTTTAAATTGATTGCTAACCTTATGGTTTTAAATAGAAAATTTGATAGGTCGGTTTGAGGGTGACCTGAATATAACACTTCAGATCTGGATCGGATTGGAGTGTTACACTGGTAGACGACACCAGCTAAGGAAACAAAAGCAAAAGAGGGTTGTAGCGCTCTCTAATTTGTAGAGAAAAAAAGGTTATTAAGGTTAATAATAATATAAATTTAAATCAATACAATTAAGCTTTAACAGGGATAAAGGAAAATCTAGTGTGGAGTTACTTTAGTAAACTTTTCTTTGGGATTTTGCCTTTTGAGTTTGAACCATCATATATATGTTTACACATTTATTTTAATTATTTGTGTTAAGCTGATATGTAGCTTATATGAATGTTAAGACAAAAGATGAATTTGAGTTGTGTCAGGGAGACAGTCAAACTTTGTAAATCTTAAAAGTACATGTTTTTATTTTATATTTATGATATAATTCTCATACTTCGGGAATTTTTAAATTTCATATGATTTTATTAAATGTAAAAGTTCATACCCCTGATATAAAATCTCACATTTGTTCATATGTTACATCTCTACAGAGTAATTCTTTAATCATAATTCTAAAGACTAAACCCATAAACTTTATTCAGTAAGATCTTTTTACCTAAAATAGATATTTTGCTATTAAAATAAACTCTAATTATCAAATAATATTCGACCACTAGAATTACAATAAAATCTAACTTATTTATCAAATCGAATTTGAGTCAAAATCTAACACAATATAAATTTGATGTTAAGAAGATGTGATTTTAGTGCGTGTTGAGACGAGTTTTTGTATTTTTTTTTTTTAAAAATTGGGATATGCTACTATATGCCTCATTAAAAACCCTCTAAGCCTAGTGGGAGAAAAAGAGTACCCATGATAGCTATTACATAAATATGCTAAGAGATATCACCCGAGAAGACATTACAAAAGCAAAATAAACGTATTGAACAAAGCAAGACTCGACACCATCCATACCTAACTAGCGACAATAATCATCGTGTAAAATGCAGAAAAGGCGCGGCAAAAACTATCCCTTAAATACATTCTCGTCATTGCATCAACTACTCGGTTACCTTTCCTGAAAACATGTTGCACTTTAACTTGCCATTGGTGTTGCAGCAAAGTTTGAATTGGGACAAGCATCGAGGAATGGAGAATCCTCCCATCAGAATTTTGTAGGGCACGAACAGCATCTAGGCTGTCGAATTCTACCATAACGGCCCTTGCATTCAAATTCTTGGCACACTACAAACCTTCATGTATAGCCCAGAATTTAGCTTCCAAGGCTGAGCATTTGCCAATGTACTTGAAAAACACAACAATCCATAAACCATTTGAGTCCCTATTGACACCCCTACAAGAGGCCATCCCACCGGATATGTTCCTCACCCCATCAACATTTAGTTTCAAGGTTTCAGTGACCAGGGGACACCATGTAGCACGTGAAGGTCGTGATGCAGTTGGCGCCATGTGCTGCAGTGCAACCGTTGCCAAAGCACGACGTATCTCCTCGGTAAGTCTCCTACTGCAGCCCAAAACAGTATCTCGTTGAACATTGTTTGGATCAAACACCTTTCTATTGCGAAAAAGCCATAGATTCCACAGTATAGCGCCAAAATGAATGCCCCAATCAATCTCGGAGGCTGAAAAATAGGTTGGGTTATGTAAATTCATTGGCACCCAATGAGAAGAGTTTTTTGTAATTAAATAAGTGTTAATATCATTTTTAAATTTAAAGGTTTAAATATATATATTTTAATTTATTATAAAAACACTCTTGAAGATTATCACATGTTAACATTTCAATGACATATGAAAAACAAAAGGTATTGTTTAGGAATAAAATTTGAGATCTAACTTGATTAATTTATATAATTTTGTTTTATTCAATTAATTCGAAATACATGATATGGACCAAGGATTAACAAAATTGAGGCCACCTCTAAGAGGCCCCACAAGTTTGTTTTGTTTTGATGATAAAAATATAACAGCACGTGTAGCCGTTGATGGCTGATGATAGTGGCGACTACTGATGACCACCCAAGTTTGCAACAACTATACACACACAATCATTACTTCATTGCTCTAAACTCAGGTATACTCAAATAGGGTAATAACGGTAATTTAAATAAAAAAATGTATTTTTTTTTACAATTCATTAAAGATGATTTACAGAGTATAATTGGCGAAAGAAGTAATTAACAAATTAATAAACCAATGATTGGTTTGTTAGGTAAATAATTTAATTTGAAACTAATATTGGGAATATAAGGTATGTTGGGAGAATTTTAAAAATTTATGGCATTTTTTACAGTACTGGTTGAGAACGCCTCCTACAGAAAGCGTTCTCCCCTGACACTATAAAAATACTATAGATTCCTAAAATTTTCTCAACATACCTTATTTTCCATATTTTTTTTCTAAACACCAATATTTACCAAATTTCTCCCCAATAATTAGTGGGTTTAAATTGTGTTAAAATCCAATACTTTGGAACCAAACTTTTAAGCTTGTCGTTAAGGCTGATTAGCGTCCACGTTTACGGCCCCATTGCTCTGCTTTATTTCCCTCGAGAGTACCGCTTATGAGTTTTAGTTAGAATTCTATAAGTAATTAATTATTCTATGATATTCGCTCTTTCAAAAAAAAGTTTTAACTTCACCCATAGGACTAGATAGGGTTATAGTCCCCTAGAATTTTAAAAATTCAAATTTTATCATTAAAATTTTTATAAGTTTTAATTTGATTTCCTCATAATTTTTTAAAAAAATTATATTAAGTTTTAAAAGTTTAAATATTTTTAATTAAATTTCCTTTTAATTTTTTTAAAAATTCTGATTAAATATTTTAAAATTATTAAAAATTTTAATTAAAGCTTTAAAATTTAAAAATTCTTGTTTAAACCTTTATATTTTAAAAAATTTATTTTCACCCTCAAATTTTTACTCTAAATTTTATCACTCGCTATTATATTTAAAACCCACGTCGTTAACCCTATTTTATGCATTTTTAGTAGGGAAATAATTCGTGGATGTTTGATGTTTTTTGGAAATGCGGCTGCATGGTGCAACTATCGATATGAATCAACTGTTTGAACGTCGTAGGATTTACCACGTGGCTGTCATCAAGAAGCGGAGTGGCCGGGGAAGTGGGTCCTTGCTGATGGCACCAATCCCGAAGCGAGTCTACTCAGAGGAGCGGATAAGGTTTTAACTGCCTTATTTATTGCTGTAAAGAATTAAAGATATTTCCGCTCTTTTTATTTACTATTTAATATTAATAAATGATTTGTAGCTGTAATATTCTGCATTATTTTTTCTCCCTTTTTAAGCTTGAATTAAAAGGAAAGGCGGGAAAAAGGTACTGAAGGCATTGCTTGGCGTGGAGGTTTCTGTTTACCAGACCTTTTCTTCATCTTTTTTCACTTAGATATTTTTCTTTTTATTTTTAATTGGAAAAAACTGGGAGTTGCAAGAATGGGTCCCACGTGCACGTGATACAGTTCGGGAGGGTGTTGGTGTCGGCACCCATGTGAGTGATTTGGCTCCTGTAAAAAGCCAGGTCCGACGGTGATCAATTCCACGTGGCTGGATCCTTTGTGCCGGGGTGCTTCGAAATCGAAATCGAATTCGACCAAACGAGATCATATTATTGTGGTTCCTTTAGCTTATAGTAATTGCGATAACGTGAGGGCACGTGCAAGATGGTCACGTGAGTGATGTTTATTGATGGTCAACGAATGAGCCAATGACCCTCGACGGTTTACCTTTTTTTTGATTCTTTGGTGTAGAGGTGTGCATTATTCAATTTTAATCAAATTAATTAAATCAATTTTTTTGTTAATTGGCCGGATAATTTTAGGTAAAATCAGTTAACGATTAAGAGTTAAGAATTTTTTTCAAAATAAAATTATCGGTTATTTCGGTTCGAAACCAGTTAATTAACCGAATTAACTGAAACTGTTATATATTAAATATTATATATATTATTTATATTTATTTATGGTCATTAAACTTTTAAAAATTATAAAATTATCATTAAATTTTTTGATATATTATAAAATAATTTAAATTTTTTCAGTTCGGTTAACGGTTAAAAGTGAAAAAAATTATATTAATAAATTTTAGGTAATTCGGTCGGTTAACCGAATTAACTAAACATATACTTTTACTTTAGTGGGCACGAAATACTGGTTAAAAAGAAAGAAAGGAGAAAATTTACCGAGAAAGAGAAAGAAAATCTTATTTTGTTCTGGAAGAAAGGAGGGAAGTTGCATTCTTGCTCATAAATATCATTATTGTAAATTGTAATATTATGGTTGTAACACTTGTTCACTCTTTAGTTAATAAAAGATTTGAATTTTTTTTTGTATTTTTTGTGTCGATAAAATTTTAATGAACTTGTGGTGATGACAGACAGTTCACCCTTTCAATTTGAATGAAAGGTCATGTCGCATAAATCTTATATCCCTATAACATTAAACATTTTTTTGAATAATTTCTACTTAGAGGAAGAGAAGTAGAATTTTACTTTTACTAGATCTTGAATCCACGACCTAGAAACAGAAAAATGTGTGAATTGAGAGCTTATAATCATCTGCTCTAGAAGTTGTTGACAACATTAGATATTTTTTAGAACTTTTGAAAGTTTAGTAGGCTCAACTATTTGTATAAGTGGTCGTTTTTTTAATAGTCTAAATGTGATTACAAGGTAGTATCTGTTCATAGATATTCTTAATCCTTTAACAATGCGCATATACCTTGTAAACAGAACGATTTGAACATGTGTCTCCTAAGATTAACATCATCCGTTTTTCTACTGGGACACTTGTTGGGTTCATAAGTGGTTATTTTTAGTAGTATGAGTTATAGTATTCTAATATTACACATGCAAAGCATGCCAATGGGGCATCTTTCCAGAGGCATCCCAACATATTTTTATGATTAATTGTTAATTAAGCCGAATTAAATTGCATTCGATTAATTGGTTAAAACCAAATAATAATTCATATCTTTAATAAAAGCAGAAATATTGCATGAAAACCGAACATGATTTTTGGATAGATTTTGTCAAGCCATAATAACAAAGTATCTCTCCCAAAAGCCCATCTTTGCCCATTAGTCTCAGGCCTCTCTCCATTTGCAGAAGAATTCAGAATAGGGATTGAATCCATGTTCGAAAATCGGGCCATGAAAGTCCAAGGGGTTCTTCTCTTTCTCACACTTTTCCGGTTTGCTATCGGGGTTTGCAGTTCTTCGGCAGAAAGTGTCACATACGTCAGAGCAGTGACGGAAGCTTTTAAGGACCAGTGGGTCACGGTCCCATAAAATTTTGATAAATTCAAAATTTATCTTTAAAATATTAGAACATTTTAATTTAACTCGATTTTTAAAAATTTATATTAAATTTACAAATTTTAAACATTTCTAATTAAGTTCTCTCTCATTTTTTTTTTTTTTTTTGTTAAATCTCTCAAAATTATTAAAAATTTTAGTTAAATTCTCAAATTTTTTGTTTAAGTCTCCAAATTTTTTAAAAATTCATGTTGGCCCCCTTAAACTTTTACTCCAAGTTTCGTCACTGCGGCAGAGCCTTGGAGAAAAAAAGTTATTTCTTTCAACTTTGATGAAAAACAAAAATGGTGGAATTGTAATAGAAAACTGAAGATCTTAACCGAGACAGATTCAACCCCTGAAAGCAAGAAAAGTGAAAGAAAAAAAAAAGAATGAGAGAAGAGAATGCTGGCAGCATACAAGGTAATCTGAGAAACTTATGAAAGAACTTTCTTTTGACGGATTACTTATGTTTCTCTGCTTTGCAAACAGATTTTGTAAGAGAAGAAACATGGGAGGGTTTTATTGCTGATGTTTTTTGGAAAGCTTAGGCTTACCCTTTTATTTGCTTATTTGTTTCATTTTATTGGATATGATTTGCAGCTAAAATTTCCCTTTTTCTCAGATCTTTCTTATTGCCCTTACTCTAATAATGGACGATCACTTTACTTTGTGGTATTTATTAGTTTTTTCAGGTATTTTCGTTGCTTGTCTTTGTTATGAATTGAATTATCTAGGTTCTTCAAGTAAGCAAACACCATTGCAATTGAAAGCCTTGATAACTGAAGGGAACACGTCAAGATTTTGGCTGGTTGGTTCCATTTCCCCCTAAGATAATTAATGTTCAGTAATGTAGAGGGTGATCTCTTCTTTAAATTGCATGCTCTTCGGACTTACAAAATAGTTGTTATAGCCTGCATTGAAGTGGTACCAAAGCCATATCTCTTAATCATTAGTTAGTGATAGTTCTTGAACAATATGACGGGAACATTGGCGTTATATATGACGACAAGCACCGGTATTTGCTCTTTTATGCTTAAAGAAGTTACTTTGTACTGGAAAGTTCAACTTAAAAGAAGTAAATTTGCAGGCTGAGTTCTTTTGATGGTACAAAAGTTCCATTTTCTTCTCTTTTAATGAACTTGATACCCCGTTTTTACGTGAGTAACAATCATGCTTTTGGCAGGTAGAATTTCGTGCCTCATTTTCATATGGTTGTAGACGTGCCAGTCGGTGCTTTCGTGTTAGAGCAGTTTTGGGCGTTGGAATGTGCCGAGTTCATACGCGTTTGTAAGACTGGTCATAAGCTCATGCCTCATGGCCTGTGCCCTTTAAGAAATACTGTACTAGTATTAATTTGGGCGGGTTGGACTCTTGGGTTTGTAAATGGGCTTTATAGGCCAGTTTACAAAGTCTGTAGTTTAATTCGGTTAATTTAGCTAATCAATGTTGAATTATTATATTGTATGTGTTTCGTTTATTACTACCTCTATCTATCCTACAAAGATTGTTCTTTATTGATTTTTTTGTCAATTTTTTTAATTTTAACTTATGATTATTTAAATTTATTATTGATCAAAATATGAAAAAAATATATTTTAAAAGCCTCTAATTAATTAGATTTTAAATATATATTTTATTAAATTTAATTATTTAAAATATTTAATATAATTATAATTAAATTTTAAAAATTTTAACTTTTAAAAATTAATAAAAAATAATATTTATGGGATTGAGAGAATATAAAATTGCAGGGTATTTTAAAAAGAAAGAATAAAATAAAATTCAGTAGGGGATTGTCCCACTGCCCCCTTTGATAGATGAAAAAAAAGGAATAAATAAAGAGATTTGCATCTCATGAAGTGTCGCCGCCGAATATTCTGTTTTCTTTTTTTTAATTCCATGAAATAGCAGAAGACATGAAAGGGTAATTGACAGTAGGAAATGATTAAGAAGCAGATGGCCTGGGGGAGGAGTGTGCCAAAATCCTCAATCTCCGCGCCGTTGAGTGGGCACTGCCACTGGCACTGTCGGCCGCCCCACTCCTCCCCATTCACTTTGTGCTTTGCGTGCCATTGCTTCCGTCTAAATTTTTGTGCACTCTCCTTGATCTGTAGACTGTAATGCCACCACCAGCAGGGTATACAATCTTAAATCCTCAATTTTAGACATGTTTATTTGTATTTTTATATCATTATATATTTATATTAGTCCTATTTGACAATCAGCAGATAGTTAATAGCGGATTGCATTAGTTAATTTAACTAGCAAATTGTATTAGTTGATTGTATTAAAGTGTTTAGTAAAATTAAGTAATAGTTAATAACTGTTTGACTATCTAAACAAACAAAATGACATATAAGAACATGATTATATTATATAACTGTTTAAATAATTTATTAGTTATCAATATTTTGTATATATTAATATTATTTAAATTATGAAAAATATTTTTTAAAATATATCATTACTAAGCATTAATTTAATAGATTTATATATTATTTTATTATTTATATAATTGTTTTTAATATAATTTAATTAATTATTAAATATAATATAAATATAAATGCGTGAGAATAAATAGAAAAATATATTAGCTTACAAATGTAACAATGTAAATATATGAAGTAAAAAATTAAAATATAAAATGTTAAGTTTAATTTTTTTTAGAGATTTTTTATATTTATTAAGGATAAAAAGATTTTTATAACGCTTATGTTAAAAATTTCTAATTTCAAAAAATTCATATTAGCAGCTTCTTTTTAAAATGAGTGATTTTATAATAATCTGCTATTAACTAAGCATCCAGATTAACGAATTTAATCGATTAAATTTTTAATGGTAATTGAGTCTTTTAATTTTAAATTAAATTTCTATTTATCAACCAGGGTTAATATATATGTTTATACGCTACAAGTAATCGTATTTGTTCGCCAAATAGGATCTGATGATGTGAATTTTAAAGACAATATTTTCTGGACCATTTTCTTCAGCCTGAGGATCTGGCAAGCGTAAGGAATGAGGAGCACGTTGTAAAGTAAACGAGGGAGGCTTCACGCGTGCGGGGGCCACACCTCGGGTCTCACGTGGGGACCCCAAGGATTTGTTCTGCTGGCGTCAAACTCACGTTACATTCACTTGTTGTACACCTGTCAAATTGTTATTTGTTTCTACGAAAATGCAAATTAAAGAAAAAAGGAAATTTAATTTTTTAGCGCAATCTTCTTAGTGGCACCGCTTTCAGTGGAACAATCACGAGTGGCGGGGTCTGTTAACACCTTCACCGGGGCCCCCCGGCCTCCCTCTGGCCCACGTTATTTTTTTCTTTGCTTTTTTAATTGAAAGTTGAAATATTAAAGAAATGAGCACAAAACAACATTAAATCACTTTCCCCCTCCTCTATGTTAAGCCATTGATGTCCCATTTTCAAAGCTTACACTAAGACTTGGTTACGCAATAATTGTTAAGAAACAAGTTATAAGCAAAGTGTTCCTATTGTCAAACTCAAAAAAAAAAAATTCAATTACTTTTTTTAATATATATGTCAGTTTTACGGTTCATGTTCGAAGTATAAGGTTGCCCCTCATAATAATGTCGTCTTCAAAATTTAAACTCGAGGCCTTTTCTTAAGAGTGCATTCGCTAAATACTTATCGATAAAGTTTAATTAATTTAGAAGCGAAAGGAATTTGAGATTTGACCGTTTGAATTTGATTAATTCAAATATTTATTAAGAAAAAAAAAAACAAAATGAAGGCGTATATTTGGCCTGGGATTGATAGTGGGGTTAAAGTCTAATTAAGGACGCGGGTAGTCCAAGAGTCAAACCCCACTTAAGTTGGTCTGCCACCGTTGCTTGGTTTTCAACCTTAAACAATTGCTTAAAGAATTCCAATTGTTATTTCTCCTTCTCAAATAATTCCATCTTTAATTAGGAAGGATTCGACTCGTTTTTTACTCGTTCATACAATATCAAAGCGATGGTAATATAGACTAAAATCACACAAAAGATAAAACTTAACATGTTTCAGTTTTGTTTATGTCAAATGAGAGAAAAATTCCGTTACTAAAATATAGAGGTTATAAAGAGTTTAAACATGAAATTACAATCTCCTCCATTGAAGTATGCTTTGTAAACTTAAGATTATACCTTGTTTTAAGTGAAGATTAAGATCATAATTGAATATTAAAAGGGAGTTAAACTTATGATGGTGATGAAAGAGGAAAGTGGTGATTTCAGAACTCGAGGCAGCATGCAACCTCCTCCATTGTATTTGTCATCTTTATTCTAAACCCATGCATTCATGCTCGCTTTTTTATTTTTCTCAAATATAATTGTATTTTATTTATAATTTTGTTGTAATCTATGTATTTGAAATTTTGATATAATCTTCAAAAAAAAATATTGTGGAGATTTGAGAGAATATGAGTTATTCATGTAATAGTGAATATAAAAACTAAACCATTGATATATTTTAGAATGTGTTTTTGGTTTTTCACTTGACTTAAATAAATATTATTAAAGTATTGAGACTTTAAGGGGCGTTTGGTTTCTCGAAAAATATTATTATCTATTTTTTTTCGGAATCACGTACCCACGTTTGGTTTATGAGCATTCCCTTCATAGGGTAATACTATATTCCTAATAGTAACTTTTTTACTCAAAATGGTGGGAATGTCATTCTCACCATATTCTTGGATATTACACAATTCCCACCATCTTAAACTAAAATACCTTTGAAATTATGTGTTTTTATTCATGTAAATCACACTTTTCTATTTCCCAACAATATATTTTTTGTTTTAATATGTTAAAACAATTTTTTGCACACATAAATTGTTGCATAATAAAATATTTAAATCACATTCGTCATTAAAAAAATAAATGATAAAAAGTAATAATAATAATTTTTAATATTATTTATTATCTAAAAAATAATATTATTTTATTTAAATAGAAAAAATAAGTGTTATTCAATTTTAAAACACTTCATGAATAATGTTTGAAATTTTAAAAATAATATAAACTGAGTAATGAAATATATAAATATAATATTTATAGTTAGCTATTAGTATATTTAGTTTAGTGGCGAATATAATAATTATTATAGAAATTTATATATTTGAATTTTTTTCTGTATTTTTAAATATCTAATTATAATAAATTAAAATTAATTTATATGTTGTGCATGCATATATTCAATATATAATATTGTACTATGACATTATAAAATATATAATAAATTATTTTGTGTAAAAACTTTGTAAAAGAAAAGTATATAAATTTAAAATAATAGAAAAACATATTTATTATGTAATATTTCCAGTAATTTGTCAGAGAATGAATAATTCCGAGAATCTTATTCCCAAGAGTAATGTTACATTCCATGAACTAAATGCCCCCTAAATGTTATGATTTGAATTTTGTTTAGATCATGCCATTTTTTTGTCGAATTTGCATTTTATAATAATATTTTTTATTGATTTGGTTTAAATTATATTATGTTAATTGCATATTTTAGACACACCGAGACCGAAGAGACGGTCTGTTTAAATTTTACTTTGATAAAGGAAAAAATACTAAAGCATAACATAAAATAATAACCCTTGCAGCATAAATTCTAATAACTATGAATAATAATTTATTTTCTCTTCCCTATTCAAAAGAAGTTTCTCTTCCTATTTCCTAATATTTATATATTTGTGTTTTAATTGTAATAGTATTTTTATGATTGAGATTTGAGATGTGAAAACAAAAAACAAAGTCTGATATTCTGTCAGGTATTAAGGGGGCTCTTTTTATCACCCATTTGAGATTTTATCACAAAGTCATGCCTATTTTCCCCTTTCAGTATCAAATCAATCCCTCTCTTTTCTTTCTCTTATCTCGACCACCTTTTTTAAGAAAAAAAAAAATCAATCTTTGCCTCTTTAACGTTTTTGATATTTTTGAACATGTTCTGAATTACCCAAAGCTCAGAACTTGGTATACAAGGAGAAAGTTCTTTCTTTTTCTTTTTCTGAGAATTCAAAGAATGGATCTTTGAAGCCTCACCGGTGACCCGTTGGTGTTTTTCTAGTTCCCGGAGAAGAGAACAGTGTAATTAATCTTATCTCACTGCTTCTTTTTAGTTTTTACTACTATATGGTATTACGTATACTTTTGAAAATGAATGTTTTGATGTTTTTTTTTTGGTCTATGTAATATACTGAAACTAGTTGTTGTTGGTTTCGAAGGGATTTTAGACGTGATGATGGCGGTGACCTCATCCTGCAAAGAAGGGACCAAGATAGCAATGGATAACGGCAAGTATGTACGGTACACGCCGGAGCAAGTGGAAGCTTTAGAACGTCTCTACCATGAGTGTCCTAAGCCTAGCTCCATGCGTCGCCAACAGCTCATTCGTGAGTGTCCCATCCTCTCCAACATCGAGCCCAAACAGATTAAAGTTTGGTTCCAAAATCGCAGGTACATATTATTACAGTCATCTAAATCAAGTAATCAACCCTACCCATGAATCTGATATACTGTAACTTATTGAGTCCTTTTTGATAATTTTCAGATGTAGAGAAAAACAACGAAAAGAATCATCACGCCTCCAAGCTGTGAATAGGAAGTTGACAGCCATGAATAAACTGTTAATGGAGGAGAATGACAGGTTACAAAAGCAAGTCTCACATCTTGTTTATGAAAACAGCTATTTCCGCCAACAGACTCAAAATGTAAGAACTTTATCTTCCCTTCACGCGTTTGATTTGCTTTTGAAATAGTGGGATTTTTTTTTGTTGATTGCGGTGGATTTGTTGTGGTTGCAGACGACTCTAGCCACCACGGATACAAGCTGTGAATCAGTGGTGACGAGTGGTCAACACCATTTGACTCCTCAGCATCCACCAAGGGATGCCAGCCCTGCAGGGTTAGTGGGAATTTTTTTTTTACTGTTTCACTCCCATTGTTATGTCCCTTTCGTTCCTCGTTTCTCTATAAAAATTAAACCTTTGTTTGTTGCTGTATATTTTGCTTATGCGCCTTATGTGCTTTGTTTTGCTTTCCAGACTTTTGTCCATTGCAGAGGAAACTTTAACAGAGTTTCTTTCAAAGGCTACTGGAACTGCTGTCGAGTGGGTCCAAATGCCTGGGATGAAGGTAACTGCTGTCTCTCTCTACTGTCATTATACCTTTATTCTTTGTTATTACTATTAAACTATATACACTCCATTATTCTTTGTCATTATCGAGGAAAATCTCATCTAAAATAAAGCATAAAATCTTGCTAATCTTCTAAGCAACATCAAAACACATACTGTTATGTCAATATCGAGGACAACCCCCGTGTCCATTTCTCTATAGGTTACTAATATTTCCCTATCTGTTTCCCATACGAGTTAGATTTTTTTAAAAATAAAACTAGTTCTTTGATTTTAGGAAAACTAATTGGCTTTCAAAAATATGTTCTGGGAAAGTTTTTTTTTCTTCTTATGGATGGTTTAATAATTAACTAATACTGATTAATATGAAAATGGAGAAATTGTTAGGTACATATGATATGCTGCTTTTTTTTTGAAACATTATCCAGATTCCAGGCAGATTGTACCTAGGTATTCAAGCATGCTCTAGTCTTACAATGGTTAATCCAATATCAATATGCTAGTTAACAAAAGAGCTAGCCGCAGTAAAACTTTCATGGTTGATCCTGATTTCAGACTCCTGCGCCAATTTTGCCTACTACTAAATGCTCATATCTTCCTTATCTCTGCAGCCTGGTCCGGATTCCATTGGAATCGTTGCAATTTCTCATGGTCGCAGTGGTGTGGCAGCACGTGCATGCGGACTTGTGGGACTTGATCCTACAAGAGTAAGTTCGTTTTTGCTTCCTGTTGAGAGGAGATTTCTTTTCTTGGCTCAAATTTGGAGAACCAACTGATGATTTTTTTTCTCCATGTAGGTCGCAGAAATCCTTAAAGATCGGCCTTCATGGTATCGTGATTGCCGAGCTGTGGATGTTATAAACGTGCTGTCCACTGGAAATGGTGGAACCATTGAACTGCTTTATATGCAGGTTAGCCAGACTCCCATTTCTTTTCCATTTAATCTGTAACTCAAGTCTGAAATTAATGGTGCAATTCCTTGTGGTAAAAGTTCTGAATTTTGGTTGCCTTCTTTTAGATCTATGCCCCAACAACATTAGCACCAGCTCGAGACTTTTGGTTGCTGCGCTATACATCTGTTTTGGAGGATGGTAGTCTTGTGGTATATATGTTGCCTATAGAGCTTTTGCTATTCCTTTGACTTAATGTAGTCAGAAAAGTTTTTATATTCTGATTTTTATAATTGTGATATGCTGCTTAGATATGTGAAAGATCACTTAACAACACTCAGAATGGTCCAAGTATGCCGCCAGCTGCAAATTTTGTGAGAGCAGAATTATTGCCTAGTGGTTATCTGATTAGACCTTGTGAAGGTGGAGGATCCATCATTCACATAGTTGATCACATGGATTTGGAGGTATGTAAATTACCTTGCTTTGATTTTGAAACATATGCATTTTTTTTTGCAAAAAAGGCAAAAAATTCAGTTTTCTACTTGCTTATATGCAGCCTTGGAGTGTTCCTGAAGTGTTGCGCCCTCTTTATGAATCCTCAACATTACTTGCTCAGAAGACAACAATGGCGGTAAGACTATTCTTTGCATCTGTAATTACAGCTTTTACAAAAATGTCTAGAGATGTAGACTCGTATTTAGTGCCAAGATAATGCATAGAGTAGTTAAGGATACAACTTTGGATTCGGAACTTGTGCAGGCCTTGCGTCATTTGAGGCAGATTTCGCAAGAAATATCTCAGCCAAATGTCACTGGATGGGGGAGAAGACCTGCTGCCCTTCGTGCACTTAGTCAAAAGTTGAACAAGTATGTTCATCATAAACTTCAGAATTCTTTTTTTTAAATGGATACAATGGAATCTAACAATTTCTGTTGTCCAGGGGATTTAATGAGGCTGTTAATGGATTTACTGATGAAGGATGGTCTATGTTGGAAAGTGATGGCGTTGATGATGTTACCCTCCTTGTGAACTCATCTCCTGGAAAGACGATGGGCATAAATCTTCCTTATGGCAATGGATTTCCTTCAATGGGCAATGCAGTTCTATGTGCTAAAGCATCCATGTTACTCCAGGTCAGCTGCTAAATGCGTTGCAAATTTGTCAATAACAGCAGAAGATCTAGAGATATGAAACAAAACAAATGTTTTTTTTTCTTCAATGTTTTGATCACATGACAACAAGATAAAGATTCATGGATACACGTAGTCTTTTATCAAAATAAATAAATAAAAAAATGGACAATCCATTAATGTTTGACATGAGAATAGCATAACAGACCAAAACTGAAGCAATACATATTATAGCTTCTTCAACTATTAATCTTATCAAATATGTTTCTTTTTTATGAACCTGTGCTTTGGCTCTATTTGTAGAATGTGCCACCAGCAATACTTCTCAGATTCTTGCGAGAACATCGATCAGAGTGGGCAGACAGTGGTATTGATGCTTACTCTGCTGCTGCTGTCAAAGCTGGCCCTGTGGTTTGCCAGTAGCTCGAGGTGGAAGTTTTGGTGGTCAGATCATTCTTCCACTAGCTCACACTATTGAGCATGAAGAGGTAAGTATTTTTTTGCTGAATTTTGGCCATTACAGTATAATCCTTGGCTTCAATAGGCATAAAGTATTTTTTTATTTGATTGCTCATTTTTTTGTTGCAGTTCATGGAGGTTATTAAGGTTGAAAATATGGGCCACTATCGGGAGGACATGATCATGCCCGGTGATATCTTCCTCTTGCAGGTACTTAAGTTTTCACCAACAATCCCTCAACTGATGTTATATTTAGTTTTCATTCTTCCATTTCCTCCTATAGTTCTTGTTTTATTGGTAATTTATGTTTTTCCTTGTATGTATCTCTCAGTTTTGTAGTGGAGTTGATGAGAATGCAGTTGGAACTTGTGCTGAACTCATCTTTGCCCCCATTGATGCTTCATTCTCTGATGATGCGCCTATTATTCCTTCCGGTTTTCGCATCATCCCCCTTGATTCTGGAATGGTAATTTTTTAACATGCATGATACTATCTAAAATTTTGTTTATGTTATCACTTTGTTTTTCTTTATTGTTTAATTTTGTTCAAGTTAGTTTCTTACTAGAAGAATTTAAACCTTATGTAGGATGCATCCAGTCCAAATCGTACACTTGACCTTGCCTCAACTCTTGAAGTTGGAGCTGTTGGAAACAGACCAACAGGTGATAATTCTGGTCGTTATGGAAGCACAAAGTCTGTGATGACAATAGCATTCCAATTTGTGTATGAGATCCACCTTCAAGAAAATGTGGCTACCATGGCTCGGCAATATGTTCGTAGTATTATTGCCTCTGTTCAAAGGGTGGCATTGGCACTCTCTCCCTCCCATCTCGGCCCTCATGCTGGTTTTCAGACACCTCCTGGTACTCCTGAAGCACAGACGCTTGCTCGTTGGATTTGTCAGAGCTATAGGTGTGTCAGTCAAGTCCCTTTTATTCATTTTTATCCCATTTTTCTAAATTATGAACCTAATCCTTAGTTGTTTGTTAATGCCAATTATGTCATTCCAGACTCAAGCTAACCACTATTTTCGGATTGTTCCTCTCATTGCAGGTGCTATCTTGGGGTGGAGCTGCTGGAATACGAAGGAAGTGAATCCATTCTAAAAACGCTTTGGCATCACACCGATGCAGTTTTATGCTGCTCTTTGAAGGTAGTTGCTTAAACTTTTCTCATTCCCATTTCTCCCTGATCGAGTTCTAAGATATTCTGAAAATTGTCTTCTTTTTACACCTTGCGTTGTACAAAATATAACGTACTTGGTAATATATGCAGGCACTACCAGTTTTTACATTTGCTAATCAAGCAGGACTTGACATGCTTGAAACAACCTTGGTAGCACTTCAGGACATAACTTTGGAGAAAATTTTTGATGACAATGGACGAAAAGCTCTATTTGCGGAATTCCCACAAGTGATGCAGCAGGTACATATGAGTAGCATATTCTTTAAAATCAATAATTGAAACACAATCAACTTAGTAGGTTGATAATAAAGGTTGATATGGTTGAACAGGGTTTTATGTGTCTTCGAGGTGGCATCTGCTTGTCAAGCATGGGGAGGCCAATCTCCTATGAGAGAGCAGTCGCTTGGAAAGTGGTAAATGATGAAGAAAATGCTCATTGTATCTGCTTCATGTTCATCAACTGGTCTTTTGTATGAAAATTAGAAGAGAAGATGGGATTTAGAGTAACATCTAGATTAGAAGAACTTCCTTTTCCATTTATTTAGTCCTTTTAGTTTGCAGAAACCTTTAACTGATGATGAAATGATACTGTTATAAGGATGTTGAACCGAATGGTATCCCGGGGGGACTCGATTATAACCCCATTTTTTGTATTTGCTTCATGCTTAATTTCATTGATCGCTATCGAATGCCCCTTTTATGTTTTTCCACTTTTAGCATTTCTCCTCCTTTCAATCATGAGTTTTCAATTGTTCAATTTGTTTTTTCTTTGCTGAACAAGTAAAGTTTTTCTTGTTTACTTGATCCATGCTAAGTACTGATGTGTGTGCATGTCATTTGGCTGTGACAATTATTGGTTTCCCACAGGAACAAGAAGTTGAGCATCTAACATGGAATCTAGACATAGATCCTATAAATATTGATCACCTATTTCTGTTTTATATCCCTTAAATGGCAAAACATCAGCCAAATCTGTTATTGCTGGATAAACAAAAATATTGAAATGTTATTGATGAATTACCAACCCCAATCAGGATAATGAATGATCCTAAACATCGATATTCAAGTCTAAGCCTGACCCTTTATCCCTTTTCACCCCATTTGTTGATTCTTTGGCTGCAGATTCAAGTCTGAGCCTGACCCTTTATCCCTTTTCACCCCTTTTGTTGTACAATTGGAAGACAGAATTTGTCATCCTCCCAACTTACAATGTGCTTTGCTAAAGACTTCTACTAAAAAAATTATATAATTACCAAATCTTCCATATCCTTCTGCTCCTCAAGACCTTGCTTCCAGGAACTGACCTATAGTGGTAAAGCAAATTTGACCATTAAGATCCTTTTTCCCCATGTTTATTAAAGACTTAGCCTACTTTTCATCTCTCGCATACCAAGAAATCCATAGATATTGTAAGTGGGTTGTTGATGAGATATGTAGGCAAAACTTTCAAACAGAAGATCAGCAACCATGCCCCCATTGAATCAAACAAGAATTTTAAACAAAAAAGGGAGCTTTTTTTAATAGAAGAAAGCAGCCGATGGAAGAGACTTTTGCATGGTCTCCAAGAAAAACCATAATTGATATCTCCAAGCTTTTTAAGATAACATTTCAAAAATCGTATCTGTGCCAGCAAAACTGAGCTGGTTTGCTCCTTGAAATATCACCAAAGTTTTTATAAATTTTTAATGCTTTAGTGATGGAATCTTCCAACAATGTGAGCTCATCTCCTCCCCATAAGTTCTCATTGGGCAAAAGAAAAGAAAGGGGTTTTGTCAATGCCATCATTGCTTACAGAGAATGAAAAACAAAAAGAAAACCCTTCAACATCATCATTGCCACTTTGAAGGCAAAAGTTTGTCACAAGAAAGGTTAGAAAAGAAACGAGCTAGCCCCATCTCTCATTTAAACTATCAACAATCAAACTCTTAATTTATCAAACATTAGCTGTTCAAACTTCAAACACTAGGTGATTTTTTTTCTTCTGCAAATAGGGTTTTCTTTTCTTATAACATCATGAGCTGCAGACATTGGAATATTAAAATCCTTTGATCATTGCCTGTCAAGTATAAAGGATAAAAGGGCAGGCATTTTTTTAGCAGCTTGCTTTTGTACATATGAATATGGGATTATAAAAGAGTGGTCCGACAATATGACAAACAATATCATCATCAAGAACATCAGGACTTTTATTACAGAGAGTACTGGTCCCCTTTCAGCATGAGCAATGTCCCTGTTTTCTAGCTGTTTGACCTAATCGATAGCTGCTGGGCGTGAAACCAAGCCTTTCACTGCCGTTGAAAGCAAAACTTTCACATGCAAACCAAACTCCCAAAAGGGTCAAACATGGACATGTATATTTCTGAATCGATCTAATTATGCAGAACCAATTCCCTTTGTGAACTGTGAATATAACTTTTGACTTTTGGTGTAGGCAAGCATGTGTTATATTAAACAAATATTTATATATATATTGGCAGAAAGAACAAACAAGGCGTGCGTTGCCCTCTCTGGATAAAGAACAGAAGATCTTTTGCAAGTCCTTGTAGAAAATCAGAATCCCACTCTGATAGATGGTCAAAAATTTGAAGAACTTTTGCAAGTCCTTGTAGAAAATCTTTTTTTTAATATTTTTGATCAGCATACAATATCCATGGCATGAAAGACCAATATTTTTTTGTTTTTTAATTACAAACAAAAAAAGAAAAAAAGCCATAAATTCCTAAGGAATTTTTAAGACAAAGGATCAAATGGAAACCACCATTTTTACATAATTTTCCATGGCATGAAAGACCAGATAGCAGTGTTTTTGAGCCTAATATTACAAACAAAAAGTGTAAAGAAAAAAGGGGCATAAATTCCTACAGGAATAAGGGAAGACAAAAGGAAATGAAAGTGGAGGAAGTAGGCCATGATGTTGAGTCCACAACTCCAAATCCATGTGAATTCTATCTAATCAAATGCCATTTTCAAGTTTAAAAACAAGCTGTAATTAGACCATGAATCATGCTCATAAACCATATTTATCACTGAAGAAACAGAAAATGTAATTCATATATGAAGGCATTTAAATTATCTACAATTTTACAC